>JBBPBS010001012.1:1953660-2124394 GCA_037974835.1 Cicer judaicum
AATTATCAACATAAATGTTCTTTATCTAATCTTACTTTTATGAACAATTATATTATTCCACTTATGGTAAATAATGATTTTATACGTTAAAAATTAAATTACTCATTAATATCATTTTATTTTTTTAGTAACATTTTATAAAATAAAAATATATATATTCTATTTGACAGAAAATACACAAATTTATTAAAAATAATCATAAAATATGAGTATATGAAAAATTATTAAAAAAATTACTTTCAATTATTAAAATCTATTATCTATTATATATATTTAAAATAGACTCCCGATGCCACAACAACTTACTTTTTTTTTACAAGCTATTGATGAGATATATTCAATAATTTTTTTTACAACAACTTCTCATCATGCTCGCAATTAAAACATCATACTAATAAAACAAATAAATTTAGATTACGCTATAATATTAAATAGTCAATCATTTTTATAAATTTTTACATCTTATTTTTTGGTTTGTATTTTACATTTTATTTCGTTAAATAAATACAAATATCATCATATGTTTAAAAATAAATTAATGAGTCAAACAATTATCCTATATAATAAGTTATCATACAAATTTTACAAAATATTTAAAAAATTCAATTAGATGATTGTCATAAACAAGATTTTCTCTATTTTAATTTTCATAATCATATTCAATTATTACAAATCAATAAAATAATATTATAAAATAACTATATTTATAATACATAAAATATTACTTATAAAATTAATTAATTAACATCCGCGCAGCGCGCGGGCCATAATCTAGTAACTAGTATTCTTAAACATTTTTTCATAGAAAAACAATTGAACACAAAATAATTTATAACAAGTCAGATGGTCACCATTTATCAATTCATTGAAGAATAATAATTTATAATATTATTTTACAAGTTATAAATTATTAAGTTAGTGATCTTAGTAATAATTTCTTTTACGGAGAATGAATCAGTAATAACATAAAATAATAACAAAAAATAATCATTTATATTTAAAGAAATTTGAGACGGATAACTCGATGGGTGACCTAAATTCGATATTTTTTACTTTGTCTTGTTCTTTTATTTGAGAATGGGTCAGACTTATCCTATCGCTTATGGAGCAAGACGGGTTTGTGGGACTGATGAGTTTTTATGCATCCCTACTTTCCTATGACATTTAGACTTACGGAGTAACTAATCACATTGAGTGGCATTCTTCGTACCCTTTCATAGATTGGCAGTAGTAAAACAATCACACATATATGTTGTAATTAATTATGGCCATTACTTTAATGTCGGATAGAGGATAGTTCATATCACACAGTCAATTCCTCTTGATTGCAATACTTTAGTTCAATGCAAAACTAATTAAATGATGATGATTTATATGAAAACGGGATGAAAAATTATTCTTCTTTGAAAACCCGCGTTATTTTTATTAAAAAAAGAAAGAAAAAGAATCTCCTAAGATGCAGCAAACAACACATCATGGTAAGATTTTAGAGTAAAACTTCCTTAAATGAAAAATTATGAAAATAAGATTTTGAATTGAACACAAAAATTCGATAAAACTGATTTTAAACTTCTTTTAAAAAAACAATTGAGTTCAAACAGTTCAAAACCTCTAAAAATATGTATTCATTTGACTTATATAAAACTCTTGCATTTAGAAAGATTTAAGTTATAAATCACTATCAATCACTCTAAATCACTTTGGTAGAAAACTTAATCAAACCATTAATATATTAAGAATTCTTCTTAAGCAAAGCAAAACCAAAATTTTTTTTCTTCAAAATGGTTTGAGAATTCTAGGTTTACTTCTAAACATTTTGATAGAAAAACCCAATCAAAAGAAAAAGTTATTTGAAACATTGAAAAATATTCACTTAAAAGTAGAAATATATTTTTTATCAAAATTCAAAATTATAACCAATTTCTTTACCATTTCTCAAATCACAATCATCAAACTCCTATTCAATTTTAGATTCTAACACTACTAGAAATTTCGCCTATAGTGACCGATTTAGAGACCAAATATTTTCAGTCACACTAGCGACCGAAATAGAGACCGAAATTTTGAACGTATGAACTAAATATTTTTCCGTCACTAAATCGGTCGCTAATGAAATTTAGAGACTGAAATAGCAACTAAATTTTAGCGACAAAAAATTCAGTCGCTAATTATCACTAATATAAAACTTGTCTTTTACACTAGTGACCGAAATAGAGACTGAAATTTTAAACCTTGAAATTAAATATTATTCCGTCACAAAATTGGTCGCCAACAAAAAGTAGAGATTGAAATAGCAACTAAATTTTAGCAACCAAAATTTTCAGTCGCTAACTAATTTTTAATTACATAATTTAATTTTTTTATTAATAAAAAAAATATAAAATAGTTTTTGCAGAATTAATTTTTTTTAGAAAATGTGAAATATTTAATAATTAATTAAAAAAAAGAAATAATTAGAAAAAGAAATAAAAAAATAAAATTATGAAATCATGCGTTTGAATATTTGTTCTCTCAATTTTTTCTTTTTCAGTTTACTCAAATAAACCCTAAAACTTCATTTCCTTCAACAATTTTTTCTAACACCATAACTCAGAGTAATCCGCTCTCTGCTACCTAGTTCAAGCAGTTAAGCAAAAACAAGACTTATTTCTTACTAGACTCAATTCTTTCGTTTACTTCTCTTTCTTTTCTTTCACTATTCCCACCAAACTTTGGATTCTCTTTATGCTTTCAATCAATTTTTCTACCAAAAAAAATTAGTTCCTTTTTCTTTCTCAACCCACCACAAACCCTAAAACCATCATTCGTTGTTAATCCCCTCTCAAACCAAACTCCGCAACTACGACGTAAAGGCAATTGAGTCTCTTAAGCCGTTAAACTACAACTGTGGCGTGAAGCCCTCATTGTTCGTCGGCTATCGTGAACCAAAAGGTAAGAAATTTATATTTTAATTTTCTAATTTTGCTTCACTATTGTTGTTTTTTTTTTCTTTGTGATGTAATCATTTTGAATTTATTTAACTAAAAGGGGTAAAAAAATTCTGCATATAAGGTGTTTGATAATATGTACTTTTGATAACTTTAATTAAAAGGGGTAAATAAATTCTGCATATAAGGTGTTTGATAATATGTACTTTTGATAATTTTAACTAAAGGGGGTAAAAAAATTATGCATATAAGGTGTTTGATAATATGTTTTATAATTTATGTATGTTGTTTTTTCCAACAACTAATATTAGAGTTTTGGTTTGGTCCATAGAAATTAAATTGTTAAAATATTCTATGATTGCAACAATGTTTGAACATAATATGATAATTTTTCTAAAATAAGATGTCAAGTGAAATATACTATTTCAACATAATATGATAATTTTTCTAAAATAAGATGTCGGTGTACATAATTAAAATATAAAATCTATCAATTATAATCAAGGTGGAGAGTTGGAGTTAGTGTAGACAATTATAACATCTTGAAACAACTCTCACGTTACTCCGCATGGTAAAAAAAAAAAGGAGGCCAATTTATAAGTATGACATGGCATTGTGGGGACCACTTGGCAGTAGTACATTGAAACTCAAAATATGTTCTTTTAACTAGAGAAAGACTATAAGAGACCATTCTCCTGTAAATAATATTTCATATTTTGCAATGGCAATCTCAATCAGGATAATAAATATAAAAATAAATCTTAACTGATTCCTAAAGTATATACCTTCACTGTTATTAGATTTCCAATGTACAATGTCTTTGTATTACCATGATTGATTGTAATGCTAACACATCTTTTACAAGAGTTCAAAAATGAAACCATAGTTCTAGTTACAAGAAAAAATATTAACACTGTTCTATATGGGATTATGAGGCATAATGAGATATCAAGGAGCTTGTGGTCATCATAGTTAAGTGATTTTTTGTAGAGATGTGAAATCCAAGTTGAAAATAAACTCTTGCCAAGTGCAGATAATTTGTCATGTATTTTTAGTTCTCCTTGAACGAGACGGCTTATTTGCTCCAACCTTCTTCGGAGAACTAGTGATACACTTTTGAGGATCTTCATCGCTTAAGTCATTATCACTTTCTTCATCAAAACTTTCAGTTTTGTCTGTGTCTTCCTCTTGAGGAGATTTGTCAGCATTATCTTGTTTCGACAGCTGATCTCGAAGCTCTCTCAGTTTTGCTTTCTTTGAATTTAAGACACCCAGAAACTATAACAGAATAACATATGCAGATTCAGTTGGAAACACGAAAGCAGAGGGGAAAAATGAAAAATTTATCAATTTTTTTATATTTATTTTTCTAAGGGACTTGTTGGTTTAAATTAGTTTAGGACCCTATTTGCGACTTACAAATTAGTTTAACAACCTACAATGTTTATATATTATATGCAATGTCAGGCATTACAAATGACAGTCTAAAAACAGTGTAATGGAATGACTTGATTACAAAAAATATACTAGTTTATGGATGTAATTATAACTTTTTAAGTTCGGGAACTATTTATAAATCCTCAAATAGTTTAGGGATATATAGAGTAATTAAACCTTAGATATTCAAGATACAAATATGAAAGGGTTCCATATGGGAAAAATAACAACTAGTTCAATCAATTAATTGCTTGAGCAATCTACCGGGAGTAGGACGAATGGCATTCTTGAGTGACACAGGGATTAACCATGCTATGCCAGTAAACCATGCAGGTCAAAACTTTCAATGGACAAAAAGAGATGACAAAAAAAGAATTACAAAGTGAAAGTAAACGAAATTACCTTTTAATAGATTTGAGATTCAAAATCCACCCTTTCATTGGCTATCCTCTTGCAAGTAAACAACACCAAACAAGAATAATAAAGAACATTACTTACTTCATAGCATGGATCACTTATGCTCTACTGGAACTCGATACATTTTATAGTTGTATATTTTCATTTCCTTTTTGCCGTGATTACTGGTTGATTTGATATTTTTATTATTATTGTTATTTTAAAAGAAAAATACATTTTACTCAATTTGTTAACATCAGTTGTTAATTTCTATTTTTTTTTGTGATTATTTTCATTCTATATAGGCATTCTTGTAATTTTGGAATAGCAAAGAGGCTGAGCAGTTTTCCTGTACAAGATATAAGGTTGAGTATTCAATTTTTGGAAAGGTAATTTTTTGATTATGCTTCATTCTATATAGACATTATGCAACAAATAATTTTGTAATTTTGGAACATGTTAAATTGCATATTATTTATGAAAATGGAAGTGTCTACATGTGCTTAGGAAGTATGATGGTTAATTACTCAAATAGTTTATTTTATTAATTATAATGTATAGCATTTGCTTAATGATATTACAGAAAATGGATATCCGCCAACGTCGTAGTTGGATGTATAATAGGCTAAATCCTAGTCGAAAGGGGTATACTGATGCATTTCTAAAAGGGTTAAATGAATTTGTGTCATTTGCAATCCAACAACCAGACATGTCAAATAGAGAAATTAGATGTCCTTGTTCTGTTTGTAAAAACATTAATTTCTTAGACTTTGAAGTGGTTAAGGTTCATATTTTAAGGAAAGGGTTTAAACCTGACTACTGGTATTGGACATCTCATGGAGAAAGTGATCCAGAGTTGCATGTAGAAATTAAGGGGGGAAAATCTGCACAAGAGCGACATAACAATTATTTTAATAGATTTGAAAACATGGTTTATGATGCTATTGGACCACAATATCAAATGCATTGTGATGAAGAATTAGAGGAGTTCCCAAATATAGATGATCAAAAGTTCTATGATTTACTAAATGCAGCTCAGAAGCCATTGTGGCCGGGATGCAAAGATCACACTGAATTGTCTTTTGCTGCTAGATTGTTGGCAATTAAATCAGAGGGAAATATTTCTCAACGGTCTTTTAATCAAACAGTGGCACTTATGAAGGAGACACATCCTCCAAATAATCTGGTTCCTAAACATTATTATAGGACAAAGAAAATAGTTTCAAAACTTGGTCTCACTACAGAAAAAATAGATTGTTGTGTAAATGGTTGTATGTTATTCTACATTGATGAATGTAAGCAATTAAAAGAATGCAAGTTTTGTAATGCACCTCGTTATGAGAAGAAAAAAATTGGTAAGGATAAATTCAAAGAGGTACCTATGAAGAGATTGCATTATTTACCGCTAATTCCCAGACTTAAGAGATTATATGCTTCGATGAGTTCAACTCCACATATGAGATGGCATTATGAAAATAGACGAGAACCTGGAGTGATGTGTCATCCATCAGATGGAGAGGCTTGGCAACACTTTGATCAAATTTATCCCGACTTTGCTGTTGAAGCGAGGAATGTGAGGTTGGGATTGTGTACTGATGGTTTTACACCATTTAATCATACTACCTCACCTTATTCATGTTGGCCGGTAATTGTCACTCCTTACAACCTTCCTCCAGAACTATGCATGACAACTCCCTACATGTTTCTCACTTTGATTATTCCTGGACCACATAATCCAAAGAACAAGATAGATGTGTATTTGCAACCTTTGATAGATGAGCTCAAAGTTTTATGGAATGAAGGAGTGCTTACATATGATATTTCCAAAAAAACAAATTTTATAATGAAAGCTGCATTAATGTGGACTATTAATGATTTTCCTGCGTATGGAATGTTGTCTGGTTGGAGTACAACAGGGAAATTAGCATGTCCATATTGCATGAGTCAATCCAAAGCTTTTTTCTTGAAACATGGTGGTAAGTGTTCTTGGTTTGATTCTCATCGTCCATTTTTGCCTATGGATCACGTATTTAGAAGAAATAAGGATGCATTTTACAAGAATCGAATAGAAAAGTCTCAACCTCCACAACGGTTAACTGGGGATGATGTGTGGGAAGAAGTTTGTAATCTCCCTAAAATAACTGAGGTTTATCCGTGTATATGTGATGGATTTGGTGTGAATCATAATTGGAAAAAACAAAGTATCTTTTGGGAGTTGCCTTATTGGAAAACCAACTTAATAAGGCATAATCTTGATGTAATGCATATTGAGAAGAATGTGTTTGATAATATTTTCAATACAGTGATGGACATCAAAGATAAAACCAAAGATAATGTTAAGGCAAGAATGGATTTAAAGGAGTATTGTCGAAGAAAGGAGTTAGAGCTACACATACAATCTAGTGGAAAAGTTTTAAAGCCTAAAGCCAAATATGTTTTGTCTAGCGATCAACAAAAGGCTGTGTATAAATGGATTTCTGAGTTAAAAATGTCTGATGGACATGCTTCAAATTTGAATAGATGTGTAAACACAAGAGATGGGAAGTTAATTGGAATGAAAAGTCATGATTGCCATGTATTTATGGAGCGGTTGTTACCAATTGCTTTTAGTGCACTTCCACATCATGTGTGGAATCCTATAATTATGTTGTGTTAAAGTTTGTTGTGTGCATTTCATTTTTGTTTTGCAAATTAATTCTTGTAATTTTGTTTTACAAATTTCGTTTCTATTGTGCAAATTAATATTATGTTTACAAGTTTTTAATGTTGAGTTTTTTTATGTTGTTAGACGAATTTGAATGGCATTCCTCCTAGTCATTCGGATTTGTTTCTCCACACACATAAACATGGCAAGGATAAAACTTGGGTTGATAAAAGATCGGAATATGTTCATGTAAGAGCTTTCAACTTTAAAGTATATATTATTTATTTTTCTATGTTGGTTTTTTTATCTTCATATAATATCGAAATAAAGTGTTTTAAAATATTAATTAGCTTTATATTTATGTTGACAGGAAAAATTTAAACGTAGGTTTGAAGAATTGACCCAAGAAACAACTTCACAAGGAACTCCTCCACCAAATGAATTAGATGTGTGGTGTGAGGTTGCTGGAATAAAAAGAGGATGAGTATATGGTCTCGGAATGGAATCTACTGTATTATTAGGGAGACCTAATTGTCATGGATCATGTTCTTCATCAACAGAGTGGGTTCAAAGACATGAATTTGAAGAAATGAGAAATGAAAGAGATCAACTTCGAGAGGAATTGGCTAATACAAACAGAGCAGTTGAGCACAATAACCACTTGATAAATCAACTGATGAATAGCTTGAACTTTAAACCCATGCCATATACTAGAGATCAAATTCATGAAGATGGGGTTAGTGATAATGATAATGAGATTGGTGATCATGATGATGGTGATTTTGATGATGAGATTGCTGATAATGATGCTTGTGATCATGATGGTGAAGAGTTAGATGGATAGTGATAACTTAATCTGAAGTAACCAATATGTTGCAATTTATTTTGACTAAATATATTATGTTTAAACTAAAATTTTATTTGTATTATTTTGAGTACTTACAAATATTAGTTAAATGTATTATGTTCTTTAATTATATACATTTATATGATTAATGTTTTCAAATGATTTTGGTGTTTGAATTTTTTAGATATTAAAAACAAATTAAAAAATTATTTTTATTGTTCTTTTGAACATTAAAGTAATATACTTAAAAAAATGGTAATATTTAGAGACGTAATTGGTGATCAAATATTTAATAAAAATAAATTATATCACAAATTTCGTCTCTAAATCGGTCGCTAATGATATAAAAAATTAATTTAAAGTGGTTGTTAAATCAGTCTCAATAATCGGTCACAAAATTAGTCACAAAATCGGTCACAAAATTCGGTCACTAGATCGGTTACTAAATTCGGTCACTAAATTGGTCATTAAATTCGATTGCTAAATCGGTCACTAAATTTGGTCGCTAAATCGGTCACTAAATTCGGTCGCTAAATCGGTCACTAAATTCGATCGCTAAATTGGTCACCAAATTCGGTCGCTGATTTGGTCGCAACAACTAGCGACTAGCAGTTTACCAACTGATTTAAATCGGTCACTAATTTGGTCGCTATTTGATTTAGTGACCGAAAATTTGGTCTCTAAAAGCGTTTTTTCTAGTAGTGTAAATTCAGCAACCATAGCTCCTCAACAACTTGAGTTTTAAGTCAATCACATGTATCACCTTATTGAAACTTCCACAAATAAATCATCACATCAAGCACATACATATACATATACAATCTCACAAGGCCATCAACCCCTCTTAAGTAGACAAAATTTATTTTGAGCATGATTTTTAAAATGCCAACTTTTTTGTTGTTGAAATCTTTATCATATACAAGGTGTGTTTTATCTTGTTCATTTTTAATTTTGGTCACTTGCAATTTCATTACGAAGTTTGAGGCCAAAGATCTTAGACATGTTGATCCATTGGCATCACTCCTATTTGCTAGATTGGTGAACTTGGTCATCGAGATTGGGGGTTTGCAAAGGTACAAGGTGAGTCAAAGTTTTTTTTCCGTTGTTGCTGTTTGTTGACGATACAATCATAGTGCGTGAAATGTCTTAGATCCAAGGTGTTAGAAAATGATTTCCAACAAATATGTCCATTGAAAAAGTTTCAAATGGTTTCACATATAGATAATTTAGAGTTAAAAACCCATCAAACAATAATATAAAATTTTATCACGACACGATATACATAACTGTTGAAGAATCAAGAGAAATCATATTTGATTCTCTTATATTTTATATTGTTACATTGAAGTAACAATGTCGATTTACTAGAAAGGGGGGTTTGAAATGTAAATGTATCTTTTTAAAAATTCTTGTAAAAAGCTTAAGAAAATAACTCAAGATTAATCTTGGTTATGAAAACAGAAAAACAGAGAACGTTCTTGATTTTATTATAAAACAGAGAACGTTCCTTGATTAGCTTAAAACAAAAAAACAATTTGTGTTTTATCTTAGTTAATCAATTAAGTGTAACAAACTAGGAGAAAGGATAGAGAATACCACACAAAGAAATATCCTGGTTCACCCAACTTGGGTTACGTTTAGTCCTCACATTGTGAGATTTTCCACTAAGTGTTTAAAACAAAGAATATTTTTGATTTTACAGCACCTAGTCTATATCAACCTTGATCTGTTGCAGTCTCTATTACTTTCCACCTCGAAAGCAACAACATCACCTATCTAACTTTGATAGATTTCAATGCAATCTAAACAAACTATAAAGAAACTCTTATAGTTTGAGTTTTTACAATAAGATTGTTTTTGACAGAATCTGAGATTTCTCAACTCTTGTTTGAGAATTGATTCTTTACAAAGGATTCACTGATAATTACGCAATCTAATATGAGATTTCAGATTTGCTTATTCTTTGCGAAATTTTAGAACTTTAAGTGATTGATTTATGGGATTTTACAGCACTTGAGTTTCTTGCTTTAATCCTGGATATTGGCCTTCTATTTATAGGCTTTAGAAGCATTTAATGAAGGTCAAAAAGAGCTGTTGCTAGTGCTCTGTATTTTTTATTGAAACAAATATTTCAGATTAAAAATAATCCATCTTTGAAAAACTACTTTTTTGACTTTTTTTGGTTTAGCATTAAATCAGTTTTGTCTTCTAGTTAAAAAGCCTTTGAAGTTTCTCCCTTGGTCTTGGATAGTACAGTCTCGTTCTTGAGTCTTAAATGTAGCCAGAGGAGTTTGGAGAAGAATTATAAGCCATTGCATAAGAGAGTACACTGCTGCTGGAATTATGCAGAAAACGAAGATTGGTTATCAATTTGGATCTGTCAATTTGATCTTTCTCGATATTTGATGATCAATCTGGAGTTCCTGTTTTAATCATTCTGGATGTCTTTTGCAATGTCTTATCATATATCAAGGTTGATCAAACTTTCTTGACAATTTGATTTTTAGAGATAGAAATTGTCTTTATTTTTTACTGTCTTTGAGTTCTTTTATTTTAGTGATCATATAACCTTTTTGAGCTTGGATGAATCCTATTTGTTCCTTGCCATGTGCTGATTCTATTTGAATAAATTTCCAGGGAAGACTCTTTGTTAAACAGGTAGAAAAAGATTGATCAATATGTTGTGATGAACATTTTTGAAGCTGAAGATCTTTCTCTGTTTTAATGTTCTTGTTGTTGTTTTCTTTACTTTACTTGATTATGTTCTTAATTAAATTCACTCAAAAGCACATATTAAATTAACATAATATTTTAGAATCATAATTAACTTTCTTAATTAACCTTTGTTTATTTTCATGAAAACTTTAAATATGGAGTTTGTCTCAACAACGTTTATTTTCATGAAAACTTTAAATATGGAGTTTATTTTCTTAATTAAAGTATTTTGCATTTTACTTTCTACATGGTATCTAGAGCTTCTGGGTTAAGGTTCTACAACCTAGTAGAGTTCAGGGATCTAAACTTAAAAGGCACCATCATTTTGTTTTCAATTTATGTATGATCTGTTTTGCAACCCAACCTCTTTTCCATGACGCACAATACGTCATGGAAGGCGGCCCTTAGCGGTAGCAACAACTGCGAAAATGATTTTGGTGAAAAACCATAAGTGGTCAACAACGCCAACAGTGGTAGTTCAAGCAGCGGATGCCCTGGTGGTAGTGGCGGCCCAGACGGTGGCAATTGGAATGGTTTTTCTATTTTTTTCTTGTCATGATGGAGCATCTAATGTCCTAAAGGTTAAGTTTCATATTTCTTCTTGCTCTATAGCTTAGAGAAGTAATTTTTTAAATATTGCTCTACTTAGTGTCCATCTTAGTCATACTTGGATTATTGATTGTGGCACTACTGATCATATGACTAGGAAGTCAAATTTGGTTTCTTCTTATTGTCCTTGTGTAGAGGTACCCACAATTAAAATTGCATATTTCTCTTTTTCAACCATTGCAGGAAATGTTTTGTTATTGTCTAAATTTTCTAACATCATTGTTCTTCTTTTTCTACACAACCTTATAAACAATCAAAATTGTTTGTAGTTATTCACAATAATACTTGGGGTCCTAATAGAATACACATTTTTTTCTAATAAAAAATGGTTTATAACTTTCATCGATGATTATACTAGAATTTGTTGGATTTATTTATTGAAAGAAAAAAAAAGAAGTTGGACAGGTTGTAAAAAAAATTATTAAAATGGTATAAACTCAATACGAAACAAATATTCAAGTCTTCAAAAGTGACAATAATAAAGAATATTTTAATATCCTTTTTTCATTTTTTTTCTTGAAAATGGGGTTGTTCATCAAAGTTCTTGTGTTATTACACCCCTACAAAATAGAATTGCAGAGAGAAAGAATAACCATCTTCTCGAGGTTGCTAGAGTTTTACTCTTTGCAAATAAAGTTCCAAAATATTTGTGGGGTGAAGTTGTTTTAACTGCATCATATTTAACTAATCGTATGTTATCTAAAGTTTTAGATTTTCAAACTCCTCTTGTTATTTTTCGAAATTGCTTCGTTTGACTCGTATCTATGTTGATTTGCCATTAAAAGCTTTTGGTTGCATTGTTTTTGTTCATGATCATAAATAACTTGGAAAACTCAAGTCACAAGCAATAAAATATGTTTTTACTGGTTACTCTATAACTTAGAAGAGGTATAGGTGTTTTAAACCAAAATCAAAAAGAATTTTTGTAACTATGGATGTTACTTTTATTGAAAGTTAACAATTTTTTTTTGGGATTCATCTTTAGGGGACAAATTTTAAGGAATATTCATCTTTTTCTTTTGAAAACATCATTATTTTAGGTGATATAGTATTGTCACAAAATTCTGAGACTTCTATTGATGCACCAAAATAAAATACCCAAGAATCCATATTGGAACTCAAGCCACTTATGAAAGAGGCTTTGACAGATTCGGGGGCCACAATTTCAAATCAAAAATCACAATGAACAAATTATTTATCTCGATAATAATGAAGGACTGCTTGGAATGCAACAACATATTGACTTAGATAAAGAGACACCAAACAAGTTTACTACCATTAAGCCTAATTGAAAGGAAAATGTCTTTAAAAGAAGAAACCATAAACCGAGAAGGATCCCTTCTCCTACCCTTCCAAGATTCTGAACCGATAGATATCCCCCACATCATTCTGATACAAGTCTTCTTTTGTTCTTAAGAGTCACTTTGAGTATCCTGATATAGATCTTCCTATTGCAATTAGAAAACCTAATAGGTGATGCACTAAACATCATGTGTCTAATTTTGTGTCATATTCAAAATTGTCTTCTTTATTTGCTGCATTTACCTCTCAATTGTTTCCTGTAGAAATTCTAAAAAATATATATGAGGCTTTAAAAACTATAAAGTGGAATGAAGTTTTTCTTGAGGAGATGAGAGCTTTTTAGAAGAATCAAAATTGGAGAGTCATGACTTTACCTACAAGAAAGAATACCATGGGTTGTAAATGAGTATTCACTATGAAATATAATTTTGATAACATATTTGAAAGATACAAGGCACATCTGGTTGCTAAAGTATTTATTCAGACATATGACATTGATTACTCAAAGACTTTTGTTCATGTTGCTAAATTAAACACTATTAGAGTTATCTTGTCTTAAGTGGTGAATTTTGATTGGTCTCTTAACCAACTTAGTGTAAAAAAAATTTGTTTTGAATGATTATTTGGAGGAGGAAGTATACATGGATAACACTCTTGTCTTTGAAGATAAGTTTGGTTCAAATGTGTGCAAACTACAAAAATATCTTTATGGTCTCAAGTAATCCCCAAGATCTTGGTTTGTAAATTTCACTTGGTCGACTAAAAAGCAAGGATATATGCAGGCACAATCAAACCATACTTTGTTCATAAAGTTCTCTAATGTTGATAACATTGCAATTCTAATTGCATATGTAGATAATATTATTTTGGAAGATACTAGAGGTTGATTGACAAACTTATTTATCTAGCCCACACTAGACATGACATTGCGTTCTTTGTGAGTGTTGTAAGTCAATTTACACATTCTCCATATAAAAAACACTTGGAGACTGTTTATCGAATCTTAAGGTACTTGAAGTCCAATCCAAGAAAGGGTTTGTACTTCAAGAAAACCAATGACATAGAAGCCTATATACATACAAATGTTGAATGGGCAAGAACAATTACTGATAGAAAATCCACTATTGGATATTGTGCCTATGTTTGGGAAATTTAGTCACCTTGAGAAGTAAGAAACAAGGTGTTTATTCTCGAAACAATGTTGAAGCCAAATTCATAGCAATAGTTCATGGAACCTATGAAATTTTGTGGATTCATAAATTCTTGGAAGAATTGAAAATAAAAGTTGATTCACCTTTAAAATTTTGTTGTGATAGCAAAGCAATAATAAGCTAATTGAAGTAACAACGTCAATTATAAGGAAGGGTGTTGGAATTGTTATTGTCCCTTTTAAAAAATTCATGTTAAAACTCAAAGTATCTAACTCAAGATTGATCTTGGTTAGTGAAAATACAATTTTAACTTATTTATATAATATATAATTAGAAGATAAAAAGTAAATAGAGATAGGGAAAAAGATATCACACAGAGATGTATTATGGTTCACCCCAAAATGGGTTACGTTCAGTCCTCACAATTGTGAGATTTTCCACTAAATGTTCAAAGCAATATCATTCTTGGTTTTCACACAGTCTTTCCAGATCAATCTTGATATGTTAAAAAGTATTACCTTTCAACCTAGAAAGAATTTCCAAATGTTAACTTTCAATCTTTAGAGGATTTTTACACATTACCTTTTAATTATAAAAGGATTTTTATAATATACTCAAACAATTTCAACATGATAGTCTTGAGTTACCAAGTGATGATTTAAAGAAGTTGGTAGAATTTGCGTAAGCTCGACTCTTTTTTGAGTTTAGATTCTTGGATTACAACTCAGTAAAAATGAATATAATATCTAGTTAAGAACAAAAATGATTGTATGAGTGATGTAACTCTTGGCACTTAAAGCTCTACCTTATCCTTCGTCTTGAGGCTTCTTTTATAGGCTTCAAGAAGGCTTATTACAACTCATTTTTTCGTTGATGATGGTCCATCTATAACGTGCAGTTAATGGATAAGATTTGCCTTAAAGCATGAATGTTCTTGCAAAGCAAAAACGATCTTCGTTTTTCTTTGAGGGGTGTTGAGGTTTAAGCTTCGTGGACAATTGTTGTGAAGTGATTCCAGCTTTTTATCATGTGTGCAGGCTGCGCAAAAGTACAACTAAAATGTCCAATCAGATTTGTCAAATTCGTACTTGATGCTTGCTCAAACTCAGAGATTGATATGTCTTAATAGATTATGAATCAATATATTTTCCTTTGTTCTTTGGAGTGATTCAATTACTTATATGATTTTTGTATATTTTTGGTGAAATTTTGGAAACATATTGTAAATAATAGAACCAATTTTTTCTTTAAGAATCTGATCATTCTTGTTATTATCTTGGAACTGTGAAGAACGTTTTTTCATTTTATTGAATTTTGTGAAGAATGTTACTCATTTATTTGAATGACTTTGCTTCTTTTTAATATGGTCCTGCTTGAAATGCTTCGTACCTATATTTGATTAACGCATTCAAACACACATGTTAAACACCAAAACATTTAGAATCATAATTAGATCTTTTGATTAACTTTTGTTTAATTATCATCAAAATATTAATTTGGGATTTTGTCTCCACAATCTCCCTCATTTTGATGATGACAAACATGTTAATTTAGATTTTAATTTTGAGTATAATAATAATCATAGAGAGCTTTTAGTTAAAAACTCCCCTTTAAAATGTGCTAATCTTTTGAACAACCATATAATTTTCATTAAAACTTGAATAATGTTTAGTCATACAAATGGTTCAAAAGACAAAAAAGACTTCTTAAATACTTAAATCTAAGAATTCTTAAATACTTAAATGGTTCAAAATACAAAAGTATATCATACAAAAAGACTTCTTAAATACTTAAATCTAAGAATTAATTATCCCCCTTGGTTGTGGCAAAGAGGAATTGAAGAACATATGCAAATAGTTCAGAAAGAAAGAGATGGGGAGGATCCTTCAGATGATGAAGATAGAGACAACTGCGGAATTTGTGGAATATTGAGGAGGATTAGGTAGATGAGGCTCAAAACCTAGCTTTTGAGCAAGTTGGGTAGTCATCCAGGCCCTTAAAATGGCATGCTCTTTATCCTGGTGAGTTTGTTGAGAAATTATGTTTTGAAGAGCATCAAAGATTTTAGGGATTTCTTAATAAGTTTTGGATGTTTCTTTCTCCATCTTTGTTCTAATGAAGAGGCGTTGGTTATCTTCAATGGGAGGAGATGGAAGATTACTTTGAGTAAGTGATGCAGTTTTGCATAATGATGATAAAGTGGTGAAGGAAGTGTTAATTATGTGAAGGGATCCTGCTGGAGCATTTTTATGAGGTACTGATGGAACACAAGTGTCTAAATCTGGAAAAATTAAATATTGACTAATTCCAAAAATGGAGGAGCTGATTTTTTAGGGTGAAATGAAAGCTGGTCACATAAGAGACTTGTGTTGAACTTGAAGCGGATGACATGGATTACTTTGGAGTGTGGGATTGTTTAAATTTTGAGAAGGAGGAACTTCAATGGTTACCTGGTCAAGGAATGAATTAAAAAATTTCAGAATAGTAGGACAATGGGGAATGTTCCAACAAGGAGGAGAACATTCTTGATTGACGGGCTGTTCATAATTTGATTTATTTGCAGAGTGGAGGGCATATCTCTTGCGTTTAATAGTCGATGGAGTGAAGGTAGCTTTAGGAGAAGGTGGGATGGATGGTACTTGCTTCTCTTGAGAAATATTTTTGGAGGAGAATTTTGATATTTAATATGGGATGATTATGTCATTAGAGGGATATTAAAATATCTAAAGATGTTTTAGAAAACCATACCATATGGAACATTGTTTCTCTTGTAGTCTTTGTTGATTGCAACAATCATGCAGTGGATGATAAGATGGGCAGATTCAGTTTCTTGCAGTTGAGGAGATGATAGATGACTAAAGCATCATTGTCAAAATCATATTCATGACTACCACAATGGGGTAGTATGAAATGTTGAGTGATAATATTGAAAATCTTTGGAAGAAGTTTAAGATTTTCTAAAAAGAAATTTGTGGACCCAACAATGAACAACACTTGAAACACTTCATCTTTGGTAATGTTTAGAGTTGAATACCAGTCTTTCCCAAAATTATGGGTCCTTTAGATTGAAGTTGAAGGATATCAACAAGAATAAAAGGAGTTAAGCAGATTTTAATACCTTTCAGTTTTGAAACAATGAACGATTTATGTGCAAAGGCTTGAGCTTTGTAGTAAAAGGCCTAGATTACATCAGGATAAAAGGAGTATGAGATTTGAAGGAAATTAGTCCATCTAAGAGCATCAATATGATGCTTGATGGAGGTGCCTTCATATTGGAGCTTTTCAAACCTGAAAACTCTACTAATGCCTATTGGTCTTTGAGCCCATTTTCTGTTGTAGACTTGCTGAAGTTTTGATGGAATAAGTGGAGGAATGAGAATCTTGGAAGAGGGTGATTTGGTCGACATTGTGGTTGCTAGTTTTGAGGATATTGTGGTTCACGGGTTTGAAGATTTTGGTGGAGAACGTTCTTGGGATGACAATTTTGAAGAACGTTCTTGGGGTGACAATATTGAAGGAGAATGTTATGGGTCTGGAGTTTGCTTAGTAGATTTTTAGAACTTTTCAATTTTCGAGAAGCCAAAAATTGGGAAAGTGTGGAAGAGGATTTAGATTGAGTAGTCTTCAGTTTAGTTTGTAAAATGATGAATTTGGATTGAATCACTTTGGGAGTGGGTTTTTGGGACGTTGGGGGTTTTGAGGAAATGAAGGGTTTTGATTAAGGTGTTGATTTTTGTTTGGGAACTAGTGGTGATGACATAGGGTCAGAATCATCATCATAAATTAAATAGATTGTTGAGTTTGTGGTCTTGGTTTTTGAGGTGTCAACATTTGTCAAGATTCTCATTGATCTTCGTTTAGAAGATAAAGTACTCGAGCGAGTGTTGAATGATTTTTGGAGATGGGGTGGAGCCTGACTTAACAAGGGAGTTGCACATTGGAATAAGGGTGGAAGAATGGTGGCGAGATGAGCGAGTGTAATAGATGGAGGGTTGGACTTCTGGGATGATGACAAGTAGTCAAAGAAGGTTATATCTGATGAAGAGTGTGGGGGTGTTGATCTTAGTGGGGGTGACGATGAACGAGTTAGTGACAGTGATGGAGTTCTTGATTCAGATTCTTGCATGCAACAACCTTAGTTTTTGCAGAAAAAGTGATTAGTTGTTTTTTAGTGAGAAGAGATGAACAATTGAAGTTTTATAGATGTTTGTGAGAAGAGAGAGTGCCACGCGTTGGAGGTGATTGATAGGGGACAAAAGTTATTGGGAAGGAGGACAATGGAGATGAGGTGACAGTAATAAGTATGGGTAGCCGTTACTTTTTTATGAGTGACATAAAGTACAATTTCAAAATCTGATTTTTGAACTTCTTTATGATAAAGAAAGGAAGAATAATCTAGAGCCTTGTGTTAAAGACATTTTTGAGCGAAAAATGTTCTTTGTTATGATCATAATAATGTTCTGGTTTCTGTTTTCAATAATTTATAATTGGATTTTTTTTAATTTTTTTTTTGTGAAATTAAAATTTTCTTCAACAAGAGGCTTTGTAAATATGTCTGCTAGTTGATTTTTTTTGTATAAACAAATATTAATTCAATTTTTTTTATTCACATGATCTATAATAAAATGAGGTTTTATTTTAATGTGTTTAGACTTAGAGTGTTGAATGAGATTTTTAGAGAGATTGGTAGCACTTGTATTAGCACAGTAAATTGAAATATTAGAATAACTTATTAAAAATTCTTCAAATTGATTTTTAATCCATAGAACTTAGGAGCAGTAATTTGCTGCTGAGATATATTCAACTTCAGTGGTTGATAGAGCAATTGTATTTTTCTTTCTGAATGACCAGCTTACTAATGTTGCTCCTTGGACCTTGGAACCAACGTGCACCACTTATATTTTTTCTTTCAATCTTATCTTCGACATAATCAGCATCGCAGTAGGTTACAAGATCAAAATGAGAATCTTTGCTATATACCAAAGGCCAAGATCGATAGTACCAACAAGATAGCGAAAATTCATTTTACAACAGTTAAATGGGATTTTTTTGGTGAGGATTGAAACCTAGTACATAATCCTACTACAAACACGATATATGGTTTACTTACGGTTAAGTAGAGTAACAATCCTATCATTCCTCTATATTCTTTTTCAGAAATGGATTTTCCTTGTTCATCTTTGTCTAAAATGGAGGATGGATGCATGAGGGTTGACATTATTTTGGCTTCATTCATTTTATATTTTGTTAAGAGATATTTATATTTTTTTTCTTTACATATAAAGATTTCGTCTTTATGTTGTTTAATTTGTAAGCCAAGAAAGTATCTCAACTCACCCATCATCCTCATTTCAAATTCGCTTTGCATGAGATTTGAAAAATTCTTACACATTTTTTCATTTGTTGATCCAAAAATGATCTCATCAACATATACTTGAACTATAAGTAAATCATTTTTATCAATCTTCTTAAAAAGTGTTGGGTCAATTTTTCCTCTGTAAAATCTGTTTTTAATTTGGAAGGAGCTTAGTTTTATCTTTTGTTGTCTTCTTTCTTTTCAGCAGATGTTGCATCAGTTTAGTTGACTCTTGGTATTGAATCTTCATTTGTAATGATGCGCCGCATACCTGTGTCTTGTTATTTTAGAAATAGTTGCATTTTTCTTTTCCAGAAATAAAAGTTTGTGCCAACAAAGTAAGGTGGTTTGTTTGATGACCCTCCTTTAGTAATGGACTTGGTTTTTGACATTTTCTTCCTCAATCTTTTACTCTATAACTTTTAAGTGCTAATTCTTATAGACTAACTCTGATCCCAATGGAAGTAACAATGTCATTTACTAGTAATAAATGAAGAACTTTCTTGGTTAGTGAAAACACATAAATTTAACTTTTCGATATAATATATGATTAAAAGATAAAAATTAAATAGAGATAACGAAAGAGATATCACATAGAGATGTATCTTGGTTCACCCAAAACGAGTTATATTCAGTACTCACAATTGTGAGATTTTCCACCAAGTGTTCAAAGCAAAATCATTCTTGGTTTTCACACAGTATTTCAAGATCAATCTTGATCTATTATAAAGTATTACCTAGAAAGGATTTCCACAAGTTACCTTTCAACCTTTCGAGAGGATTTTTACACATTATCTTTTAATCATAAAATGATTTTTACAATATACTCAAACTATTTCAACACGATAGTCTTGTGTTACAAGTGATGATTTAAAGAAGTTGGTAAAATATGAGTAAGCGCAACTCTAGTTTGAGTTTAGATTATTGGATTAGAACTCAACAAAAATGATATTGATATCTAGTTAAGAACAAAATTTACTCTTTCGAGATGATTGAGAAGCTTAAGTGATTTTGAATATGATTATATGAGTGATGTATTGATTTACACTTGAAGCTCTATCTTACCTTTCATCTTGAGGCTTATGTTATAGGTTTCAAGAATGCTTATGACAGCTTATTTGTCTGTTGAGGATGGTCCAGCTATCATGTTACAGTTAACAGTTGTCTTGAAGTGATTCCTTGCTTTTTATCACGTGTGTAGGTTATGCAAAAGTACATCTGAAGTGTCCAATCCAATCTGTCAAATTCATACTTGATGCTTGCTCAAACTCGGAGATTGATCTGTCTTGATAGATTATGAATCACAATATTTTCCTTTGTTCTTTGGAATGATTCTTTTATAGATATAATTTTTGTATATTTCTTGTGAAATTCTGGAAACAAATTGTAAATAATAGAATTAGTCTTTTCTTTAAGAATCAGATCATTCTTATTATCTTGGAACTGTGAAGAACGTTCTTCGTTTTACAGAATTCTGTGAAAAATGTTATTTGTTTATCTGGATGACTTTGCTTCTTTTTAACATAATCCTGCCTGAAATGCTTAGTACCTATCTTTGATTAACACACTCAAACACACATGTTAAAAACCAAAATACTTAGAATCATAATTAGAAGTCCTAATTAACTTTTATTTAAATATCATCAAAATATTAATTTGGGATTTTGTCTCAACACTCACAACCATGTGCAACATGCTAGGTTCAAGCACATTGAGATTGACCGTCACTTCATAAAAGAAAAAATTGATGCTGGAATTATATATTTGTCATTTATGACTTCTAATCAGCAAGTTGTTGATATCATGACAAAAAGTTTGGCAAGACCTAATTTTGAGCAACTTATAGCCAAGTTGAGCACAATAGATATCTATGCACCAACTTAAAGAGGAGTGTTGAAGAATCATGGTTAATCAAATTTGATTCTCTTATATTTTATATTATTTTGTTTATTCTTGTTTTATGATTATGTCATTGTTACTATTATAATTTTTTTCTATATAAACAGCTTATGACTGTAATAATAAGATATAAAAGTATTGTCTTTTACTTTTTTCAATAACTATAATTGCTCTCTTTGATTAATGGATGTGTTGCAAGAACAAGAACAAGTTTATCTACGGCGCCGATATGTAAAAGATTGTCCTGATAATCCTTGGTGAAGGTTTGATCTGAAAGGATCAATCAAGAATGATACCACAGCAATCCAAAATGGAGGACTCTTTTGTAGAAAGATTACACACAAAATGAGAAAAGAGAGGAGCTGATGAGCTTAAATGATGTGAGAAGTGCAACTTAAACCATATTATGCTAAAGAATATGAAGATAAACTTTATGTTGATGAGCTTAAATGATGTGAGAAGTGCAACTTAAACCATATTATGCTAAAGAATATGAAGATAAACTTTATGTTGTCGGTCAAAGACAGTGTGGCACAGAGCACCCAACCCCGAAAATGGGATAGCAGAATGGCCACTATTGTGAAGACCAAAAAATAGTATATGAAGTATGATTACCCAAAAATAATAGGATTTGAGTGCAAAAAGACTCAAATACCCTTAATGAAATTTAAAAAATTCAAACAAAACTGTAAAGCCAGAGTCGCGGGTCATGGTTACGGGTCGGGCGACAGCGGTTTCACGGCCAGACGCGATGCAGCGACAACGTCCAGCACACTGCGATTCTGCTATCGCGCACTATCCCGCCGCTATTGACGACGGAGGATAAACTTACACCATATTAGTCCTAAGAAAATGTGAGAAACTTTTATCCTCATTTCTTGATTAATTGCCAAATGAAAACAAAGTTACAATGACAAGATAGCAAACAACTGCTCAACTATAAACTATCTCTGACCGAATTTGATAACAAAAAACTAACACACAAACTGAACAACTAATGTCGGTAGTAAGGACAATAAGTTCCTCTCCTGATACTTGCTTGAACTGAATAACAGTTCAAACACAACTTTGTTGGAGTAATTCTTGTGTGAATCGAGTACACCTATAAACACAACCAACTAAGAAATTCAAAAAATTAATAAAATAGCTCTTTTGCAATCTTTGATGTCCTTTTAATATTATTTTAATATATCTTGAACTTTTTATTGGTTGTATCTATAGGCTCATGAAGCATATACTCACTTTAATGACTAGATTTTGGGAAGGTGAGTATGATGCAGCATAAAGATACGCGAATTTACATTCGTCAATTGTCAAAATCATCTGCCAAACTAGCCATCAGAGACTAGGATACTAAGGCTGCTGACCAAGAAGAGATGGCTTGTAAAAAACATGGCTTTGGGCGATCTTAATACGGTCTCGAGGATCATTCATGGTCTCATCTCGCAACGCTTGAAGAATGGCCTGTACTGGAGATTCCCTGAAGATTAGAGGTCAGCAAAACCACAGAAAAAGTTAGTTTCATAACTGGATCCAGTTTTTATTTTTTGCCGGGGAGAATTCTATATAGGATCTCTATAAATAATAACCCTGCATATGTAGCATGATTACAATATAGTGACATAATTTTGTTAGATGGTGCTGGAATAATAAACAATTGATTTGAATAATATTTCCATTTGGGGCAAGAGTTTAATAGTTAGGATTACAGAAGCCTATGTAACACCAATACTTCGAATTGAATGCGTGTCAAGTGTCCAACACTGATATGACACCGACACATGTAGTTACGTTTAAATAAGTTCCATTTTTCAAATTATATTATCGATGTCAACGCTCCAATGTCGTTTCCAGTGTTGATGCTTCAGATATAGAAGCTTCCTTTGAACTTAATACATAAGTTTATGAGAGGATTCCTAGAGGGTGTGACTGAACAGTAAAGAAGCAATAATTTATTACCTTAGTATTAGTATTTTATATAACATCTTCAAGATGGGGCAAAGCTCGACAGGGGCAACAAGCTCATTTTCTTCGGGATTTAGGACATTTAAGCTGGACTGACTCAATAGCTCATAGAATGCTTTAACAGCAGAGACTCCCTACAACATGCAAGGCAAAATATATTGATAAGCAGGAAAATAGAAAACCGAATGAAATATACTGTATAAATGAAGTGACCAAAATCTTTACTTGAATCATCCCCTTGCCCTTGATGCTGTCACCCATTTCAAGGGTCAATTCACCTTTGGCCAACTTATGTCCATACCATGCGTTACGACCTTTCAACAAGGTTACATAAGTATCGGCCAAGAGAGGGCCTGCAAGTTTTTCTGGTTCTTCTGCCAATAGATGAGTGATAAAAATCATTTCTGATGTACAGTGAGCAAAGTACACTGATTTGCTGGTCGCACTTTCGTTTGTTAAAGCAGCTACCATCCCTGTTATGTTGATTATGATGAATAAAAAAGTTACATGATTTGAAAATATTACTATACAAGAGTCCATTTTAGTGTCCTATAACAGAAAAAGAATTCAAAGAAAAGAACATCAAAGAACAAACAGAAATAATATCAAGAGGCACCTTCCAACTCCTGACATAAAAGCATACATCAAATTCTCAACTGATATTAAATCCATTCTATCACATCGTGATACAAAATTCTTATTGAAAATTAAAAATTTATTTAAAAAATGAGGGTTTCTGAACCAGATAAAGTTAGGTCAGTACAAACCAATCGTTGAAGCTAGGAATATAGAATCAATGTGAAAGAATTACTCCTTCTGAATGTTACTAAAGCTAATCTCGTTGACTGAAATAACCAACATTTTTTAAATGAAGAAATGAGAAACCATTTGATCAAATTCTAATTGGCCCAACACACGGATTATAGTGCTCCTTTCTGACAATTAATATTGAGATTAAGTTGTAACAAATGAAGAAACAGATTTTGTTACTATAGGCTAATAAATCATTCCTAATCTCTAAGATCTCAGTTAAATGTTCCAGACGAAAATAAATTGAACAAGCTTCTTCAGTGACAATAAACGAACTTATAAAAAAACACAACCCCAGTCAGCCTTATCCCACTAGGTGGAGTCCGTTACATGGATCAAATGACGTCATAATGCTCTGTCATAGATCATATTTTTATTCAAATCATTGATCTCTTAGTCTAAGTCTTTCATGATAGTTTCTCTTATAATTTTTCTTCCCCTTGCCTCTAGCAATAGGGCTACCCTCCATTTGATCTACTCCCTGTAATAGAGAATCTACATGAGTCCATACATACCCAAACCACCCACGCTGAGATTTATGCATCTTTTGTATAATAGTCAATAGGTGCTAGTACCCCAACTCTCTCTAATGCGATCATTTCTAGTCCTTTCTCGTCTAGTTCTTCTACAAATTTCTTTTATCTTATACAAAAAAGCAAATTTCCTGAAAAGTAGGGATTCACCAAACCAGAAGTCCCTACCCTACAACTGTAAACAGTATACAACTCATCCCTAATCTCTAACAGCCCACACATGATATTTCAGAAAAACAAATAAACTTTATTCTTATAAGAAAAAAAAAGAATTATAATAGAACAGAGCTAGGCAAGTAGAAATTCAGTAAATACTTTTCACCTCTAATATTTTAGGCCTCCCAAATATATTTGGAAAAATAAAATACAATAGGGTAGATTTGTAAATTTATTTAAAAACAAAACAAATAACTGAGAATATAAACAAGAGCAATTATATCTAATAAGAAGGATGTCGACAAATCAATCATTTATCAAGAGCAATGCAAAAAGTAAACTTATTTTACCTGCTCCAATAGCATATACATTCTTTAATCCACCCATGACTTCATGAGTAACAAGATCACCATTATCCCACACTATAAAGTGGGGCTGCCTCAAAAACTTTGCCAATGGTTTCCTCCATTTTTCTGCTCCACATATTCGAGCATTTGCATATTCTTTGTTGTATATTTCAGAGGCAATGTTAGGACCTCCGAGATAGAGGATATTTTCAATTGGAACTCCAGCTGCAAAGCATAATATCAAACAACGATAATCAGAATTCAGAACTATCAAAGATGCCACTGACATCGAACTAAATTAAATTTTCAAGTCAAGGGCTAAGTCAGAACTATAAAGACATATTATAAAATTAAAAATATTCAAATTAGACTAAAGAGGACTAACTCAGCACTAAAGATGCATTCAAATAATCCAGGGAATGTATGTAAAGATTGAAAACCAGTAAAATTCAGTGTGCAGAAAACTTGAACAACATAGACCACCACATATAGTAATGAAATAAAAGAGTTAACATTAATTTTGATCCCTAAATGTGAGACAATAATCAATATCACTTTAGTCTCTGAATGAATCGAAAAACATACAAATACATCTTTAAGTTGAACCAAATTAACTAATAGACGCCACATTCAAAGACCAAACTGACTAACGAAACATGCATTTATTTATGTTTCTATAATCTCACATTCAAAGACTATAGTGACAGTGCTTTACATAATTAAGGACCAAAATTATTGTTTACTCAGAATAAACAAAAATGTATCTTACTTGCTCGACTGATCATTAGAGTAGGTGTTATTATCCGCGGTTCAGGAACCAATTCAGCCTCAACACCCTTTGCCAAAGAAATAATGACAGGAACTGTGATTCTCTCTTTCCAGTACTTACTAATTTCTTCAAACACCTCACGGGTTTCCGTCGAAGGCAAACCATTAATCACAATGTCAGCATCCCAAACAGCCTCCTGCAAGTTTGTCACAACCTTGAGAGGGCAAAGAGGTGTATCAACCATATTCAAACAAAACCCATCTTTCAAAATCTCATCTGCATGAAGAACCCTATCACCCAATCTTCCCTCGACGTATTTCAAATACGCACACCGTCTAATCAGCCTCCTCAATACATCCTCCCTCGAATTGATCACCTCAAACAAATGCTTAGCCGTGGCCCTATCGACGGTCCTTCCCGGTCTTCTCCATATCCGAATCAGAATCTTATCTCTTAAACTACCATAAGCCTCTTGCAACATAGCTGTAAATACACTTCCCCAAGCACCAGCTCCTACACCAACTATTCTTAATGGATCACCATCCACTTTTCCCATTAAGTGACGAAGCTCATCGAGTTTCTCTTCAAAATTACCATGAAGAGAACCATTTGAGTATGCATTATTAGTTTCAACCATCTTTGAGCCCAAAATGACACCAATAAAGACAAGTAGAAATGCTTGGAGTTGTTATCAACTAAAGATCTTGAACTTGAATATCCTCAAACAGTTGAAATCTCATTCAAGTTTGAACCTTCATAAGAACAATTGACACCCCAAAAACCAAAGTCATCCAAAAGTAATCAAATTCTAAAGATCTTGAACTTGAATACCCACAAATAGTTGAAAATCCCATTCAAGTTTAAACCTTTATAAGAACAATTAGATACTCAAAAACCAAAGTCATAAAAAAGAAATCAAATTCTAACTAACAAAACAAACCCCATTAATTCAAACAAACTAAGGATTATTTTTACAATTACTAATTGGTTTTGTAATAGAAGTAATCAACATGCAATAAAGAACAAAAAAGGGTTTATAAGTTTGGCAACCTAATCAAATTCAAACAAATCATTAAACGACAATGGAAAGCGGAAGAAGCAACGCGTATAAGCGTGTCGTCCAAAGCGTGAAGTTGAAGTTCTTGGCAGCTGAATCTATTTACTTTCCTAAGATATTCGTCATATATATTTGTTGATTTTCTTTATAAGAATTTAAACTTATGTAACATGTATAGTCTTAAAAAAAAAAGTAATAATAGTCTTACAAATAAAATAATAATAATTTATTTATATAATAAATGTCTTTATCTTCTTTTGTAGTCAATTTAGTTTAATATTTCATTCAAAATTTAATATTTCATTGATTTGAGAAAAAAATTTAAATATTAAATAATTTTATATTTTAAAGGTTAACGTGTAAACTATTATAACTTAAAAAGAAATTAAAAAAATGTAAACAAAAATGAACTATTTACTATATCTCTGCCAAGAAAAAAAAACAGAAAAAGCTGCTATGGGTATGTTGTCGTTTTGTCCAAAACGGCGTAGTCGTATAGCTTAGTAAGGTTGAAGTCGTGATGATAACGTGCTGATATCACGCTGTTACTTAACCGGCCAGCAAGCCAATATTTGGAGATTATTTTTGTGAACCCATACACCTATATAGAATTCTCTTAAGATTTATGTATTTTCTTTTTATTAGATTATTTTATTTTTTCAACTGTATTATTTATTTATTTATTTATTTTCTTAATTTATTATCTCTCTTTTAAAAATAAATTATTATAATGATTTAATATTACAATTAACTTTTTTAATTTTTGTAATTTAATCAATAAATTCTTATATATAAAAATGAGTGTAGTGTCTATTTTTTATAAAAACAAAATTTAAATAAGTTGAATTTCGATAAGTCTAATTCGAACCCATCCAAGTACATATGGTAACGAGTAGGAATGATGTCAAATTAGAATAGGTTGTTAGCGTGAAAATGTACTTATTTATCATTTCATTCTTCAAGATTCTTTTGGGTATCATTTCTCAAATTGAGTCTATTTTAAATCTTTTTCATTGAAGTGGGAGTGAGGTAACGTGTAATGTTCATTGAATTAAATGCAAGAAGGTGTGTTTGTCTAAAAAAAAAAGGAGGTATGGGTGTACAAGATTTGGAAGCTTTTAATTTAACTTTATTGGATAAGTGTGTGTTGGTGATTGAAACAAAGTTAGAGGGTCTTTGGCGTAAGGTTTGGTTGATAAATATAATGTGAATATTGGTAGAGTTAGAGGGGGTTTAGTGAGGAGATGTCAGTAGTGGAAGGATATTCATACTATCCATGAGACATATAGCGTTTTGTCAAAGGTTGGTTTAATAATTATTTATTTAAAGTTGTAGGGGATATGAGAAAGTAATTTTTTTGGGAGGACCCTTGGGTGGTGGGTGGGATTTTGAGCGTGAGATTTGGTAAGTTATTTAATTTGCCTTTACAAATGGAGAAATGTGTAAATGTTATGTTAGATTTGTTGGATAGTGAGGGTGTTCAAAGGTGAAGATGGAGAAAAAGTTTATTTACGTGGGAGGAAGGCTTATTGGAGGAATGTATGACTCTTTTGACTAACATTCATTTGCAAGTTAATGTAGTTGATATAAGGTCGTAGAATGTGTGAGGAAGGTTATATTCATTATGAGGCTTATCTGGGGTTGTGGTAAAAGTTGGTTATTGGTGTGTTATTATCTTAACTTTTTGTTCTAGTTTGACATCCATACGTACCATTAAAGGTGTTCTATTTTCTTGGAGGCTGTTTTAAAACAGCTTTGATGCAAAAGATAACTTGTTATGTTGAGGAGTTATTCTAAATGAGTTGGAACATTGTGTGGTAGGGTGTGGTGAAGTTGAATAAGTTTGTCATTTATTTTGTTATTGTCTTTGATTTGGGCTTGTGTGGTACGATATTTTGTATTTGGTTAAGTTTATTTAGGGTATTTTCAAATAATGCATTCGCTCATGCTAATCAACATTATTTTCAACTAAGAGTATGCAAAAGCATCATTATAGAAGAATGATATCGCAACTAGGTTTGCACCTCAAACTCCCTAACAATCATTTGGAGCACACTCATGTATTATTATTAAAATAAATAAATAAAGGAACACAAAATTAGGGGAATAGACCAAATTTAATAAAGCAATTAAGAAAAATGATAGTTTGGTAAACCAAAATTATCTCTAAATAATTCATTCCTAATGAAATTAGATAAATAATCCCACCAAAAGAAATCATAAATACTACAACCATCATTAACCAAAGCATCATTACACTTGTCATCCATGTACATATAAGTGCATTTCAAGTTCATAGAGTAATTCATTCTCTCAAGTAGAGTCATCACGTGGATTGGACAATGTATTCTCATCATTATCTTCAATGTCATTTGATAAATTATTAACCTGACCTCAATTGTTTTCTTTGAGGATCGGTGGCACAATTGTACCTAACATCACAAGTGCAAGAAGGGATGATGAATATTATTGAGTTCTTGTCATAATGTCTTCATAGTGGTATATTAAGAAGTGATATTCTAATAACCTTTTTTCTACATGTATATTTATTCATATAAAATGAAATCTAGAATATGATGCCTTGATGGCATCTTTCTTTTTAGTAATAATATTCATCCACATAACACTTTGGGATAATTTGGGTTGCAAATAATTATTGATCCAAGCCATAACCATCATGATACATCAATCCCACCCAATGGATAATCGATCTTCATCATTTGGTCGAGTAAGGGTTCCAATTATGAACCCTAATTTATTTTTCTTTCTTGATGCAACCATCATCGATCTGGACCAAAAATAATAGTTGCTGGTGGATAAAAGAGATAAAGTAATTGTGATGCTTGGGTTGTCACTAGGACGCATGAAGCATGGATTGAATATGTTAGGAGTTCCACATTAATAATTTAAAAGTGCTAAATGTGGTACTTAAGCCCTAAAGATCTTGTCTTTTGAGTTGAGTTATCCTTTTAGGCTTTAGTAGTAACAATCGGCGTTTTTATTAAGCGATGTTCATGGAAAAGGCTACCTATATGTTGATATAAGGTACTCCACTGCACGTCCAAAAAAAAGCAATCCATTGAATGCTTGAAGCCACCAAAAATCGAAAGGACTACTACCATTTCAATGAGGATAGAGTGAAATTCGTTGTGGACGTTGGCTCTTAAAGAACATGACAATGTTACGAGTCCCATATTGAGTATATAAAAAAAGCTCAATGTGGCACTTATGCCAAGAGATTCTCCCACCTACCCACCAAATGTACTAGTCTTTTAGGTTGAGCTCTCCTTACAGATTTAAGTCCTAATAGAGCATGCCGTTTTAAAAGCTCCGATTGGAAGAACCATAATTAACAAGGGCAAGATCAATGATGGAAGAAATATAATTATTCTACAGTGGTAAATTGGGATTGATCGGACCAAATGACATCAAAGTAGATACGAAAAAGTAGAAATATCAAAAGTGAGAAGGATAAATACAAGAGATAAATGAAGGAAACCATTATTTTTGTTTTGATACCATGTTAATGTGAACACACACAACGAAAAGGGAAAGAAAACAATTGTTGATTATACATCTCTTAGATTGATCTCATGAAGAGTATTTTTATATCTACTTAACACTAAAATAAAAAACTCTCTAATTATATATAACAGTTAAATCAAGAATCAATTAATCCTAACGTGAACCAAATCCTAAGAAACGAGGAGGGATACTAATAAAAACTAAAATAAACTATAGAATTGAAATATAATAATACAACAAAAAAGTTGTAAAAAAAAAACCAATACAACATAAAAGATTATTAAAAGAAAAAATGTTGTGAAACTAATCAAATCAAGAGCAATATATAGGAGAGTAAAGACGAATGAGAGAAAAAGAGTAAAAAGGAGAAGAGAGAGGTAATAATATTATTCTTTTATTGTATATTTTCTATTATAGTGTGAGCCATATTAATAAGGCATAAGTAAATAAGTGGAGATTCTGATCATTAATGGACATCCACTAATAACCTAATATTCATCACACTCCCCTTTGGATATCTATCGAGGTTATGCGTCGTTAAAATCTTACAAAAAAAACTCAGTGGAAAAAAATTATAGTAAAGAAAAAAGAGCACAATATTATTTTGTGAATTACATGATATATTTATTTCTCCTCCTCAAATAAACCATTATCTTTGAGACGCGCGAAGACCAATATTTTGTATCAGTTGCTCAAAAATTCTATTTGGAAGTGTGAAAATATATGCAAGATTATCACACAAATGAATTTGTTGAAAACTTATATCACCATTCTTTTGTAGACCAATAGTGAAAAAGAATTTGGGAGAAATATATTTTATTTTGTCTCCTTTAATATACCTCTCTTTCACTAAGAAATATTTGCAATAGTATCTTCATAAATGATTGTTCCATCCATTCTTTTAAAAGATAAACAAAAATTCATTTGTATGTGTTGAATAAAGGACCTTAACCAAACATTCTCTAATTGTCTCGCGTAGTGCAAATTTTTTTGCATGAATTTGTAACGTTTTTGTTATAGTCTATTTTATAAATCTCCATGAAATGGTTGTATGTCCCCTTGTAAAAAATATCCTGTTTGGTATATACCAATATGAGGATTTGACAAATAATATGCATCTTAATAACAAATTAATTCTAGTTTGGGCACTTTAGCATAGAACAAACTCATATCTATGTACCTCTAAGGTAACAAAATATATGTGTAACTCTATTCCAATATCTTCGTGTAGGTGAAAAACTATAACATGATAATATATTGATAGAAAATGATATACCAGGATGTGTATAATTAGCGAGCTACATCATTGCTCTAATCGCACTAAGATATGATACTCAGGATCGAGTAGTTCTTCATCCTTTTTTCAAGGTTTGAAAAGATCTTTCCCCACATCTAATGATCTAACAACAAATGAAATTGTCCATATATAAACATTTTAACACTTTTGTCTCTCTCAAATCTTTCATTTTGAACTTTCTTTTAAGCAATCTATGACTTTTGAAAGCTCTTTAGAAGTTTCAATAATATTTATCTGTTAGAACCAAGTGTGTTAGAAGAACAATGACTCTCAATTGCTTTGATGATAACAAAATTATTTTGTAACAATAATTTATAGTTCAATGAATTTGTTTAAGTGTGTAGACTCTATAATATATGCTTTTAAAGAAACCAAATTGGATCATCCGTTGTAGAAAGAAAGAAAATCTTCAAGTTAAAGGCAAAGATTTGTGACTTATATGTTACTATTCATCTTATTCTGATCAACATGCTCTCAATACACCTATGTTACTATTCATCTCACTCTGATACATCTGCATCTTAAAAATCTAGCAACTAAGTTTGATCTCCAAAGTCAACGATGTACAAGTCAATTCTTTGAGGCCAAAACTTTGAAGAAGTCAACAACTCAACATCTTCTACTCATCAAAGTTAAACTTATCCTTAGATTGAAGAAATCTAATGACATCCTCTAACAAATCACACGTTGAATCAATTCTGATGACAAATATATACAAGTATGAAATGTTGATTCAACAATTCTAAAGATTGATAAGATCCATATTTTACGTACATAATTTAAGCAAATCACTATAATAGTGAAAACCCTAATTGTTGTTGAAGTTTGCATATATAAAGGCGTGTGAATGCAAAAGACACAAGTAAATATACGGGAAAAAAACTTCAAATATACACACAAGAACTTTGATGAATTTTGTACTTTACAGTCTAGTGTAATATTCTCTTGTGAGATCTTTCCAGAGGTAAAATCACTTTCTTATAACCAAGCCTAGTAGGGGTTGCTGCCTTCAACAACTCGACTGTACTAAGCTATAAGGTTGAGAATACTTGAACACAATCAGGCTAAGTTGACTGTACTAAGCTATAAGGTTGAGAATACTTGAACACAATCCAACTTCACTTTTGGATCAATGAATGTATTTGGTAATTTGGATCAATGAATTATTTTTTAAACTTCAAGTTCATTTTGTTTAGTTATTTCAGCTAATTAATCTATTCTCCTAATGTTGGGAATTTTAATTAATCAAAATGACGATCAACAAATCGAGCTATACATAAATCTCTTATTGTTGGTTCAACATACTTTATAATAAATTTAGATTCATATCCAACATATATTCTCAACCTTCTTTGAGGACTATCTTAGTGCTATATGATGGAGAAATTAGAACATACACCTCACATATAAAAATTCTTAGATGAGAAATATTAGATTCTTAACTAAAAATCAATTTTAAAGGTGAATAATTATGACAATTGATTGACTTGATGCAAATTAATGTTACAACATGCAGAATTTCATCTCATGAGAAGTGATTTTGCAATTAACTTTATATGTTTAATAAATGATTCTGCTAATCCATTTTACGTTTGAAGATGTGCTACAGGATGTTCTATGTCAATTCCACTAGACATATAATACTCATTTAACACTTTAGATGAAAACTCAGTTGCATTATCAAGAAGTATTTTTTTGACACTGTAATCAAGGAAATGAGCTTTTATCCCAATTAGTTGAGCTAGCAATCTCGCAAATGTCTAGTTGTGAGTTGACAACAAACATACATGTTACAAAAAAAAATTATGATTTGTAAACTTCTGATTTACAATTACGTGTGATGCAAATGTGCTAATATACATTTAACACAAACTAGAAGAAAAAATGGGTAACTTTTTGAATACATATGTTTAATCCAAATCATGTTTTGTGATACAAATATAGTCAATACCTCATCCGTTTATTGTTTTAAGATGATATATATTTCGACGATATCTTTGAAACTTAATAAATTTCTATGAAACTTATAGGAATGTAAAACATTCTCAATGTTGCTATCTAAAATTTTGAGTGTTTTCTGAATTTAATGGAGTCTCACCAAAATTTATTTAAAATAGGGAGGAAACTGGGAAACTCTTAATAACAAAAATGTAATGAACTTTGAAACTAAATTTAGAGTTCAGGAATCGATTATGCATAGGAAAAGGTATTAACACTCTGCGACATCCGTAAAACAGTTACCTGTAACTTAAAAAATATTTACTTTCTTCTTATTAATTAATAGAAATATAAATTATTTTCTTATGAATGTGATATTGAAATAAAATGATGCTTAAATATAGAAAACAATTTTTTTTATTGTGTTTGACAATAGAGTGATCTTGCTTCTACGTATCTCTAGGTGCGATAGAGAAATCAATGCTAAATAGTTCTTGGAAAGAAAATGTGGATGTGTTGATTGTTTTTAAGGGAATTGTTTGATTTGAATAATGATTTAAAAATGTGAGTTGTAAGAGTATCAGACTGTACAACTTGTGTCCTAAAAACTCAATGATTAAAAATATGTCACATCTAATTAATCCATTTAAGAATAGTTTTATTATTTTGGTTATAATGAGTTTTAAAACTACACGTTGTACAACTTGTGTCTTAAAAAAACTCAAAAGACTAAAAAGATGTCACATCTAGTTAAATATAAAAAAAAATTCTTTAATTAATTTTTTTTTTATAAATATGAGTTTTAAAACGATCAAACTGTCACAACTTGTGTTCTGACAACTTAAAGATTTAAAAATGTCACATCTAATTAACCCTTAAATATTTAATTATATCTTTATATTTGATTTCTCTTTAAAAATTAAAATTTGATGTTGAATATTAAACAGATTTAGACAATCCTATAAAATAAAACTAGCAATAAAGACAAACACAAAACAATAGTAAAAGAGATAGATGAGTCTCTAACTCGATCTATTAAGTAAACAAAACACATTTTAATTAAATAATAAAATAAAAATACTATATACAAATTGCAACTTTTTTCAAAACTCATTTAAGTTAAATAAATAATTGAAACAAAATTTATTTTAATATTATAGAACACAACTTCATTCATTTTAATTAAATAATAGAAAACAAAACTCGTTTTAATATTAAATAACACGACCCAAGGACTAAAAGTAAATATGTTAACACTAAAAATGAAATAAATGATGCTACTTACTAGCTAGCCACATCCATAATCATTTATATTAAATGGAATACGTCATTTATATGATATTGGACAATATTTTTTTCAGACATAAAAGTTCGACAATCACAAAAGCAAATGTGAGAGAGGGAACCACATCCTCCAGAAAAATAAATTTTATATATTTTTGTTTGTGTGCATTCTTAATAAATATTATAGCGTTATTAGTAAAAAAAGACAAAAATAAACCTGAAAAGAATGGGAGGGAAGCGTTGGCAAGAGGAAAGAAAAAAAAATAGATTTTTTATTTTAATTTTATTTTTGGTGTTAAATATAATGTAATGAGAACTTAGATACATATGTACTCAAAATTGAGCCAAACTTATAAAATGATGATTTTTTTTTATATTTAATAATAATAATAATTGTAAAATATTTACTAACCATATTATTACTTATTTTTTGAAATTATTTTTTATTGGTTGGTCAAAATTGAAGTACTATACTCAATATGTAACTTTGTTCCTCCACATACTGATGGATGAACTCTTGAAGAGCCTTCAATTATCCTTCCATTAACAACACTTTCTCGCATTGTTAAATAAGAAAAATATGTTTTATATTTGATAATTGAGTGGGTACTTGCACTATTAATGTAACACATATCTCCATTGATGATAATATTAATTTTCATTCTATCAAAATTTACACACAAAAAAAAAAAAGATAAACAAGAAGAACAAGGATAAATTTTAAAAGAGAGCATTATGATTTAAACACACTTAAACATAAAACTTCAATATAAATAACATGGGGAATTCAAAATACATTGTTGATTAGATGCTTTAATTCCTTATTTGACAATTTATACTTTGCCTTGTGGATCTAAATAAATTGACTATTAGCTTTTGTACTCCCATTTAAACTTGTACCTCCCAATTTAATGTTTTTTGAGTGAAATACCCAAAATAACCTTAAAAAAATCAGTAAAAAAGTCAAAAAAAGAAAAAATCAAAACAGTCGTACCCCCACACTTGAAAAATTCGGAAAAGTGAGTTTTGCTGAAAAAAAGTTTTTACCGAAAATTTCAAGAGGATTGAAATTTCCGGTAGTTCAAAATGCATACCGGAAATTTCAAAAAATGAAATTTCCGGTAAGCGATCCAGAAATTTGAAAAATCTGATAGTTCAAAATGAATACCGGAAATTTCAAATTTTCAGGTGGTTTACCAGAAATTTCATTTTTTGAAATTTCCAGTATGCATTTTGAACTATCAGAAATTTCAATTTTCCAGTTTGTTTACTGGAAATTTCAGTCCTTTCGAAATTTCCGGTACACTATCTTGTGTGTTTTCCATTCGGATGAGCAAAATAACAAAAATTAAAACAAAAATAACAAAATATTGTGTGTTTTCCATCCCTATTTCAAAAAACAAAATATTCAAAAAAATAAAAAATAAAAATAACTACCAGATTTTTGAAATTTCCGGATTAAGTACTGGAAATTTCAAAAAACCAAATTTCCGGTGAACAAAAACAAACTACCGGATTTTTCAAAATTTTTGAAATTTTCGGTAGCTTCCGGAAATTTGAAATTTCCGGTATTAAAAATACAACTACCGAAAATTTCATTGACCAAATTTCCAGTACTATACATATAACTACCGGAAATTTCGTCTACTAAAATTAATTACCGGAAATTTCAACGAAGATGGCAGATTTTGAGGTAATTTTTTTTTTAGTGCTCACGTGAATGAATTTATGAAGGATAAAACTGGATTTTTAACAAATTGGGGGTACAAGTTTAAATAGGGGGTACAAAAGCTAACAGTCAAATAAATTTTAGCATTCGAAGCCCAAGACAATTAATTTTTTTCCGAAATGTCAAGAGCATCAAACTTAAGTTTTGAAATATTTGACGTTCTTAATAATACCATCAAATAGAAAGTTATATAAAATACAACTAATAAACATAGTCACTTACGGCTAATAAAATTTCTTAAAGCTATGAATAATTAAAGTAATTAAAATAAAATAATATAAGATGTGTTTGATTCGTAAAACAATAAGTATTGAAAAAATAATAGGATAATATAGAACTGTACATAACATTTTTTTATGTTTGATGATCGATGTACAAGACAAAAAAACTTACATTGTATCTTGTTTGCTATGTCTATATATAAGATAAAATAATATAGATTTTATTATAATATCCTTTATTAATATATATATATATATATTAATATTTATAAATAAAAATAATAATAAAGAACATAGAGGAGAATAAAGGATGTATAGAGAGAAAGATGATAAAGAGATATTAGAGAGAAAAAAGAGAAAATGATAAGAGGGAGATAAAAATAATAGATATGAGAGTCTTTAAGAGTGTTGATAGAGAGATAAAAGAAAGAGAAGAAAGTAGAGAGATAAGCGAAGAGGGAGAGAGAAGAAAGTGATAAAAAAAGATAAGAGAGAAAAAATTGAAAAAATAGATAGAGATAAGAGGAAGAGAGATATGAAATCACAAGAGAGACATAAACAAATAATAAATCTTTAATAAAAAAATAAAAATATATTTTTATATATTTGATAGCTGATACTCTGAACAAAAGATTATCTAATGATTTAGTGAGGAACACAAATTCTTGTTTTATCCAATCCCTTACTCCCTATTTTGTCTTTGTCCCATAATCAGTTTTTTAAATTAAACAAAACCTAAGACAAGTTATTCTTAATACTCGATCAATTTCATATCCAAAATATGACGATACCGTCAATTTCACTTAATACTCGATCAAAATTTCTATTCATAAAGAGCTATTATGTTGTAACTGAAATAAAAATTAAATTTAGTTAATTGTAAATTATCTTTTAAAAAAATTAAAAATCAATTTTGTTTCTATTTTGAACCCGTATAAAAAACTTCATTTTTTTTCCAATTTAATTGGAAGTTTTATTTGGTGTCAATCATACAATTATTATCAAATCATACCACAAATTGATATTTTAATATTTGAAAATGGTTGATATGTCTTTTGGAGATGCATTCACTGACCAAAAAAGCACCAAAAAAGCAGGACATTAATTCATGATTTGATATAGAAGTTGCAAGCTGAAAGAAATTAATTGGTTGATGGTCACAAATTAAGCTCACGCACTAAAAAAAAAAAAAAAATCTATTGTGACACTCAATTTTTAGTGATATATCTGTATTTGTCACTATAATCACTTTTAGTTACAGATAGAGTGTCACCTATTCTTATTTATGCCATAACTTAAAAAAGACTAAAATATTAACTTCCAAAAAATATGTACTTATTCTCTTTCTTTTCAATTTTCATCTCCGATAATTCTTTTCCCCTTCTTTTTCTTCTCATTCTATTTCCTTCTCAAATTTGTTCAAAAGTTCTTCTCAATTTCAATTCTCAATTTCATCTCAGAAATCATTAAAGCTTTTCCCTATTTCAATTCTCGTTTTTCTGTCGAAGAAGCTTCTCTCGATTTCTTCGTTATGCTCGTTTTTTTAGTTTTCCCGATTTCTCCATTGATGCTCGTTTTTTCAGTTTTCCCAATTTCTTCATCATTTTTGAATTCCATCTTCAATGGATTTCTTCAATTTCCGATTCAAACTCAGCAATTTTTAAAACAATCAATTCACATGACGCTTTCTTCTCTCTCGCAACTTAATCTCTGCATTGATTAGGGTTTCTGCAAGCGAGACTTTCAACACTTCTACCTCTTGGTGATTTTGGTATGAGTTTTCATCTTTGCCTTGTTATCTCTCAAAAGAGATTAAAAGTAACTCATTACCCTATTTTGCATGATTGCGTCTTAATAACTTTTTATACTGATTGTATTATTGGATTATATTTAAGCCTAATCGATGCTTTCATGCACTAGTTTAACTATTGTTGGTTACTCGAGATTTGGAACAGGAGTTTACTGATAGGGTGGATGAATGCTATAATTATATGTCTATGTATCGGACTGTCGGGTTTATGATTTTTAAGATTGATTGGAATGTGATGGCGTGGAGAAGAATTGAAACATTGGGTGATAAAGCTTTGTTTGTTGGGGCGAATTCTTCTATGTGTTTTTCTGCTGCTGACTTTGTAGGATGTCGTACAGATTGTATATATTTCACTGATGATTATTCAGATTGTAATCATGATGATGCTGTTGGGAAACATGATTTTGGTATTTTTAGATTGTCAGATGAGAGCATTGAGCCTTTGCCATGTTATCCTCGAAACTTGTATACTCGTTCTGGATGGCCGTTTGGTCCGTTTCCAATTTGGATTTCGCCAAATCCTTGCTAAGTTGAAAATTCTCAACTGTGTAAGTTTATCTACTTGTGTTTATTAGTGTATATGCTTGCCAATTTCCAATTGCCCTGTTTGAAAGCTTGGCTTATTATTGTATCGTGCATATTCATGTCGCAAATTCTAGATTGTTACTCGTCCCTTTATTTATTTGTTTTTTTTATAAAACCGGATTTGTTATTCAATTAAAATTAGTTTAAATTAATCAGAAAATCCCTGATAATAGTGTCATGCTATCAAATATTTCACTAAATCTAATCATATTGTATATAACATTAAGTTAATAATAGAAGGTATATAACATCCTTTGGTTATGATCATGAAGGTTGCAAGAGTGATGGTGTTGAGTTTGGAGCTAGTGGAAGCAAATAGAGTAAGGTGAGTGATCATGGGTTGATGATGGATGGGAACCTTGTTAGCAATTATAGCTTTGGTGAAGCTGAGGGTTTGACTGATGAGATTGAATAAGAATCTCAATTTGTTGGTGAGGTTTTGAGGATTAGAGACATTCTCAATAACCGTGAAGAAGAGATTTTTTTTCTCTCTCTTCCCTTTCTTTGATTGACTTTGTTAGATGTTTGATGAGATTTTTTTGGAAGGAATCGATATTGATTTATGGTTTTTAATTGGATGACATTTTGTTTTTGTTTTTCTTTGAAGGTTGAATTCATTTTGTGAATATTGATTAGTACTTGCTTGTTTCATGTTGCTATAGTCTGACTTTGTGCTTTTTGAGTCATTGAGGAGGCTTGAGCTGATAGAGCTCTTTGTGGATCTTCTGAAGGTTTGAATTGAAATCTTTTATTGAGACTTATTTGATGAACATGTCATTTTTCCATGTTTTGGGGAAGTTTGTTGGTTAAGTATGTTCTCTAATCCTTAGTAATTAACCTTTTCAGGTAACTGAGATTGGAAAGGTTGTCAATCCTCTCTTCTATTTATAACAATGATATTAACTTCTCCTTCAGTTCAATCTCCACGACTAACAATACCTCCTGGAATTAGTCCTACTGCATTGCTTGATTCTCCCATCATGCTGCCAAATTCTCAGGTATTTATATCATCACAATCTCATTTTTCATTTTCAATATCACATGACTTCATTGTTATTTTTCTTGTTGTAATTGCACCAGTTAATTTAGTCATTCAAATTTATGAAAATTGTCTTTAAGTTTTCATTAATCTCTATTTTGCAATCCAAATTCATGAGATTTGGTTAGACTAAATTGACTTAGGATTTTAATTTTAGTGACTAATTTATCGTTTCGTAAATATAGAGATTTTTGTTGATTTTTATTTTACAATCTAAATCATCATAATTGATTCGACTAAATTGATTAATTATCTTTAGTTTTAATTATTAATTGGCTATGTCGTAAATATTGAGACCCAATTGTTCGACTCTTACAAATTTCGAGAATTAAAATGGTGATTCAATCATGTCATACTCAAAAATTGAAGAAAAAAAGATTGATTTTTATTTTTATTTTATTTAAATAGTTGTTTTTTATGTGTTTTTTTAGGCCATGCCATCTCCCACGACTGGGAGTTTCATGATGCTCTGACTAATGAAGGATCAATGCTCAATTCTGTCACACTTAAGCAAAGGAATATGGATGTGCCTATTGCCTCTGATATTGCTTGCCCTTTCAAATTCAAGATTCAAGCCAATTTGGATCCTAATTCTTTACCTCTCTATTCTGCTTCTCTAAATCAGGTATCTTTATGTAATTTCATTGTTTATAAACAAAACAAAGGATATTGTATTGTGTTTTTACTTTTAATCATGGACTTGTTGATAGCGTTTCTGCAAGTGTACTCAATCGTTGCAAGTAATAATAAAACGGTAGTACCGAGTGTCGAACTCAAGGATTGCGTTTTACTATTGAATTATATTTAATTACTAAAATTGAACAAAAAGGTTCTAGATTGATTGAAATAATATTTAAAATTAACAACAGTAATAAAATTGATCTTTTATAATGAGAAAAATGTCAAGGATGAGTTTCACTTCGAATCCAACCGTGGTGTCTAACTTGATCCTAGTTACTGAATTCCTTTATTGAATTATTACCGAATTCTCTTTATTATTCTTGCCCTAATGTCTTAGTGACAGAACCTTTAATTCCAAAGTAACCCCTAATTCCTTAGTAGATTTAAGATTAGAATTAAGCATTACCGTATAGAAATTCTCTTGTAAATTATTGCTTTGCAACTAATTTAATTGGTTTCATGACCTGCATCTATCCCTAGACTACAAATTCATGAATTTCTCATCTCAAGCATTCATAAAGTCCACTTCCGTTTCAAAATACAAATCGTAGAACATTTTAATGTTGATCAAGCAATAAAAAGCATTAAGCACAGAGATGAGAAAAACAATTCAATAAACTCATTCATATAACTAGAAATCAAATCAGAAAAATAAGGGTTTCATCTGGTTACACTCATCCCTCAACAAATAGGGTTTAGTTACTCATGGCAGAGATACAAAAGATAAGGATTAAAGAAGAATTACAAGAATGATTCATGGATGATTCTTGATAAAACTGCTTCAATGGCGTTAGAAACAGCCGTATTTGAGTTTCTATGCTAGGACACAAGTCTCACAAGTTCCCAAGAGTCAAAAAGATGCCTAAACAGTAAAAATTTGCGTTTTTATAAATGCTGATGCGCATCGTGCGCCCCAGGCGCTGGATTTGCGCTCCAGGCGCGCCTGGACAGTGTGGAAAGGCTGGAAATGCGCCCCAGGCGCGCAGGACGCGCTTTAGGCGCACAACATCTGCAGTCTGACGTATTTTGCATTTTTCTCATCTTTCGAGTCTGAATGTGGTTCCGGTGTCTTCCTAAAAGTTGTAGATATGGATCTTAGCTTTCATTAGAACTTGGGTTGACTCCAATTGGACTACTACAACTCCCGATATGGTTGAAATACTCCACATAGGTCATGTTGATTTCTCCCCAAAATTCATCACTGCACTAAAACAAAGTAACAACGCAAAACTACGAAAAATCTCTACTTAATTAAGCAAATAAGAACAAAAACATTTCATTAAATCAAATAACTAAAATCAACAAAATATATCAAATAACTCATTAAATTAACTAATGATTAAAGATAAATAAGACTAAAATCAATAAAAATTATGCATATGATGAAGAGTCATCACCTGTCAATATTTTTTATCAAATATTTGATGTTTGGTGTTATTGCAGCACTATCAATTCACTATCATAGAAATGAATCAATTGGTGAGTTCATAATCTGTTCATTAACATTTACCAAAACCAAATAAAGTTGTCTCAGATTTATTTTTTTTCTTAAGTTTGAATGTATGCAATTTCTTGCACTTCAAATTACTAAGGTTTGATCTTTCATGACATTTAATATAATATAAACAGAATAAAAGTTTATAACATGCAATTATTCTAACTTGTGTCCAATTTTCTCCTATTGACAGTGGATGCATCTTAGTGTCAATGATGAGATGGATTTTTATAATAACTTGTTAGGAGGTTGTTTGTTGTTCATTAATGTATAGGAACTAAAGCTTGTCCCGCGGGGATGTTTTATTGCAGAAACCTAGGAAGCAAGTCACAATGTATAGTTTATTCCCATGTTAATATCGTTATTGTTTGTGGTAAACATTTTCTCCTAAGGCAAGTGAAAGACGGTGTGAAGAACTGATTACACAAGTTGTAGAATCCACAAAGCCTCTTTTAAGGCAAATTGAAGCCATGCAGGTAATAAACATATGTCCATGAATTGCTTTTCCTTCTGTTTTATGTTCTCCTGCCTGGGATCTATTCTAGACTAGAATTCACCTCATAACATGAAACAAATGCCAAAAGACCTGAAGTTGAAAGATCTCTCCCAACTTCAGGTCTCTAGAATACTTGCTTCCTAGGTTTCTGCAATAAAACATCCCCGCGAGACAAGCTTTAGTTCCTATACATTAATGAACAACAAACAACCTGAGGCTAAAGCTACCACTATCGAGGAAAGAGAGCTTATCTCAAACCTTGTCTCAAATTACTGTTGTTGAGGCCCAGGTTCTACAATTTCTTAAATGAAGTCATGTCTTTTTAGAACCATGGGGAATATTGTTTTTCAAATTCTTAAATCAAGCACTTTGTTTGTTTTTCCAGGATATAGAAAAAGAAAAGACTGCTCAATCAGATTTGGAGAGGACTGTTTGTGTTCATTCTATGCCATCATCAGATCAAACTCTCACAACAAAGCATAATTTTGCTTTTGAGAATGGTGTGATGCTTTGCTTCTTTTTACACCATTGCGCAGTAGTGATATGGAAATTTCATTTATATATTTTTGTACCATTGTTTCACAATAAATGTTAAGAAACTTATTCTAGCTTCCTTTGAAAATTTATTGAATTTTTTAAAGCAAAATAACTATTTATTATATGTTTTAATAGAATTAGTAAAATTAAACTACATTTTATTGTATGTTTCAATGACATTAGTTAATAAAAATAAATTAGAAATTTAAATTTAATTCACAGGTATTAATAATTTAGAATTACAATTCATAGGGAGATAAAATAAATTTAATTTAATAAATAATATGTTTTAGTGACAGACAATATTGTAGAAATAGATTAAATTTCTATTTACATTTTTTTAGGTTTTAGTGACAGTCATTATTGTAGGTAGAAATATTGTGACACTCCTCAAAGAATGTAGTGATAGTCTTCAAAGTGTAGCAGGGCGCCCCCTTAAAGTTGACACTAAATATGAGTGTCACTCAATGTATTATTGACCTTTACCTACAGTTTATAACTTTTAGTGACACATTTTGCGTATCACGATACGTCAATTTTTTTGTAGTGACGGTTGTAATTTTAATTTGCATTTCAAATAAAAACAATTTCACTGCTTCTTTATGATCAGGTTGTTTGTAAAAAAAAATTGAACACAATCATACCCCTGTGCAAGAAGGTTATTAAAGAATGAAAAATGAAACACAATTTGAAACCCAATATTCTAATTTCATTAATAATTTTGCTTAACGATGATGTTATAGCATATTGAAAGAGAATGAAAATCCAATACAAACGGAAAACGAATATTGCAAAATGTTGAAATTCTAAAAAATAAGATCGATGAAACAATCCTTTAAACATGCATAAGTATTGAATTCTTTTAGAATTTATAGAGTTAAATATTTTTTAAAAAAATTCTTTAAGAACTATGTAACAGATCTAAATAATATATATAATAATTCTTTGTGCAATCTTTTAAAGATACATGATTATTGAATTCTTTCTGAAGTTTGTATTTAAGTTCTTCAAGAACTATAAAACCGATCTAAACAATATATAAAAATTCTTTAATCCTTCAGAGGCGCATTAATATGGAATTCTTGTAAAATTCATATGGAGTAAATATATATATATATAAAAGATTATGAAAAATATATATTCACTAAATTTACTTTTGTTAGAGCTTCACGCTGAAAACTTGTTGCGAAACTAATCAAATCAAGAACAAAATGTAAGAAACTATGATGAAAGAGAGAATAGAGAAAAGATATGAAGAGAGCTAATAGTAATAATACTATTCTCTTATGGTATATTTTTTATTACAATGTAAGTTTTATTTATAGGACACAGGGAAATAAGTGGAGAATCCACTAATAACCTAATATTTATAACAAAATTAATTATATGGTAACTAGGGTAGAGCACTGGGCGGGTTTGGGTCTTATTTGGACATTTGCACAAAACGAGATACCCCAAATTAAGGATCAAATTCGACTGCATTTGAAATCGGGTGTAAATGGTCACAAGTAACACAAGTGGACAGATCATTAGTTAGGTTGGATCGGTTTTGTGCTTCTTCACAAGTTAAACTATTGCTTTGATTTTCTTCCAAACACATGTCAAAGAATATATATATTTATTGATACCTGGAAAAACAAAAACAAAGAAATAATGAATTTAAACATTTTAAAATTGGTAAACTGAATTTAAAATATAAATAAGTGTATTGTGAAACTTAAAAAATATATAGAAAATTGGAAGTATAACATTGATATTTAGTAATTACAAACATCAATAAAATATGGAGTGAATACACTAATTCATTCCTAAATATGTAGCCATTTAACAAGTTAGTCCTCCAACTTTGTGAAATAACTAATTAATCCCTCAATATGTTTTGGGTCAATCATGTTAATCCTCCTATTAAGTTCAACATTATTTATGCTGACGTGAGTCATTAATTTATAGAGTAACAATCTACATTAATTTTAAAAAACCTCTACGTATGTAGAGACGAGATCGACATAAAAGTAAAAATTGAAAATTTACTTTATTTTCATGGTTTTTACAATAAAAAGACTATTTCATCTCCAATGGTCATATTATCTTCTCGTCTTCAACTCAACCCCATTATTAATTCAAAAAATCTTAAATGTAAAATTCTTGAAAACTTTAAAAACTCCAACTAACTAAAATTAGATAAGTAAAGATGATGGGTAACGGGTTCATCATTTTCCAAGGATAGACAAACCAAACAACAAGCTCTTCATCAAGCTCTAGGGTCAATAGAGGTAAAATCCTAAAGCTCCATTGTGGGACAAGGTGTGACTATCCATGTTGTTTCATGCATCTTGACCTTGTTGAACTCTATGTTGTTCTTCTTAACCTTGTTCTTATGGTTGCTCTTGTGGTTGTCCTTGTGACTCTCCATGTTGTTTCATGCGTCTTTTACTACTGTGCCCTAACAAACCACACCTACTACATTTTCCATCCTTAAAATATCACTTCATATCCTTGATCCATTAACAGGTTCCTCATTCCCATCTTTGTTCTTTTTTTGTTTGGTTAGCCTATTATTCTTCTCACTTTGAGCAGTACGAGTTTGATATAGTAAGATGGTTTCCAAAATTGTTGGAAACTTTTTGTTTGAACAAAATATTCATAAGTAGCATTATATGAACCAAGTTTCAACCATGCATGACAATAATCCTCTAGCCTTACGCATCTATGTGCTAGTGTTGTACATGCATGCAAGGCACCCATGCTCAACTAATGAAGTAATAAATATGAATATCTATCTAATTTGTGCATAATGGGGGAACATGATCCATTAAATATGACTATCTATGGACAACAAACATATTAAAATAGACTCATACTTGTAAATTGTCAAAATATGCATATGTAGGAATGTGTTAAAAGATCAACATCCAATTTGGTTATGTAAGTATCTTCTACTTGACACCTCTGCATAGGAGTGTCTCCACCAATTACTAGCAAGCTTTTATTTCTCCAATCTGCTTTTCTGCCAAAGACATAAAAGGCTTGTTCTCCTTACAATCTTCAACTTGTTTGAACTAATTGTCCTCATCATATAACAACTAATCACCCCATCCATAGTCAATATTGGTTTCCCTCGACAATTCATAATTTTTGCATCAAACACTTCACAACTGTTGTTTGAAATAGAAATGTTAATTTACAAGGAAAAGGGGTTTGAATTGTAAATGTTCCTATTTAAAATTTCCTGCAAAAACTTAAAAAAATAAATCAAGATTGATCCTTGTTGTGAAAATAGAAAACGAAGAACGTTCTTGGTTTTTGACCAGAAAACGGATAACGTTTTTGGTTAATTAAAATCAATAATTTAACTTATCTATTTAAGTTAATAATCAAATAGACTGAAATTAAATAGATAAAGGAAGAGATACCACACAAGTATATCATTGTTCACCCAACTCGGGCTTCGTCCAGTCCTAACAATTGTGAGATTTTCCACTAAGCGTTCAAATGGAAAACAATCTCGGTTTTACACCACCAATTCAAATTAACCTTGATCTGTTACAAAGTTAAACCTTTCCACCCAAAAAGGAGTTCAAACAGGTCTCCTATCAATCTTTAGATAGGAGTTTACTCTTCACTTTTTAACCATAAAAGAATTTTCAACAAACTATACTCAACAATTACAGTCTTAAGTTTACACAATTATGATTTAAAGTGTTTTGTCAGAATATGAGAAAGCTCAACAATTTTTTGAGTTTTGATTCTTTTGACAGTGAAATACAATAAAATGATTCTAGGAATCAAATGAGAAAAATGAGAAGTGATTTTATGTATGTGGGTGTTAGACTTTCAAGTATGATTATAAGTAAGTGATTGGTTTTCTTAGCACTTAAAGTTCTGATTTTCCTTTGAGCTTGACCTTCATTTTATAAGCTTTAAGAAGGCTGATGATAGCCAAAAGAGTTGTTGCAAAGTGCTATGATGTAATGTGTCAAATTTTGACCAAAGACCGTACTTTATTAATTAAAAAATGTTTATGTCTTTGAACATTCTGCGTTATGTTTCTATGATGGGAATGGCTGGTCTAAAGCTTCTCATTCTTGGATATATTTGATTGTGTTTAATGATCCTTTGATTCTCAAATATATGGTTGATGGATTCAATTCAAGACATTGTCTTGATTCACACAAAACAGACTGAATAATGATGTCAATATGTTGGAGAATGATTGTTGAACATTCTAGAGACTGTTTAATCATTCTGGAAATTGTTGATAATTCTGGAGACTGGTTTGATAATTCTGGAGACTGATTTGATCATTTTAGAGACTGATCTGATCATTTTGGAAACTGATATGATCATTTTGGAGACTGGTCTGATAATTTTAGAGACTAACCTGATCATTCTGGAGACAAATCGAATGAGAACTTTCAGCAAATTGATGTTATCATTCTGGAGATTGATGTTTAACATGCTGGAGAATGATGTTAATATACTGGAGATTGATGTTAACATGCTGGAGAATGATTTTGATTCATGTTAACATGTTGGAGAATTATCATTCTTAAACTTGGAAGGTAATCTTGTTTGCTTTATCATGAGTTGTGCCTTTTATCCTTTATTCTTTTTGGAGTGATTCTATTTCAATTGTGAGCTTTGTATATTCTTTGTAGGCATGACAACGGGGTGGGTGAAGATTTTCCCACTCCACCCCCGCACTCGTTTCACAGCGATGATTGTGAAATCTAAGAGCAATTTCTTCTTCAACAAAGGAGATAATTTGTTCTTAAAATTTTAGAATTGTGGGGAACGTTCTCCGTTTTCTAGACTTTTGTCAAGAACGTTCTTCGTTTTGTCTTTGTATTTTTGCTTCCTTTTAAAATGATCTTTCTTTTGATTTATAGCATAGTGTGATCATTAATTGTTGTATTTGATCATATTTTTCATGAAGATGTTATCTTGAAGCAGTAATAACCATTCTCTTGAATGATTGTTATATGATATATTCCTTTTGAGATTACTTCATTATTGATTGGATACTTGTACACTTTGATGAAATGAATGACTTCTTACTTGTTCACTTATGCAATTCATATTCCTTAAACAACACTGAAGTGCAATTATTAGTAGACCATCATTGATAAAACAAAATTTTCTATTTCATAAGGTTTGTTGTCATTAAAACATATATCAAAAAGGTTTTTTTGCCTCAACATTGATCAATATGTTATCCCCCTTTACAATTTTTTATTTATTAAAATATGCATTTGTCCAAACTTCGTTAGACCACGTGTTAATACATTGTAAAGCCTTGTCATTCAACCTTTTCATTTTATCCATGTAATGATTGATTTGTGATAATATAGTAGATATACCACAGTCCTCAACTCTTTATCTTTCCATTGTTTTGTAATGTTTCTCCTTAAGTGCATGACACAATCACTACAAGAAAAATACTATTTTGTGGCCAACTTTATAAATATTTTGTGGCCGACTTTATAAATATTTTGTCCTTGATATACTCACTTTACTAACTTTTCAATTTAGAGGGCCTAAATCCTTTGTTTTTCACATCTAGAATTGCATATGCTATGACAAATATTTGGTTGTTTCCATTTTGTCCTACAACAGATAAAAGTTTTTCATCAGAGTAACTCATTAGGAAACGTCCAATTAAATAAATAGAAGTCCAACAACCAACTTTGAATTCCTTTTATACATGCGTCAAGATAGACATAGAACCTGTCGCAGCCTAAAATTTCGAGTTTTTCTTGAATTCAATGGAGTCGCCACCAAAATTTATTTTAAATCGGGAAAATATTGGGAAACCCTTAAAATACAATTAAAAAAAGATGGTCTTTGATACCAAATTTTGAATTCGGGAGTCGATTATGCGTAGGGAAGGTATTAGCACCCTACGACATCCGCTATAAAACGGTTACCTATAATTAATTGTGCAAAATTATATCAACTTAACTATATTTGTTTCTCTTTATTATTAAATATGGATATAAAATTATTTTTTATAAATACGATTTTCTTGAAATAAAAAAGAGTAAAAAAAAGTTTTTATTATTGTGCTTGACAAGAGTGTGATCTTGCTCCAACGTATCTCCCAGTGTGATGGAGAAATCAAAGCTACGTAGTTCTTGGTAGAAAATGTGGATTTGTTGATTGCTTTTAAATAAATTGTATTTTTGTTATTAAAAACAATTTAATTTTGACAAACATAAAAAATAAACTTGCTTGATTTGAATAATTATCTTAAAATATGAGTTTTAAGACGATCGAGTTGTACAACTCGTGTCACAAAACTCAAAGAGTAAAAAATAAGATGTCACATCTAATTTAATACTCTTAAGAAATTTTATTATTTATTTTTAAATTGAGTTTCAAAATAAAAAAATAGTTTAATTTGTGTCTTAACAACTCTAAGATAAAAAAAACATATAGTTAATTAAATTTAAAAAAAAATCGATTTTAGATCTATTTATTTATAAAAATAAATTTTAAAGTTATCAAAATATATAATTTGTATTATGTAACTCCGAGATTAAAAGATTTTATTTTTAATTAACTTTTAATAATTTTTACTTATTAATTTGATTATGATTTTAATTTAACAATTTATTTGTGAAGATGAAATTTAGAACCACCAAATTGTCACAATTTGTGTTCTAAAAAAGAACTTAAAGATTAAAAAGGTATCATATCCAATTAATTTTTTAATGAATATTTATTTGTTTTTAAATTATGAAATTTGATATTTAATTAGAAAGTAAGTTAAATTTCTTGAAAATAAAAAAAAGGAGAGAAAAGGAATTAACTGGGCTGGGCTGAAATGGGCATGTTTTCCTTTTCTGTTTGGAGCCCAATTTAATACAAGAAACAAAACAAAAATAAAAGTTAAAAAAAGGTTGTTACTGAAACCCTAAATAGCTTACACAATGAACATGGGCGGTGGCTATGGTAAGAGAGTTTTGGAGATCGAGAGTTTCAAAAGAGAAAAACAGAGCCGTGTTTCAAAAGAGAAAAACTTGCTTGATCGGACTTCATCATCGAGATCATGAACAAGAACGGCAGTGGAATGAGGCCGCTGGGTTAGATCATCGAGGAAGAAGGGGAGTCAGAGCGCGAACGGAATGACCAAAAAGCATGGTCGGTATTCCGGCGACGACAACGACGTTCAAGGTTTGAGTTTTTTAATCCTATTATCTCTAACATTTTTTATACTCAGATCAATAAATAATAAATAATTTTCATTTTTTATTCATAACTCAAACTCAACAGATTACATTTAGACTATAATTAGGAAATGAAAAATGAAAAACGAAAATACCTTAATCCTTCAGTTTGTTCCTCTGCTTATGTTTGTCTGAATAGTGACAAAAATCAATCTCTGCTTTAGTGCATTTTTTTTTACAAATTTCTTTCTCAAAAAGAAAATCTACTCTCTGTTTTAAAATTTCAAATTCTCTTCCTCTCTTCCAATTTCAAAATTTCAAACTTTATTTATAGACTAAAAGTATTAAAGTAGTGAAACCTTGTGTTTATTAGATAAATTTTATGATCAGTAGATAAAATCAGGTTCTGGATTTTATGTGGGTTTGTTTGCAAAATTCAGATTTTGAGTATAGAAGTTATAAAAGAAGTTTATACGAGTAATTCCTTTAGTATGTCTGATATAAGATGAACCAAATGATTGGTTTCTAATATATTTGTACTTAGTATGCTGTTAATGGACATAATATAAAGCAAGGTTTGTAAAAGGATGTTGGGAATGCAAATAAAATAAAAGAGAGCTTGTAATAGCTTCTGCACAAAGTCAAACAGTTAAGAGGATGTACAATGGAAGACTGAAAATCATGAAGATAAAGATGAAGATTTTGAGATATTTGTGTGGAGTGTTGGTAGGACAATACTTGGAATGGATTGGGGTATTGGGTGTTGGTATGCCAAATCAGAAACACTTTGTTTTTGAATTGTTTTTATTGTAATTCAGATTTTTTATTTTATGTAAAATAAAGATGTTTAGATTTTTGATAAAAATTGTAAAATATATTATTATTATTATTATTATTATTAAAATAACTTTAAATTATTCAGACAAAAATTAGGTACTACAGTTGCCCCTATTTAATTATATTTTACTTGGTAAAAAATGATTAAATATAAAGACCTTAATTTTGTACAAAGTAAATTAATTTCGAATGTAGGAGAAAATAAAAAATAATTTGAATTGAAAAAAAGAATGATGATTTAAAAAACATGTAAAAGAAGTTGGTGATTGGAAAAAATAAATAAAAAATAAAAATGATTGTCTTCGGAGTGTTTACCAATGCGTTGATCGACATGAATAAAGTGATGATCGTATTCGGATTGATTACTCGATGCGTAGATCAACATAAAATAAAGTGATGAATAAAGTGATGATCGTCTTTGGATGATTACCGATGCATAGATTGACATAAAATAAAGTGATGATCGTCTTCGGATTGATTACTGATGCGTAGATCGACATAAATAAAGGGAAGATCGTCTTCGGATTGATTACCGATGCGTAGATCGATAATATAAATAAAGGGAGATAAATTTGTTTTGATTTTTTTTTAAATTATTTTTAAAAGAAAACATGTATATGGTAATTGCAATGCAAACGTATAATGAATAATGTGACACAAAAGCTGTTGAGTATAAATAAAATATACATATAAGACTTGCATGATTAATTCATTATGCATGAAGATGCATAAATCATATATGACTACTTGAAAAAAATGTAAGATGTATGCAATCAAGATAGATTTTTGTTTTTTTATTTATTTTATTATTTTTTAGTTCCCCCGATCCTTATACGACTTTATACATCCACAAGATTCAATGAAGATAACAATCGTTCTTTGCATGACGATTCTAATATATCTTGTGTAATCACCTTTTTCGTCTTTTGAGGGCGATCAAATTTGCATTGTTTAAAATGCTTACCCTTCATTTTTCTTATACACCTAATATCTCGAGCTCCCATGTATATATTTTCAAGCGTCAAAATATTTAAGATTTTTTTTATATTTTCACATATTTCCAATTTCAATATTTATTATCATAAAATAACATTTTAAAATACTAGAATAAATCAACAATAAAACTGAATTAATTTAGAAACAGTATAAGGTACAACATCGAATGACAACATTGAAAAATGTACATTCGTTACATTGAAAACAAAACTAATGAGACAGGGGTTACAATGTGGTGAATGTGTTTAGCTTTAGTTGGAGAGATAACAAACGCTAGTCATTCTTGTAATTTAGAATTTCTAAGAATAATAACTGCCCCAGCTGCCCCAACTTGTAATGCTTGATCTTTTTGTTATCCCTAACTTTTGCATGGACCGCTCTTCCAAGTTTTCAATCCATCGGGATGCTCTAATTTTTGCCTAGGTCGCCTTTTCAGGTTTTCAACCTAGCGATCCCAATTTTCTATTTTTTTTTATGCATAATATTTCTTGACTGCATCTGAGTTTTCTAGAAGTGGAAGCTCATCTCCATCCATTTTTGCGAGTATCAGAGCTCCCCCAAAGAAAGCTTTTTTTACAACATATGGTCCTTCGTAGTTCGGAGTCCACTTTCCCCGAGAATCCTTTTTTATGGGCAATATTTTCTTTAACACTAAGTCTTCTTCTCGAAACTCTCGAGGACGGACTTTTTTCTCGTATGCTTTTTTGAGTCTTTTCTGATATAGCTGACCATGACACAAAGCTATCATTCTTTTTCTTCTATGAGCTTCAATTGGTCATATCGTGATTGAACCCATTCTGCCTCCTCTAGTTTTGTTTCCATAAGGACTTTGATAGAGGGAATTTCAAATTCGATGTGAAGTACCGTTTCCATTCCATACACCAACGAGAAAGGAGTTGCCCTTGTTGAGGTACGAACAGAAGTTCAATAGCCATGTAATGCAAAGGGAAGCATTTCATGCCAATCCTTATATGTCTCCACCATCTTCTGTATGATCTTCTTGATATTTTTATTTGCTGCTTCTACAGCCCCATTCATTTTCGGACGATATGGAGAAGAATTATGGTGCTGAATTTTGAAACTATCACATAACTCTTTCATCATTTTGTTGTTCAGATTAGTCGCGTTGTCAGTGATTATCTTATTTGGCAAGCCATATCGACAAATCAATTCTTTTTTGATAAATTTGACAACCACACTTCTCGTCACATTGGCATAAGAAGCAGCTTCAACCCATTTTGTGAAATAATCAATAGCCACTAGGATAAACCAGTGTCCATTTGAAGCCTTAGGCTCAATGAGTCCAATAACATCCATTCCCCACATTGAAAATGGCCATGGTGATGTTAAAACATTCAAAGAGGTGGATGGTACATGTACTTTATCAGCATAGATTTGACATTTATGACATTTCTTTACGTGACTAAAGCAATCATACTCCATGGTCAACCAATAGTAGCCAACCCTTAAGATTTTTCTTGCCATTGCGTGCCCATTTGCATGAGTTCTGAAAGAACATTCGTGAACCTCTTGGATGATTTTCTCTGCTTCTGCTTTATCCACACATCTCTCTTATAAAGCACATCTCCATTTAAGAAGAAGTTCATTGACAATCTCCTTAAAACTCTTTTGTCATTCTCTGAAATGCCCAATGGATATTCTTTATTCTTAACATATGATTTGATGTCATAAAACCACGACTTGCCATCAAACTCTTCTTCTATTGATAAGCAATATGCAGGTTTATCTCTTTGTTGAAGTTTTATGACCGGCACGTCCTAATTAGTGGTTATTTTGAACATCGAAGACAAAGTGGCCAAGGCATCAGGTAATTGGTTTTCTTCTCGAGGGATATGGTGAAAAGTAATCTTCTCAAAATATTCTGTCAATTCTTTGATATGGGTGTGATACGGAATCAATTTGGAATCTCGCTCTCCTTTCGTTTGATGGATAACCAACAATGAGTCTCCATATACCTCAAGAAATTTTACATTTGATTCGATAGATGCTTTAATGCCCATAACACATGCCTCATATTTTGCAATATTGTTTGTATAATCGAAACACAACCTAGCCGTAAATGGAGTGAACTGGTTCTCAGGGGAAATCAAAATGGCTCCAATTCCATGCCCCAACGCATTAGAGGCACCATCAAACACCAACGTCCATTTTTCTTTATCAGATGATTCGGTCTCTTCAACTAAAGTCATTATGCCTTCATCGGGGAATTCACATTGCATTGATTGATAATCTTCTACCGGTTGTTGGGCCAAATACTCTGCTAGTGCGCTTCCTTTGATAGATTTTTGCATAACATATACCAAATCGTATTCTGATAACAACATCTCCCAACAGGCTATCCTTCCAGTAAGAGCAGGTTTCTCAAAGATGTACTTAATTGGGTCCATTTTAGACACCAACCAAGTTGTATGACATAACATGTATTGCCTCAACCGACGAGCAGCCCATGTCAATGCGCAACATGTTCGTTCAAGTAGTGAATACTTTTTTTCACAACTGGTGAACTTTTTGCTCAAATAATAAATAGCATGTTCTTTCCTACCAGATTCATCATGTTGTCCTAGTACACATCCCATTGATTCATCAAGTCTTGTTAAGTACATAATAAGGGGTTTCCCCGGAACAGGAGGTACTAAGACGAGAGGTTTTGATAAGTACTGCTTAATCTTTTCGAAAGCCTTTTGACAATTCTCATTCCATTCAACCTTTTGGTCTTTGCGCAACAATTTGAAAATTGGCTCGTATGTAGCGGTGAGATGCGATATAAACCTCGCAATGTAATTCAATCGACCCAAAAAGCCACGAACTTTTTTTTTCTGTGCATGGAGCTGGCATTTCTTGTATTGCTCTTACTTTATCTGAGTCAACTTCTATCCCTTTTTGACTAACAATAAACCCAATAACTTGCCTGATCTTACACCAAAAGTTTTAGCAGGGTTTAAACGAAGTCTGAACTTCCTTAGTCGCTCAAACAACTTTTGAAGGTTAACAACATGATCTTCTTCAGTCCGAGATTTTGCAATCATATCATCCACGTAAACCTCTATCTCCTTATGCATCATGTCATGAAACAAAGTTACCATTGCTCTTTGATAGGTTGCCCCGACATTCTTCAATCCAAACGGCATCACTTTATAGCAGAAAGTTCCCCATTGTGTGATGAATGTAGTTTTCTCCATATCTTCGAGAGCCATCTTGATTTGATTATACTCGGAGAAACCATCCATAAAGGAGAAAAGAGAGTATTGAGCAGTGCTATCTACCAGGACATCAATATGAGGCAGAGGAAAATTGTCTTTAGGACTAGCTTTATTTAAATCCTGATAGTCAACACACATTCGAACCTTTCCATCTTTCTTTGGAACTGGTACGATATTAGCCACCCATTGAGGATATTTTGCTACTGCTAAGAAACCAGCATCAAATTTGTTTTTGACCCTTCTCTAATTTTAAGAGACATATCAGGTCTCATCCTTCTCAACTTTTGTTTAATTGGAGCGTAGTCAGGCCTGAGTGGTAGCTTGTGTTCAACTATGTTAGTATCTAGCCCAGGCATATCCTGATATGACCATGCAAAGACATCCACATAATCAAATAAAAGTTTAACCAACTTTTCTCGTTCACTTTCTTTCATAGACATACCAATTTTAACTTCTTTCTTATCATGTTCATTCCCTAAGTTGATCACCTCAACAGGTTCTTGATAGGGTTGGATTATCTTAGCTTCCTGTTCAATTAAGCTTTCTAGTTCTGGGGGAGGCTCACAATCATCTTCACAATCCTCATCAGCGTGATTAATTAGATGTTCAAAATTACAAGAAATGGTTCTAGTGCTGCCATTTTCAACATATTCATTTTAGACTCTACATTGTTTAAATTAAGGGGAAAAAAAGGAAAAGAAAAAAAAATATGAATAAGGATTTCCAAAAAAGAAAAGAGAAAGACAAAAGCAGTTGGAGAATTCAAAAATGCATTTATTTATAATAAGTACGGAATTGAAATACATATGCCCTAGTTAATTATCCTTATAGCCTTGGGCATAGCAAAAGGAGTTAAAAAATACATAATTACTTTGAACATGAATTAACAAACACGGGAAACTCGAGGATCTTCTAATTGTTGAGACTGGTGTTTGGAGGACAAGGGTACACTAGCTTGAGGGTGTTATCATCAACATGGTCCTCTTCTGCAATAGCCACTTGATGAGCATATATTATTCCGGCGCTTTGAAAAGTTTGGCGAATGTCATAAATAGGAGTCTTTTGTGAATTCGGTGTCCAGTTTTCTCTTTTTCCCTTCACAGCCTTCTCTTTATCAGCTTGAGTAGGTACATATCCCAACCCATACCTATTGTTCTTTTCTGGTATTTATATCAACTTTCCCAAATTAACAAAAACTCCTCCTTCCAACATAGATTTGGTAAACTTCAATGATGTGGTAGATAGTTTTGGTGCTTTTAGACGATATTCTTCACCCATGAAGACGACATTGGCAATTTCTAATGCTTGAAAGAAAGTCTCTATGGCTTCCTCCGTGTTTTCAATGTAGCCTGTAGAAGATAAATGACTTACTATCATATCTTCTTCCCCAGATATTATTACCAGCTTATTGTTCACTATAAACTTTAGCTTTTGATAGAGGGTGGATGTCATTGCTCCAGCAGCATGAATCCATGGTCTCCCTAAAAGACAATTGTACGCCGGTTTAATATCCATCACTTGGAAGGTTATCCCAAAGATATGGGGTCCGATTTGAATTGGTAGGTCAATCTCACCAACAACTTGTCTTCTAGATCCATCAAACGCTTTCACCACCAAAGCACTAGGCTTCAAACATGCTCCCTCAACAAATAGTTTTGACAGTGTTGATTTAGGCATAACATTTAGTGATGAACCATTATCTACTAGCACTTGTGCAAGAATATGATCGTGACACCTCACAGAGATGTCCAGTGCTTTAATATGCTCTGTCCCTTCAGCTGGTAATTCATTATCCCTAAAACTCAGACAACTACTAGCAGTGATGTTACCGACAACTCCATCAAACTAATCGACAATGATATCGTGAGTAACATGAGCTTCATTTAAAACTTTCATCAGTGCTCTTCTATGTGCTTCAGAGTTTAATAACAAGGAGAGAACTGATATCTTGGAAGGGGTTTGATTTAGCTGATCCACCACCTTATATTCACTTTGCTTGATAAACTTCAAAAATTCATTAGCTTCTTCTTCAGACACCGTCTTTTTACTCGTCTCTTTTCCTTTTATGGAATGATACCTATCTTCTTTCCCTTTTTCCCCATGAACCTCCTTTTTCCTAAGTTGTTAAGGAGTGTATACTCGACCACTCCGAGTCATTCCACCAATCCCTGAGATGTTAGTGACATCAATTCCTTTAGGTTCACAACCATCACTTGGTTGATGATTGGCCAAGTGGGATGTGACGTCGTATTTCCATGGTACTACCTTGGTATTTCCATAAGGAAAAGGGATCGGTGGTTGCACAATTATTGAATTTGGCTTGCTAGGAGTTGGCTTAAGATTCTCCTTTTTGTAAACAATTTCCAATGGTTTTGGGAAAGATATACTACTTTCCATACACGATCCCATGGTGAACACATGACTATTTGTTGCATATTGGTCTATCCCATCTTCAATGACATTGACAGAGGCATCCCTGAGGCCCGGTAAAGGATTACTCCCTATGTTGGGACCGTCTTCCTTGAAGGTAAGCCATTCTGCATTAATCAATTCTTGCACTTTAGATTTTAGGGCTTGACAATCTTCAATGGAATGCCCAACGGTTCCTGCATGATATTCACATTTGGAATTTGGATTATACCATTTTGGAAATGGTGGTTCAAGAGATTTCATTGGTCTTATGACTACCATTGAATTTTGAAGTAAATGGGGCAACAATTGGCTATACGTGACGGGAATTGGATCAAAACGGATTATTCTTTTTTCTCAATTGACAGGTGGTCTATAGTGATTTGAGATTGGATTCTAGTTCCATTGATTTTGTGGGGAAAATGTGGTAGGTGGTGGTTGATAAAAAGGTGGTCTTGAAGGGTGATATTGAGGGTATGGAACTTGTATAGTTGCGGCCACATATGGATAAGGGATGTAAGGGATTTGTGGTATCGGGGGCTGGAAATTTGGGGGTCGATAAGAATTGATGGGTGGAAAGTAGGAGACTCTAGGGTTTACCATTACAGCATTGGTATCCCCCTCTTTTTTTTTGTGAATGTCGATTGGGGTCGTTTCACACTAGTTGCTGCATAGACGATCTTGCCACTCCTCATCCCGCTTTCTATCATTTCTCCTATCATAACAAGGTCAGAAAAGTTTGATGATATACTCCCAATCATCTTGTCGTAAAAAGGCGACTAGAGAGTATCCATAAACATACCCACAATTTCTCTTTTAGATAATGGAGGTTCTACTTGTGATGCCATTTCCCTCTACCGTTGTGCGTATTCTTTGAAAGCTTTGTTGTCCTTTTTCAAGGAATTTTGCAATTGCATCCTATCAGGGGCCATGTCAACGTTGTACCTGTATTGCTTCAAAAAGGCATCAACTAGGTCTTTCCATGAACGAATTTGATTTTGCTCAAGATGTATATACCAACTTAACGATGCCTCACTCAAACTGTCTTGGAAAAAGTGAATGAGAAGTTTATCGTTATGAGCATGAGATGCCATTTTTCTGCAATACATAGTTAGATGATTTTTAGGACATGTGTTGCCCTTGTATTTTTCAAAGTCAGGAACCTTGAAATTGGGAGGGATAGTCACATTAGGAACCAAGCACATATCGAAAGCTTTAAGGCCATAAACATTATACCCCTCAATTGCTTTTATTCTCTCTTCCAAGACATGAAATTTTTCCTTTGATTGTGTATCATCCCCAATGTGAGGTTGATGCCAATTTCCATTAGCATCGAAATTGGGTACTTGGGGTGCAATATATGGAGTATTTTCCGAGGGTAGAGTGTTTTGGGGTGGTAGATATCCCAGATGAGATGGAACTTGTGATTGGTTTGGGTTTTGGGGGTTTAAGTGGTTTGAGTTGTTTTCCATGGGGTTGACGACTAAGGGTGGAGTATAACCGGGTGGAAGACCGTACATAGGAAATTGTATAGTTGTTGTACGAGGTTGTTGGATAGTCGGTGTAAAGCCTGGTGGGTGAGAAGGAATGGTTTGTTGTTCTTCATTTACAGTTGGAGGATTCTCATCTATGTTCCCCTTCCTTGACAAAGCCTGTATAGCTTCTAAGATTTGATCAACCTTGTCCTTTAATTGGTTGACATCCATTCTCATCACCTCTTGATTTTGCTCAAGTTCTTCCATGATCTTTGAGTTTGCACGAGTCCGATAAGGATGTCGGGGACACAGGTTTATTGATTTTTTCTGTTTTTTTTTTTTAAACTATAAAAAATTTATGAGTATGTATTAAACATGAATGGAATGAAAATGCAACTATTATCTCTTTTTTTTTTTACATTTGGATGTTGGGGAATCATAAGTCTTGCACGAATTATTAATGAAAGAAAAACATGGGAACAAAACAGCAAATCCTTCATTGATGAGAAAAAAGTACATTGCATTTAAATTAAAAAGCTACATCGACTATGGTATTTCAATCATCTTTTTCAAAAGGACAACTAATCTTCTCCTCCAATTCTTCTACTAAATGTTTGCAATATTAGACAAAATTGTAGACTTTGATTGGAGTGTTGAGTGGATGCATTACTGCATCAATCTCTCGTAGATGTTTTAGAATTTTTATGATAGTCTGATTAGCTAGCATTGCCAATTTCGAAAAGCAATATTTCCAATGCTTGCCTTTATCTTCCAACTCTTTATAAATCTCTTGGTTCTTCAATTTCCCAGACAACACCATGAAACGCTCCTCCCAGTATATGGTTTCATCCTTCAAGTCATTATAGATCTTTTCTTGATAATCAATGTAATTCTTCAACTCACTAGAAGCTTCCATTTCTGCTTTAAGTGCATCTTGGTGTTTTGAGAGTAATTCTTTGATTTCTTCCTTCTGTTTCCTCTCATTCCTTACTTGACCCTCATATTTATCTACCATTTCTTTCAGTTGTTTCTTTAAATCCTCAAACTCTTTTTTCATCTTCTTTTCAGAGCTTGCTGATTTTGCCCACAACTGCTTCCACATATAGGCTTCTTCGATAGTTGCATTCTTTTCTTCCTTTCAAACATCTTACTCTTCATTTGCACCTCTCAAACAATCTTGTATGTCAAGTTTATTTTCTTTTTCAATTTTCAACCTCTTGTTGCTTCTCTCGATAAACTAACTCTTACAAGTGTTTTCTGATCTTAAGTTGTCGTTCTCTTGGGAGACTTTTTCTAACCTCTCTTGTAGCTCTTTTTTCTCTTCTTCAGATTTTAGCAATGATGCTTTGAGTTCTTCTATCTCTTCATTTGCAACAAGGATAGGTTCAAGCATTTCCTGACCATTTGAGGTTGTATTGTGGAAAGGCAGCTTGATTTCTTGGACTCGTTTCTTTACCCATTGTTGATAGGGTTCTTTTGTGCTGCAACTTCTACATCCGAGTATTTTTCCTTTTCTAATGATCAACTCCCAAGCTCGACTTATCCTTCTCAACATTGGTGGGTCTACTATACCCGTATTGTGCAAAACAAAAGCTTCCAATGACCTATCATTTGGTTTATCCAACATGGGGTAGCCGAGTTGTCTCAGAGCTACCATTGGATTGTAATTAATACATCCTTTTGTTCCCATGAGAGGTACATTTGGAAAATCTCCGCATCGGCATATTACCTCTTCCACCCCTTGTTCTCTATAGTACCATGAAGTTGTATCCTCAGTAAGGCTAGCTATACTCTGAGCCCATTCACGAGTACTCTTAACCCCAACATGATATCCTTTCTTGAACATGTGAGACACAAACCAAGTATATAACACTGAAACACAACACAAAATTGTTCCCCCTTCTTCTCATGTCGCATGTACAGAGAGTAGTATACATCAGCTAGAATCGCGAGAACTGGGTTTTGTTTATGTTTGTTAAAAGCTAAGAATACATTTATGGCAGCAAAATCTACAAAGTTATCAAGGTTTCGGAATATAACAATACCGTAGATAATGAGGGGCAAAACATCTATAAAAGTACTTCATTCTTCTTTATCGGCTAAATCTTGGCACTTTTATTCTAGATATTTTCTTGAAAACCCATGAATAGCCCATTTTTCCTCTTTTGTACTTGCCAACTCTCTTATGTCGATCTTCAACACTTCAGCAATTGTGTCCAACTTCGGTGGTTGCCCAGTATATCGATAAGGATTTCCTCTTTCTAGGGAGTAACCTAATATTCGTTCAAATTCCTCTAATGTTGGGGCCAACTGAAAATCTTGAAAGGTGAAACATCTTAAGAGAGGATCGTAATACTGAGCCAATGTTGTGAGGGCACTTGTTTGCACATTTACTACCAAGAGATTTAGGATCTTCCCATATTTGTGAAAGAAACTATCACGTTGTATAGGTTTCATTTGATTGCTGATGCCTCTTAAACTTTTCAAATCAGGTTGCTTGAACTTTAAAAGTAAGGTTTTCCTTTTTTCCGATCCCATTGTCCACTTAAATAACACGTGACTAAGATTTGTATGATTCCCCAAAAATCCTGAAAATTTATGCAAAATGCTATTATGTTTTATTTTTCTTAGAAAAAGAGGAAAAAAAATGTCATGAGGTAATGAAACTAGTATATATATAAACTCTTGAATATATGAGATAATTTTGGTTTTTAAGGATATTCTTACAATGAAAGGGTCTATTAGCTTATATAGTGAAATTCTCACAAGGGAGGCTCTATGGTTCTAAACACGGTTCCTAGAGCCAATAATCCTATTTTGGAAAATTTTCCACAACAATAGGTAAACTATTTGGAGTGACAATAACCTCAACAGGATCAAACTCTATGTGAGATCTTCATACTAACCAAACATGATGTACATCCAGAAGGCTACTACTACGCAATCTCAAATCTAAACTTAAGTCTTGTTCAAACCCGGGTATAAGGTCCCACTGATAAGTGTGTGTCTTAATAAAAGTGTAGGCGTTAAATAAACATAATTCAATAAATCCATAATACAAACAAAACATATATACATATACATATACAAAATAAATAGATAAATAAAATAAAATAAAAATGATCTACTAGCTTAAAAAATATTATAATGTCAACTAATATTATTAAAAAAAGAATAAACACATAAAGAAAATGAAAATGAAAACAAACAAATATAGAAAAAGTAAAAAAAAATTAAAAAAAAAAAAACTTATGCACAATTAATTTGTTAGGCTTGACTCTCTAAATGTCCCAGTGGAGTCGCCAGCTGTCACAACCTAAAATTTCGAGTTTTTCTCGAATTCAATGGAGTCGCCACCAAAATTTATTTTAAATCGGGAAAATATTGGGAAACCCTTAAAATATAATAAAAAATAAAAAAAATGGTCTTTGATACCAAATTTTGAATTCGGGAGTCGATTATGCGTAGGGAAGGTATTAGCACCCTACGACATCCATTAAAAAACGGTTACCTATAATTAATTGTGCAAAATTATATCAACTTAACTATATTTGTTTCTCTTTATTACTAAATATGGATATAAAATTATTTTTTATAAATATGATTTTCTTGAAATAAAAGCGTGTTAAAAAGAGTAAAAAAAAGTTTTTATTATTGTGCTTGACAAGAGTGTGATCTTGCTCCTACGTATCTCCCGGTGCGATGGAGAAATCAAAGTTACGTGGTTCTTGGTAGAAAATGTGGATTTGTTGGTTGCTTTTAAATAAATTGTATTTTTGTTATTAAAAAAGATTAATTTTGACAAACATAAAAAATAAACTTGCTTGATTTAAATAATTATCTTAAAATATGAGTTTTAAGACGATCGAGTTGTACAACTCGTGTCACAAAACTCAAAGAGTAAAAAAATAAGATGTCACATCTAATTTAATACTCTTAAGAAATTTTATTATTTATTTGTAATTGAGTTTCAAAATCAAAAAATAGTTTAATTTGTGTCTTAACAACTCCAAGATAAAAAAACATATAGTTAATTAAATTCAAAAAAAAAGTCAATTTTAAATCTATTTATTTATAAAAATAAATTTTAGCGTTATCAAAATATATAATTTGTATTATGTAACTCCGAGATTAAAAGATTTTATTTTTAATTAACTTTTAATAATTTTTACTTATTAATTTGATTATAATTTTAATTTAACAATTTATTTGTGAAGATGAGATTTAGAACCACCAAATTGTCACAATTTGTGTTCAAAAAAAGAACTTAAAGATTAAAAAGGTATCATATTCAATTAATTTTTTAATGAATATTTATTTATTTTTAAATTATGAAATTTGAGATTTAATTAGCAAGTAAGTTAAATTTCTTGAAAATAAAAAAAAGGAGAGAAAAGGAATTAACTGGGCTGGGCTGAAATAGGCATGTTTTCCTTTTCTGTTTGGAGCCCAATTTAACACAAGAAACAAAACAAAAATAAAAGTTAAAAAAAGGTTGTTACTGAAACCCTAAATAGCTTACACAATGAACATGGGCGGCGGCTAGGTTAAGAGAGTTTTGGAGATCGAGAGTTTCAAAAGAGAAAAACAGAGTCGTGTTTCAAAAGAGAAAAACTTGCTTGATCGGACTTCATCATCGAGATCGTGAACAAGAACGGCATTGGAATGAGGCCGCTGGGTTAGGTCGTCGAGGAAGAAGGGGAGTCAAAGCGCGAACGAAATGACCAAAAAGCATGGTCGGTATTCTGGCGACGACAACGAAGATCAAGGTTTGAGTTTTTTAATCCTATTATCTCTAACATTTTTTATACTCAGATAAATAATAATAAATAATTTTCATTTTTTATTCATAACTCAAACTCAACAGATTACATTCAGACTATAATTAGGAAATGAAAAATGAAAAACAAAAATACCTTAATCCTTCAGTTTGTTCCTCTGCTTATGTTTCTCTGAATAGTGACAAAAATCAATCTCTGCTTTAGTGTATTTTTTTACAAATTTCTCTCTCAAAAAGAAAATCTACTCTCTGTTTCAAAATTTAGAATTCTCTTCCTCTCTTCCAGTTTCAAAATTTCAAACTTTATTTATAGACTAAAAGTATTAAAGTAGTGAAACCTTGTGTTTATTAGGTAAATTTTATGATCAGTAGATAAAATCAGGTTCTGGATTTTATGTGGGTTTGTTTGCAAAATTTAGATTTTGAGTATAGAAGTTATAAAAGAAGGTTATACAAGTAATGCCTTTAGTATGTCTGATAAAAGATGAACCAAATGACTGGTTTCTATTATGTTTGTACTTAGTATGCTCTTAATGGACATAATATAAAGCAAGGTTTGTAACAGGATGCTGGGAATGCAAATAAAATAAAAGAGAGCTTGTAATAGCTTCTGCACAAAGTCAAGTAGATGTACAATGGAAGACTGAAAATCAAGAAGATAAAGATGAAGATTTTGATAGATTTGTGTGGAGTGTTGGCAGGACAATACTTGAAATGGATTGGAGTATTGGGTGTTGGTATGCCAAATCAGAAACACTTTGTTTTTGAATTGTTTTTATTGTAATTCAGATTTTTTATTTTATGTAAAACAAAGATGTTTAGATTTTTGATAAAAATTGTAAAATATATTATTATTATTATTATTAAAATAACTTTAAATTATTCAGACACAAATTAGGTACTACAGAGCCTTTGAAATTGTAGTGGTGAGTTAGAATAGGAAATATATTTAATTTTGAATTATTGTATTGGTTACTCCTAATAAGTTGTGTAGACCATTTTATTCCCTTTCACTACTTTCCACCAGTAGCATTGTTTCCTTAGTTTTTTTTTTTTAATATTTATGTAGTAGTCAATAATGATCCCATAATCCATTTTCAAATGGTTAAAGGCTTCACCATGATTCCATGAGTAATATTTGGATGTGTTCTTAGCTTACTTTCCATGACTTTCACCACTCATTTTCTATTAGATTGTTTGTTCTTGAGCACTCTTAAGCCAAAGTGTTCTTGGACAAAACTTTTAACTTGGAAACTTCTTGTCTTCTCTTTCTTAACACAATAGATTGTCCATTGGCACTCTTTTTGGACACATTTGGCTCTTGCCCTTATCTTATCATTCTTCACCTACTTTTTCTATCTTCCTAAATGAATGATATAATCTTTCACTACAAATTTGAATGTTGAAAAAGTATTGAATTTCATTCCAATTCCAAATTAATATTACCAAAACCAATAGCTTCTTTAAATTGAGGAAATATAGTTTTGCCACTTTATTCACTCTCATCGTCAGTACTAAGTGGACTTCTCAATTCTTCAGAGTGATAAGTATCATAGATTTCATCACTATCAACTTGATCTTGTATATTCAATGGTATATCTTCATCACTTGATGAATCATGAGTTTCATAATAGTTATCTTGGTGCCCCGACATATATTGTACGTCAAAATCATCATCATCTTAACTATCTTCACTTGATGAATCAAATTGAATTGGTTGAGAAGACCATTGCATACTACTAATACTATAAATTTTTCTAGTTTTCCTTTTTCTCTTTGCTGGTTGGGATGCCATTTTCTTCCCATTATTGTTGGTTGGATTGCTGCATTTTTGTTCCCTTTGATTATCAGAATATCTTTTGATTCCCTTTGTTACTCTTTTCTGATTAGATTTCATTTCCTTCTCTTTGTTGGTTGGGTTGCTGACTTTTCCTTACTCTTTGATTGTCGGGTTGCCTTTTTCTTCCCTTTGTTACTCTTTAATGGTTAGGCAATACATGCAAAAGCATGCGTAGGTGCATAGCCTATGTAGTAGGAACAATGAAACTAGTTGAGTAGTAGTTGGAACGGATAAGAAGGAACTAATTGACCAGTATAGGAACGGTGCCGAAGGAACTTGTTCAGGTTGAGCAGTAATATCTTGTCCTTGTGTAAGCATCAATCTTTCAAGCAATTTAATTTCTTCTTCAATCAATTCTACAAATCCAAATTCTTCGATAATGAGGTGTTCAAAATAAATTTCAACCATATTTCCATTAATCATTGCATCCTAAATCATATCCAAAACATAACAATTAACTATCGTATTTATAAGAATTTTGATGACATGGAAGAATAAAAATAAGAATGATGCTTTAATCCTAAAAGTATATGTCTACAATTAATTCCACAAATTTTATATTGACACCTACAAACATACAATCAAAACACAAATCTTACGATCTCTGCTACAAGTAAAGTGCTTATTTGCTCAAGAATAACAAAATGTGGTATATAACAAATGATTATAAGAGTAAAAACATATGATATAAACATAAAAAATTGCTTAAAATTCGTTAAATAAAATATAATGTTTTAACCAATCAGTGAGACTCAACTAACTATCTCATAAATCAAGATGGTTTTTAAGGCATTCTTTTACTAGCGTACCTAAAGAGTCTTCCCGATTTCAACTATACTATGAGAAGCATCCTAAATATTAATTGATAGAAGGGGAACAATCCTACACACACAATAAGATATCTTCATTTGAATTCCCACCTATAGCGACAAAAGCCATAAAACACACCCATTATAACATTAACCTAACCAATCAAAATTCAGAAGCCTAAGCAATGAAAAAAATATCTTGATGCATAACACCTTTTATAATAGTGGAAAGAATGGAAGCAATGCCTTTGAGGTCCACGATTGGGTTGTAGTTTAGTGCGGCGACAAATATTGTATGGATGTTTCTAGAGCTATTAAGTATGTCAAGAAAGAAAGGAATACTCAATGCAAGTGATGACATATTATCACGCAACGAAGGTTACAGATTTTACTCAAACGACAAGGTTACTCCATCAACAATGACCAAAAAGTTGCTACAACAACCATCGAAACCATTAGTTATACGTCGACGAGGGTTGGGTGTTGGAGGGATGCAATGTCACTGATAACTCTTCATCATATGCATATTTTCCCACTAATTTAATCTTATTTATCTTTAATCATTAGTTAAATTAGGGATTTATTTGATATATTTGGTTTATTTTTGCTCTTTGAATTAATAAAATGTTATGCTTGTATTTCAGTGATTAAGTAGGAATTTTTCGTAATTTTACATTGCGTTTTGTTTTAAGTGTAGTGCTGAATTTTGGTGAAAAATCAACATGACATATGTGGAGTATTTTCGCTATATCTGGAGTTCTTGATGTCCAATTAGTGTCACTCCAAGTGATAATGAAAGCTAAGATCTATATCTACAACTTTCATGAAGACACTGGGACCAAATTCAAACTCGAAAGATGCGAAACATGCACAATACGTCAGACAACAGATGCTGTGCGCCTGGAGCGTGCCCTGCGCGCCTGGAGCGCATTTCCAGCCATTCAATACTGTCAATACACGCCCGGAGCGCAAAGACTGCGCTTGGGGCGCGTGACGCGCATTAGCAATCATAAAAACGCAATTTTTTACTATATAGGGATCTTTTTGACTCTTGGGAAGTTGGGAGACTTATGCCCGAACATAGAAACTCAAAGACGACCGTTTCTAACGCCATTGGAGCAGTTTTAGCAAGAATCATTCATGAATCCTTCTTGTAACTCTTCTCTAATCCTTATCTTTTGTATCTTTGCCATGAGTAACTAAACCCTATTTGTTAGGGATGAGTGTAACTAGATGAAACCCTTATTTTTCTGATTTGATTTCTAGTTATATGAATGAGTTTATTGAATTATTTTTCTCATCTCTGTGCTTAATGCTTTTTATTGCTTGATCAACATTAAAATGTTCTACGATTTGTATTTTGAAACGGAAGTGGACTTTACGAATGCTTGAGATGAGAAATTCATGAATTTGTAGTCTAGGGATAGATGCAGGTCATGTAACCAATTAAATTAGTTGCAAAACAATAGTTTACAAGAGAATTTCTATACGGTAATGCTTAATTCTAATTTTAAATCTACTAAGGAATTAGGGGTTACTTTGGAATTAAAGGTTCTGTCGCTAAGATATTAGGGCAAGAATAATAAAGAGAATTCGAAAATAATTCAATAAAGGAATTCAGTAACTAGGATCAAATTAGGCACCAAGGATCCCTGATATTTTTCTCATTATAAAAGATCAATTCTATTATTGTTTTATTACAGTTGTTAATTTTAAATATTATTTCAATCAATCTGGAAACTTTTTGTTCAATTTTAGTAATTCAATATAATTCAATAGTAAAACGCAATCCTCGAGTTCGACACTCGGTACTTCCGTTTTAATATTACTTGCAACAATTCAGTACACTTGCTAAAAAGCTATCAGTCACATCACATGTTCATAGCTCATGAAGGTGCAAACACGAGAAGGAGATATTGAATTGTGTTTGATAAAGTTGATAATTTTTTGCTAATTTGATGAAGGCTTGTTGATTTTGATGAATTACTTAGATAAAAAGCAATCAGATTCAGTAGTAGCAGACAATAAAAACATAAATAATTGGACACTGATTTATCCTGGTTCACCAATAACTTGGCTACATCCAGTCCCCTCGTTCAAAAGGCTTTAATCCACTAATTCAAATAAATTGAATTGCAAAACACCTGACCCTCCAAGCCAATCTTCCCAAATAGTCTGACAACCCCAGACTTTTGGGGAACACAAACACCTTGAATCTAGCTAAGTTTTCTCCACACAACCTGACAACCCCAAATGGTTGAAGGCACACGAACATCACTATTGAGTTTGATTATAAAGGTTTGGAACTTGATTATAACAATGACTATCACACTCTAAGAAGAAAAATTATAAAATATTTCTCATTCAAACAAGTGTCTATCTTTTTGAACTCTAAGATGAATTTGAAAGTTTAAGTTTGCGTTCTTATAATCTTTTCTAATTTTTCGATGATCTTTTTCTTCAACCTTGATTATCTATTTATAGATAAAAGTAGGGCTTCAATTTAGTCCTTGTTTAATTCTAAATTATATTTTCATTCCTAGCTTGGTCAATAGTGATGTTATTAAAAAATAATTATGAACAATATGCTTTTTGATAATATGTTCTTTAACCAATTCTTTAGTTCTAAATCCAATATGAGTAGTTCTTCTATATTGATTTTGTTCGTATTTTATTCAGATTGAGTTTGTAAATTCTTTAGATTGATTATGTTAATATTTTGCTTAAATTGAGTTTGTAAATTCTTTCGACTGATTCTGTTCGTATTTTGTTAAGATTGACTTTGTAAATTCTTTAGATTGATAGTGTTCATATTTTGTTATAGATAAATCTTGATCATATCTTCTTTTTAACTTGGTCAAAGATTTTATTCAATTATAAATCTGAATCAAATCTTATTTTTGATTTTCTTCAAAAACACGAATCTTCTTTCATACATTGTGAAGTCATATATATTGTTCTTATAAAATATTTTTGTCATAGTCAAAACTCTAAATACAAAACCAATTTGGTTCCAATTGCTCAAGTATTAAGAGATCACTAAAACAAGAACTATGGTTTCAAAAGGAGATTCTCATAAGGGGGTGATCTTTTGATTATATATTTTGGTGTATTGGTCTAGCTCACGAGTCACACAATAAGAAACTATCAATTTTTTTTTTTTTTTTACATATTTTAATCATATCATTTTTACAATATATGTTATTAAATACACCTTATTTTATAGCACATAATCAAAGAAGCACAATTATTAACCACCACCGCACACTATATTATAACACTTTTATATAAAAGCGCTATTAAAACCATTTTTTTGGGTAGTGTCTCTACAATTTTTAACCAAAGTAACAAAATCAATAAGGTTGCTGGTATTAGGGTTTACATTATCCCACACGTCCATTGACGAAAGGATATATTTGATCAACATTAATCAAATTTCTAATTCCTAACCCATAGAGTTGTTTATCTAGTCATTTTTCCTTCTAACCCATAGAGTTGTTTATCTAGTCATTAGTGAATATGTAGAAAGCCTTGTCATTTAGGTTCAAGTACTCTTTATACTCCAATAAAATATTATTATCTTCAATTATAAAAAAAAAAACCACGTTTAGTAATTTTTGCATCAATATTCAATTCAATAATGATATACATAGACAAAATTCCTAATTTACTTGGCAGACATAAACACATGACCATTGAAATTTTCTAAATCTCTCTTTCTCCTTTGACCTGTACACTATCAACGGTTCTCCTTTACAATATGTGTGGTCCGTATCCAAATCTGTCTAATCAAATAACATTTTTCATGTGTCACATGTGCCAAAAGGGACATTTTCATTTTAATAAACTAATAATCACAATAAAATGTGGTCGATGGCTGAAGTCATGTTGAGAATATTGTTTTTTGAAATATTCTTTGGCCAGGAGCAAGTATTGCAAATGGGTCGTAAACAAATTTTCTTTGTCTAAAAGCCTCCCAATGTGTACCAAAATGGACCCTCCATTCCTCTTGTGTATTATATTGGGGCAAATATTGCTTCACTCCAAGATTAGCTCTTTCACAAACCTCTAAAATTCTTTTGTTTTGACTTAATATATGTTCTAAGCTATCGGTTCCATTGGAAGAAGTATCTGCAGAGGAAAGAAATGCCACTAAGTAGAAAATATCTTCATCTGGAATAACATCAGATGTTCTATTGTCCCATCTGCAAATAAAATTTATACATTAAAAATTCAATTTATAATTTTAGTTTCTGCACTATAATTTTTTGGATTTAGTTTATACAAACGTCAGTGTAAAGAGTTTTTACACATATACTAAATTATAATCATTGATGTTCAATTTTTATTTTTATGTTGTATGATAACTACTTCTAAAGTAATAAACATAAATAATTGTGATGTATCGACAATATAAAATATTTTACACAGTCAGTGCATATAAATTTAATTAATATTTTTACACAAACTTCTAATTATATTTTATCATAGTATCATATAATACTATTTTAATTAAAATAGATATATAAGTGAAAATAATTAGTATTTGTTACATATTATAAAAAATGTGATTTTGATAATCAATAATTCAAAGAAACAATAGAAGTTGTTTTGTGTTAATTTGCTGTAATAAAAATCATTTTTAAAGAAAAAATCAATTTAAAAAAAATAATATTTTTGATTAACTATTAAAAACAGTTTCTAATTTGAATCAATTTTTAAATTTTTTCAAAAAATACAAAAAGGTAAAAGATATATACTTTGATTTATTTAGTGGGTAGATAAGGACAGGGCCATTGCTTGTTTGTGTTAGGATATTCCCAAAGACGAGTTGTGCAAAACTGTGTATTTTGCTTTTTGGTATAAATAGATTGAGCCATGGATGTGGAACATCCCACAATCCTTTTGAACGCAATTTCACCTCAGATACATGCACTCTGTCTAAGAACTCTACATATGTAACTTCTGTTTCAAAAAGGGTTGATTGTATATACTTTAAATGTGACAAATGTCTCTCAACTTCCTGCATTAAAAAATACAAACATAGTTATAGTTAGAGAAAGTTGACAAAATAAGTATTAATGATTTAAATATCTATATATATTTTCATAAAAAATAAAAAAAAAGAATTAAATTGAGAAGTCTCACACTTACCTGATTTACTATATCCATTTCTTGGAAATTGAAGTATTTGGCCAATTCAAGGCAGAAGAGAGTTTTTCCATCTGACTTAAAATGTGTTGCTTGAACAGGGTCTTGTGGGTTGAAAGATGATCTCCAGTTATTTAGTAGACCAGTTCTATTTATTATTACAAATCCTTCAATGTAATCAAATGCATTTTCTTCATATATTAATCTCTCTTGATCATTAGTAAATGCCGTGAAATCTGAATATAACACTCTAATCCATTTTACCTGTTGCAAACAATAAATCAACTAATCAAACATGAAACCACATTATTAATATGTTGATACTGATAGTAAGTAATTTGAGAAAATAAACTAATTAAATATAATTAAGATTTTTGTGTCGTATCAGAATCGGACACTAATCCGTGACATCTATTGGAACGCGTTTTGGACGATGCTACTGAGTAATTGATGCTTACAAAGCAGTAATCAAGATTAAAAGAGCTTCATAATTGTATGCATTAATTCATTAGTACCATTGAAGGTGCTGGTTCAAGGAGAATTCTTGCTCTTGTTATAATGCCAAATTGACCAAGCCCTCCAAGAACACTGTGAAAGAGTTCTCCATTCTGATCCTTAGAACAGTTTACCACTTCCCCTGTTCCTGCACTCATTATTAACCACCTTTTATTAATCAAAATGAAAACTAATTTGCAACCAATAATTAGATTCACATTTTCTATGTCACCAAGGTCAAGTTATCAACAAGGAATCTTGAGAAACTACATGATTTAATCAATTATCATTTCACATAAGACAAAGAGTAGGCATTAGTAGACAACTCAACTCAGTTGAGTTGTAACATAAGTCACTAATTTACTAACGTAGTATTTTGAGTTTGATATTGTGTGCCAGAGTTCAAATTACGAATAGTAATGTTACTATTCTTAATAATAATTTCTCTCATTCCAAAAAAGTAAAAAACTTAACATACTAAAATTTTTCCAAAAATAAAGACAAATAGTAGTTTAAAAAAATGGTTTTATATACAAACCTGTAACAATCTCTAGTTGCTGAACATTACTTATCTGAGGACCATGCTTAAAAGCTTGTCCACTTACACCAGCATTTGAAAGAGTACCACCAACTGTTAAATGCAAATAATCTGTCCATGATCTAGGTGCCAATCCATATCTTAAACTCTCATGCAAGATATTTATCCACAACTCACCACCTGAGACATCAATATAAGGAGAATCATTCCCTATAACATTCACATTCATTTCATAAACCTTAAGTGATTCCATGTTAATCACAATTCCTCCATGAGTTTGTGCTTGTCCTGAAAGTGAATGTCCATGTCCTCTTGCTGCAATAGTAAGATGAGAACTATGTCCCATGTTCCATATATGTTTTATTGTGTTTGAAATGTCAGAAACTGAATTTGGATACAAAATTGCCATTGGATGATATTGGTACCTATTGCCAAAATCTTTTGATGCTTTGGTAAGGCTAAGTTCATCAAAACTCAAATGTCCTACAAGTGGAAGTGTTTTTAATGATGAAGGGATGTTGGAAAGACAAAAGTTGAATCTTGTGGCTATACAACTAAGGAACAAGATAATGAAGAATTTGAGGGAAAAAATGTTGTGTTGTCCAAATAGGCTAATTGGGTGGTGTTTCATTTTTGGTGTTGGATTGTTTGTTTGTAAGCACAAATAAAAAAATAATAAAGTGATTGAGTGTGGTGGAACTTAAGGTTTTGGACAGAATTTAAAGAAGTTTTTGAGTGGCTAAGTCAACTATTTTATGTTTTAACTCGTGAGAATGCGTATGAGGACTGTCTACTTAGTAAGAAGAGTTTTAGGATTTTTGTTTAGTTTTGTTGGTTAATCTTTTTTTTATATATTTATACATAAATATAATTTACTTCATAGGTAAACGTAGGTAAACGTAAATTATATCATGTAATAAAACCTATTTGAGTATAATTAAAAAAAAAAATATAACTCGTAAAATTATTATTTGTTTTGGATTCCTTGAAGACTGATCTAAAAATAAAGTCATCAAAATATTGTTTCAATAAATATTAAATCAATTGACTTTATTATTAATTAAAAAATATTATATCAATTTGATTATTTTAATTCAATAAATGATTTTATATTTTAAAATATCTAAAATATTTAATAATATATTTAAATACTATTATGACTTTAAAATATTTTATATTAAAATTTGTTTTAAGCTGGTATTAGCTAGATTGTTTTAAAAGACAAGAACAATAGCCATCATTTAGAAGCCAAGTTGAAGAGCAAAAGTAACAACAAAAAGAGATCTCACAAATCTTTTAACTTTTTTTGTCTCCAAACAGTTGTGACCACATTTACATATAGTAGTAACACGAAGGAAAGACGTGTACTTTGAATTTTGTTTTTGTTCATTAACCAATTTAAGGATACTTTTTCTAGATTTAGAAATAGGTCCTTTTGCTTCAGCTACATTGCATATTTATTATTTACCATTTTGAATGGTATGGTACCCCTCAATAATCACTTCTATCTAGCTTACACGTATGTTGAAAATGTTGGAATCCACTATTGTTGGAATGTAAACATCAAGTATCCTGCTATTAGATTGGATGAGAAGGACTCATGGCCTTTGGATTCAAGAGAGAGTGAATTACAAATACTCTTCTTCTTGGACTTCCTTGATCCAATCATACAACAAATGTTCGATTTACACTATTTAAGTCATTATTCATGATGTGTCGTCATCTCTTAACTTGTAAAGTTTTTATCATTTTATTCACATGCTATTGAGAGTAGCATTTTGAGTTTTACATAACAAATGTAATTAATGCCTAATTTGATATAATTAGGGAGTATTTAGTCTCCTTATTTATATAGTATTTGCAAATACTCTTATGCTCAAATCAGTAAGTGATTGAGAAATGAGTTTGAGGTTCGGAAAAAAAGTAATATATCTAAATTTTGTTATAATAATGTTATTTATAGTTAAAATTTGAAATCCTTGATAAATATAACAGTTGAAACTGTAACAAATTTCTCGTCGTGATAAACGCTTATTGATAAGGAGGACCATTGAAATCAGGATAGACTAAATGAAACATAATATTATATTGCGAAAATATAGTTTTGACAGATTAGGTTGAAGTCTAATTCTCACTATAAAGTCATATAATTTTAACTATTTAAACTTAAAGACACATTTAATCAAAATAAAAACTTTAAAGTTATATTAATTTAAAATCTTTGGTAACAAAATTTAACACATGAATTAAATTAACAATAATTTATAATTTGAGTAAGGTTTTTTATCAATTAGGCTTTGTGCTACTATTGAACTAAGACATGAAGTTAATTGGTGGGACATGTGTTGGTCCACGAGACACGTGAAGACTTGTTCATTTGTTCTTGGTTGTGACTATGGCTCTAACCATTGATTGGTTGTGTAGGGACCTCTCTCTCATATAGAATAGGAAAGAAGAAGGAAATTGTTAGAAACAAATGGAACACATAAGTTTACTTACGTATGCACTACTACATTGTACTGCTGCAGCTATTATGTCGAATCTTAAGTACCAAACTATTGGACAAGTAATTTGTGTGATTCTCTTGTGTATACTTTTTTTGTTTCTAATTTTTAAAGGGCAACTTTTTTCATTACACTTTTTATTTAATAAATAAATTTTTTAAATACTTTATTAGATTTTGATTTTCTTCTGATTCTTCCTTAAAAAATTAGCTATAGTGTGACACATGTCTCTTTCTTATAGTTATAGATTTTTATAGACTACTTTTAGACTTGATAATATAGTTAATGGTCTTATAAATGGTTTCTAATACTAGTAATAATACAATATATTTTAAACCTTGGTCCAATGAGAAATTATCCATTTTGATTGATTGAAATAAACATAAAAACACAAATGTGCAGGGGATTAAAATTCTCAAAACTTGTAAGAACCCTGATAAGTAAGAACAAATATTTGACAACAAATTAATCAAATAAAAGCGTGTAAAGAACACCATTATTTTAACGTAGAAAATCCTTAAATGAAAGGTAAAAATCAAGAGATGTTCAGACCAAATAAATAGTTCTTATTATAATCAACTATGGATACAAGAGAGTATCAAAATGATGCACAAATTGTGCCTACAACCAGCAAAAATAACAAAACACTAAAGCTAACAAATGAAAAGTAAGAAGAAGAAAAAAGTCCCAAAACCTGTGTGAGCATGTTTTCTCCCTCTCCAGACTTCATTTCGACTATGGCTTGAACGTTGTGAACCTACTATGCAAATTTAATCATGTAACATGTAACATGAAGTGGACTGTCAAGCCACAACCCTCTATGCAAATTTAATCATGTAACATGAATTGGACTTCCTCAAGTCAATTCCAGCCATATCTGAATCGGAGTACCCCACCAAAATAGATTTGTCACCTCCAAAACAAAGCCTCATACATATAGTACCATGAAGATACCTCAAAATCTAGTTTACATAATTTCAATGCTCTCTACTTGGATTTTTTTACAAAAATCTACTGACTATTCCAACAGCATGCACAATATTTGATTTTGTATACACCATTGCATATATCAAACTACGCAATGATAAGAGTAGTTTTCAAACTCAACACGGTTCTAATCAATGACACTTTTACCACAGGTAAGAAAATATCATCAAAATCAACACCATTTCTTTATGGAAACCTTTCACCATCAATCTAGCTTTATACCTCGGAGACTTTGAGTTACTTTCAAGCTTCACTCTATAGATGCACTGATAGTGTTTCAGCAAGTGTACTGAATCTTTGCAAGTAATAATAAAACGGTAGTACCGAGTGTCGAACTCAAGGATTGCATTTTACTATCGAATTATATTTTATTACTAAAATTGAACAAAAAGTTCCCAAATTGGTTGAAACAATATTTAGAATTAATAATAGAAATAAAATTGACCTTTTATAATAAGAAAAATGTCAAGAAAGAGTTTCACTTCGAATCCAACCTTGGTGTCTAATTTGATCCTAGTTATTGAATTCCTTTATTGAATTATTACTGAATTCTCTTTATTATTCTTGCCCTAATGTCTTTGTGACAGAACCTTTAATTCCAAAGTAACCTCTAATTCCTTAGTAGATTTAAGATTAGAATTTAGCATTACCGTACAAGAATTCTCTTTTTAAACTACTGCCTCTGCAACTAATTTAATTGGTTTCATAACCTGCATCTATGTCTAGACTACAAATTCATGAATTTCTCATCGCAAGCATTCGTAAAGTTCACTTCTGATTCAAAATACAAATCGTAGAATATTTTAGTGTTGATCAAGCAATAAAAAGCATTAAACACAGAGATGAGAAAAGTAATTCAATAAATTCATTCATATAATTAGAAATCAAAGCATAAAAATAAGGGTTTCATCTTGTTACACTCATCCCTAACAAATAGGGTTTAGTTACTCATGACAGAGATATAAAAGATAGAGATTAGAGAAGAATTACAAGAAAGATTCATGAATTATTCTTGATAAAACTACTCCAATGGTGTTAGAAATAGTCGTCTTTGAGTTTCTATGCTAGGGCATAAGTCTCCCAACTTCCCAATAGTAAAAAAAGATCCCTAAACAGTGAAAAATTACATTTTTATGAATGATGTCGCGCGTCGCGCGCTCTAGGCGTAGGATTTATGCTCCGGGCATGCCTGGACAGTGTTGAAAGGCTGGAAATGCACCTCAAACGCAGCTGGCACGGTTTAGGCGCACAACATCTACTGTCTGACGTACACTGCATTTGACTCCTCTTTTGAGTCTGAATTTGGTTCTAGTGTCTTCATGAAAGGTGTAACTATGGATCTTAGCTTTCATTTGTACTTGTTTTGACTCAAATTAGACATCTGCAACTCCAGATATGGTTGAAATACTCCACATAGATCATGTTGATTTCTCACCAAAATTCAGCACTACACTAAGATAAAGTAACAACGCAAAACTGCGAAAAAATGTCTACTTAATTAAGCAAATAAGAACATAAACATTTCATTAAATCAAAGAACTAAAATCAACAAAGTATATCAAATAAATCATTAAATTAACTAATGGTTAAAGATAAATAAGACTAAAATCAATAACAATTATGCATATGATAAAAAGTCATCATGCACCTTATTTCCAAAGCCGTTTTGTCTTTTGGCAACTTCACCAAATCATTAGTGTGATTATCATGCATTGTATCCAACCATTTTCGACTTTCTTCACTCTCCATTGCCACTCGAAAACACTAAAGTTCCCGTTCATCAGTGAAAATCACATACTCATTAGAAACATACCTTGTAGATGGTTATCTATGCCTCTTAGACCTATTGAGTTAGGTTTAAGATGATTTAGAAACATCACTAAGATTCCCATCATGTTACAACTTAAGATCTTCACCTGTTGAAATATTTACCTCATCTTCAAGTTGATGATCATCAACACAATTATGTGGCTCATTATTTTGAATATTACCATCAGTAGTATCCAAATCATGAACAAGTGACCGAACTGGATCACCATCATCCAAGATGTTATCTCTCTCAGGTGTTACTACATCACAACTTCTGATAACCTTTTTCTCTATATCAACATACAAATTGTAACCTAATTCATCTTCACCATAGCCAATGAAAATACACTGCTTTAACTTTGCATCCAACTTGGACCTTTCATCTTTCGAAACATGCACCAAAGCCTTGCAATCAAACACTGTCAAATGATCATACTTGACATTATTTCCAAACCATACCTTGTTTGGTACCTCACTATTCAAAGCGACAGTAAGAGCAAGATTAATAACATGTACTGTTGTGTACAATGCCTCACCCCAATAATGTTTAGGAAACTTAGCATTAGAGAGCATACACCTCCCTATCTCAACAAGTGTTCGATTCATCCTCTCTTCTAAACCATTTAATTGAGGAGTTTTATGAGGAGTTTTTTCATGTACTATACCCTACTATTTGAAATAGACATCAAAGAGTCCACAATACTCACCATCGTAGTAGTACGAACATGTTTTAGCTTCTTGCTTGTATGCCTCTCAGCCAAAGCATGAAATTGTTTGAACTTCTTCGACACTTGGTCTTTCGTCTTGAAAGCATAAACCCATAGTTTCCTACAACAATCATCAATAAAAGTAACAAAATAAAGGGTACCACTTAATGATTTTACCTTTAAATGGCCACAAGCGTAAGAGTATACCAATTGAAGCAACTAAGACTTTCTAGAGGGATCATGCCTTTTGAAGGATACTCTAGTTTGTTTACCAGCCATGCAGTGAGAATATTTCTCCAAATATACATTCTTCGATCATGGAAGTATATCCTTTCTTGCTAAAAAATTTAACCATTTTTTACTAATATGGCTAATCCTTTGGTGCCACAAAGATGATTCCATATCCACCGCATTCATATTGTCTTTTACAACCAAATCTTTTGTCTAATATAGTTTACTAATCTTCTCCCTTCTAGCCAAAATCAAGTTACCTTTGTTGAGTTTCCACTTTCCAAAAGAAAAATGATTATTAAAACCACTATCATTAAGCATATACAGAGATAATATTAACGCCAACATCTGAAGCACGTTTGACTCCTTTAAGCAACAATTGCATTCTCATGTTGGTTTGCAAGCATACATCATCAACACCAATTACCTTAGATATACCATATTTATCCATCTTTAAAACTCCAAACCTAAAGTATAAGATATGAAGAACTCATTCTTTTGTCTAACATGTAGTGTAACGCTAGTATCAATTATCAACATGCTTTCATCAAATACAAGATTAGCTGACTCATAGTCACGAAAAATAACGAGATCATCAGTAGCAGCAGTAGTAACACGGTCATCATCATCACGACCTCTTTGTTTCTACTTACCCTTTTTGCCTTGATTATTCTTTTTCAACAGAAAATAATTCTTTTTCATGTGCCTTGTTCTATGGCAATAATGATACACTATATTTTTGTATTTATACTTGGACTTGCTTATGCTATTTTCTTTACCATCCTCCGATTCTTTTTTTTTTTTTTTTCTGACTTCTCCCCTATTTTTAGTGACAAGAACTTCATATTGAGATGAAGAACCGTGTGTCTTCTTTCTCATATCCCTATTCAAAATACCCTTAGTTGTTTCCAAGGAAACAACACTTTTAGAAGTAGAACTCGTGATAGAAACCTGAAAAGTCTCCCCAGACTTTGGTAAAGATAACAATAGAAATAGTCATGAGAGTTCATCAAAATTGATATCCATTCCTAACATCTAATCAAGTAGCCCATAAAGTTCACTCAAATGGTCCTACATAGACGTCCCCTCCTTGTACTTCAAACTTATGAAACTATTCAACAAAAACAATTTATTATTCTCTAATTTAAAGGAAAACAAAGTATGTATCTTATCCCACATAGTTTTTGCATTTGTATCGTGAGCAATATGATTCATCTTGCTTTTCCAAAATGGTAATTAGTATCATTCAAGTGTACCATCTATATATTCATATTTGCCTATATGATTCAAGCAAATCAAATAGCCCTTTAACCAAGAGCTCTGATGTCACTCTTATGGTTATAAACACCAAAACACGATAACAAGTAATACACAATGTATATAAAATTTCTCTAACTTGCAAGAACCCGTGAGGAGAAACAACAAATATATGATAACAAATTGATCAAATAAAAGCGCATAAATGACACCGATATTTTTACATGAAAAATCCCTCAATGTAAGGGTAAAACGACAAATTGTCCAAACCAAAGAAATAATTCCACTTTAATCAAATAAGGACACAAAAGAGTCTCAAAATGATTCACAAATTATGTATGCCTACAACCAACAAAATAACAAAGTACTAAAGCTTACTCATGATTAGACACCTCTCCACTTGAATAGTGTATTTATATATTTGATTTAAGACAATATATGCCGACACTGTGCATAAATTATAAAATGCAAGTAGAATGAGTGAGTGTGTGCACGGTTGGATTATGATCAAGGGAGTCGGATATAATCCACATTTCACTAAGAGTAATCACACAAGTGAGTTGAACATTGGAAGATCATCATATTAGACTAAAAACAAATGCATAAGTGAATTGAACATTACATAATATCACTATTGAGTCATAAGTGTATTCTAGATGATCATCTAAATTGACTTAAAAATAACCACACAAGTAAGACTTTGAATTTATAAGTCATATGTCATTCAATTTTCACTTTTTGAAGTAATGTGAAATTTTTAAATTACCCTTAACATTAGTATATACAACTATAAAAACGAACCCAACGAACGAGAAGAAATTACTAAATAATTAAAAACTGTATTATTATACTGTATCACATCACAATATAATGTATACAAATAATTTCTCTTAATATTATGGCCAAATCAATTTGTCACTTTTTAGATTGGGTAAAAGGTTTACGTGGTCTTCTTTAGAAATTATATTGGGTCATCGATGGGATTTATGTGGTCCTGGAAAATCTTCATTGTTCCCCATTGAAAAATTTAATCAATTATGCTCAATACTCAATAACCTATTGAGCACTCGTGTCACTTGTTTTTCCAGGAGGAAAGGAAAAAAAAAAAAAAACTATAAACGCAATAATTGATGGTGTTGGTGCAGTTTTCTCACAAGTGTTTTAAAAGTGAAATTACTAGGAGAATATTCTATTCAATCTTGGCTTGTAGCTCCTATTTTTGAATGAGTGACATCTTACTTTCAACGTGTGTCAGATAAGATTCAATAAATTAAAGGGTTAAAATAAAATTTTAAATGAAATCTTTTAAAAATTAACAATTATAAAATTGAAAGTTTTTTAAATTTAATTATTTTTTTTAATATTTAACAATTCTTTTTACAGGTATAATATTAAATAAAAATATATTTTTATGATCTAATAATTCAATTTTAATTATTTAAACAATCAATATATACGTGAAATTTGTACAATTACATTCAAATATGTGAGTTTCGTTGAGACGGGTGGTGGCCATAGCAAATTCAAAGATATATTTTATACAGTAATATATTAATTATTCTATAATGCAACGACAATTTAGTAAGCTATACTATTTAAATTTGTTATTATTCTATGGTGGTGGCCATTCGTTTATATATATATATATATATATTAGGCCATCATTCATTTAAATACATAATTTCAATAAACAATCTTATTATACTTAGGTATATTTTGGCCTTCTCATAGAATTCTTTTAAGCTCCATCACTTGTTATAGGATTGTTATTTCAGATAATGAAATTCTAATTTAGGGTAAGATGAGACCTAAAATAAAGTAAAAATGACTCATACAATACAATTTATTTAGGTATCAAAATGGATGTAAAGTTACTAAATTAGTAATCTTTATAATAGACTAACCGTCTAAACCTTAGTTAGATTTTGTACAAATTTTAATTGCCTACTAAAAAGATATCACACATTTTACACATAGTAATTAATTTCAATTATTTTTATAAAATAAAAAGTTTAAATTCTATAGTCAATAAACTAACTATAAATTATTTTACCATTAATTAAAGATGAAATAGTCCATATAAATAACTGTATAACATAATTAAAGTATGAAAACGATTTTCTCCTTAGACCCACATTAAAATTAAATAGAGGATTGTCAAGTCTTCTTCATCCTTTAATTGGAGTGTTTAGAATATTTTAATGGAAGTGGTTGACTTTCAATTTAAATAAAGGGATCATGAGTCTTACCTTCTTACTAGTATTTGACGGCTTCCTAATTAGTTTGTATCACACGGAATCTATGATAATAATACAATAATACTAATAAAGGATACATGCATTGGAATGGAAATTACATAATCACGACAAGATTATATAATATATTGTAGTACATTCTCAAGGTTAAAACAAGACACCCTCAATGTTAATGAACATGTTTCAATCAAGATTTATTTTATTATTATTAAATGTTGTTAGAATTTGACTTAAGCACACGGTATTATTTTTGGTCATTATTAGTGTGAAAATGTGAACACAAACAACTAGTCTTGTCATTTGTGGTGGAAAACCTAACCCTGTTTTACGGCATGCTTTTTTAGAAGAAAACCAATTATTCATTAAAACAAATCTAAGATACAAATTACCTTTTTTGTCTCAGAATATCACTTTAAAAAAAATCATTTTAAAATAAATACTAATTATCAAATTTTGATTATTATTTTTCTTTAGTATTTTTTAATTATTATTTTGTATATAATTTTCAAAATATTATTATACTTTTAGTTTAAAAATAATTTTGAAAAAATATATACAATAGTTTAGAAAAATAAGTTTTTTTTTTCTTCTAATAATTATATATTTTAAGATGTGTTTAAACAACGGAGAAAGTAAGATACTTATCATGTGGAATACTCCATAACATATATAGTGGATGTAGCCGCATCATATGGGACCTCTTGTTGTCATTGATGCTTAGATTTTAGGAAGCATAGAATCACCTTTTAAGGCAGTAAAAAATCTAAAGAGTTTGCACACTGAACAACTGTCATGTTTCACAATCAATGGGCGGCGAGAATGAAATCATCTTTTACAATATCTTGTATCATTTGATTAACAAAATAAGACAAGAATACCAAATCAGATTTGTAGTAAAAAGTTTTCATTGATTGACGATCATAGCTTTCAAAATGGATTAGATCGAACGAGAGAGTATCTCCAACCTGATAAAATAGGGTTTAAATTTAATAATTTAAGCTCAAATTTTTAACGAATTTTTTTAGTCTGATTCGAATAAATTTGTTATCCATTCAAATTAGTTTATATGAATATTAGATAATCTGCAATTCGCATAATTAATTTTAAAAAAATAAATTAATAAAATTAGCACCTTTAAAAAATATCCAAAAGAAATTCAACTCAATTAATTATATATATATATATATATATATATATATATATATATTATCCAGTATAATAAAATATTATCTTTAGTTGGTTATATATTTTTAACAATCAAATTTTTTTTTTAACTAGACAATCATCAACACTTTTTAAAATGTGAACATTGCTAAAAATTTCTAAAAACATTTATTATAAAGTTACATTAGAATTATTTAGCATTCTATTTGAATTTGGTTTGAGTTTAGGTTATTTTAGACAAATCTAAATTCATTTGTGTTATGGTAGATAATATCTCTATCTTTTGAACAGATTGAACTTATTTTAATTTGTTTATTATTTTGAAATTTTTGAATTAAGTTTGTGTTAATTGGAAAATTCAAACTTAGTCTTTGCATAAAGAGTAAACCATAATACTTTTTAAATGAGCACGAAAGAAAATGGACATTAAAATTGATTTATACTTAATGCGTAAGTAGTATACAATAATTTTTTTTAAATGAACATCAACGAAAATTTTTAAATTAAAAAATCACAAAAAAATTAAAAATGTAATGACTAAAAAAATATTATAAAAAATATATGGATTACCTGCCCAACCCGCGAACCATCTAATTACTCTTATAATTATTACTCTTTCCGTTCCACATCAAGTGATCCATTTTATAAAAAAAAAAATTATTTTGAGATAATCATCCTTTCAATTATCATACACTTTTATCAATTATATTTTTTAATTAATATAAGTTACATTAGTTTTAATGCAATATTTTTCACAATAGATTTATGTCATTGATAATGTGTTAATATCTAATAACTTTTTTTATAAAAGTAATATTTTCTCTTTTATTAATTTATTTTTCTTAATATGTATAACATGATTCGATTGTTATGAGACAAATAGAGTAACATAATAAAGGCTAAATATCAGTCGTGGTCCCTTAACTTACTTAATTTCAGTTAACGTTTTAGTCTTTTATCTTTTTTTTCTTCGATTTGGTCATTTCTTTTAATTTTTTTGTGACAATTTAATCTTTTATAATTTAAAATGTCAACAATGTTATCCTATTTTTTTTACAAAATTTCATTAAAACTTTTAAACAAAACTGATAAAATTAATTATATTCTTTTATATAAAATAAATTTAATCAAATTCGTAACTCAAATCTTCAAATAAACTCATGTTTGTGATTCTTTATTTGATGTTGTTAGAGATAAAAATATGAGTTTATTTAAATATTTAAGTTATGAATTTGATGAAATTATATTATATTGAGGATGATTATTAATTTTATGGCCTTTATTTAAAATTTTTGATGAATTTTTACAAAAAATAAGGATAACATTGTTGACATTTTAAAACTTAAAAGATCAAATTGTCACTTAAAATTAAAATAAAAGACCAAATCGAGAAGAAAAAAAAAAGATAAAAGACTGGAATGTTAACTGAAATTAAGTTAAGGGATCACATGTGATATTTAGCCTATAATATATATATATATATATATAAGTAAATCTTCTAATAAATAATAATATTTATAGACTAAAAAACTATATTTATAGACTAATATTTCTTTTGTAATAGAATATAAGCAAAATTTGACTCATCTAAATTGTAACAAAATATAAATAAAAATTGATTTTTTTTCATCTATTTAATAATAGTACAAAAGTTATCCTTCATTTATTGTCTAATTTTTCAATACTAAATGCCAATTTTTTCATATAATTAAATGACATGCAGGTTAATTTAGATGATAAAGTGAACAAGATTAAATCAGAGAAAACTCTGCCATTGTGGTACGAATGAATGACAATTTTGATTCTAACAATTGGAGGTCATTGGGATAAATTCTCCCTTTTCTTTTTTTTCTTCTTCTTTCTTGTGTGCATTTTAGAGTAAATATTACTCTAACACAATTATGGTTTTATTGTTTAACTTCCGTTAAAAAATGTAGGTTGTTTTTGAAGGTGCAAACCGAGATGAGAGATTGAATTATGTTTGCCAAATTTGATAACTTTTTGATGATTTGATGAAGGTTGGTTAGTTTTTATGATTTACTTTGATAAGAATCAATCGGGTTAAGAGGTAGCAAATAATAAAAACATAAATAATTGGGCAGATAGATCTATTATGGTTTGCCACTAACTTAGCTACATCCAATCCCCTTATTCAGAAGACTTTAATCTATTAATTCAAATACCTTGAATTACAAATAACTTGATCCTCCAAGTCAGTCTTCCCATACAATCTAACAACTTCATAATTTTGAGAAACTAACCACATTGACCCTACAAGTCAAGTCTTCTCCTAACAATCTAACAATCTCAGATTGAAGAATGAACTAAACACCTTGACCCTACAAGGCAAATCTTCTCCTAACAACCTGACCCTATATTGAAGAAAGAACTAAACCACTATCGGGTTGGATATAAAAGATTGAAACTTTAAATGTTTGCTTCTAACAAAGCTGATAATAATAATAACTCTCACACTCTAATAAAACAACACTCAAAGAAATTTCTAACTTGAACAAGTGTTTCTCTCTTTGAAGTCTAAGATGATTTTAAAATTTTAAGATTGAGTTCTTTTACTCTTTTCTGCTTTTCGACGATCTTCTTCTTTAGCCTTGAGTATCTATTTATAGTTAAAATTTGGGCTTCAATTTAATCCTTGTTAAATTTTGAATTGTATCTTGTTCATATTGAGTTTGTAAATTCTTCATATTGATTATGTTCCTATTTTGTTTAGATTGAGTTTCCAAATTCTATATATTTATTATGTTCATATTTTGTTATAGATAAATCTTGATCCAATCTTCTTCAAATTTTGATCAAATTTTCTTCAAATTTTGACCATATCTTTTTTTCAACTTGGTCAAAGATTTTCTTCAATTATAAATATGAACAAAATCTTATTTTAGATTTTCATCAATTATAAATTTAAATAAAATCTTATTTTAGATTTTATTTAATTAAAATATGAATCAAATCTTATTTTAGATTTTTTTCAATTATAAATTTAAATTAAATCATATTTTAGATTTTCTCCATTTATACATTTGAATCAAATCTTATTTTACTTTTTCTTCAAAAACATAAAATATTGTTTCACACTCTTTGAAGTTAAATATATTGTTCTCATAAAATATTTTTGTTATCATCAAAACTCTAAGTATAAAATCAATTTGATTCCTAAAACCTCCCCCTTTTTGATGTTAACAAAACTTGTATTTTTAATAGTACAACTTTTCTTTATATTTCTTTGACTCCGCCTAACTTAGGGCTCCCTCTAAGTCTATGTATTATTTTCTCCCCACTTTGTCAAATATTTTGATCCCCCTTTTGTAATCAAACAAAAAAACTTAAAAGTGAAACTTGCTCTTTTTTCTTATTCATTTTTATTGTTGTTCTATTTTTTAATTTTTTTTAATAACATGAAGTTAAGGTTTAAAGTTACTAAATTACATTAAAGTTATCAATACATCAATCAGGTTTGAAGTTAAGGTTTACGTTTTTCTTGATGACGTTAAACCTATCTTTAGTTAGTGGTTTAATGTATATGTCAGTCTATTGGTGTTCAATGTGTATAAACTAAATGTTTAGTACTCCTTTTTGAAAAAAGTCCCTAATGAAGTCATGTTTGATTTCTATTTTTAAGATTCTCAATTTCCGTTTTGAGAAGATTGTTCTCATCTTGGGTTGCAAAATGTTCTTTACACTAGAATTTTTGCTGATGTTTTAATATGATAATTTTGTAAGCTTTGAATAACTTTTTTGAGTTCATTATTCATAGCTTGGACTTTCTCTTTTTTTTTTCTTTACAAACTTGATATTTTAGTGAACCATATTTTTTAACAGGAAAGTTTGAGTAATTTAATATATTATCAAATTATTTTTCTATTTGTTCATAGAAAGGAAAGAGTTGAGAAATGGTTACCACACCGTTTTCTGAGTTTCCCATTAGACACATGTTGACTTCTACATTTTCTTCTATGTCTGATTCTTCATAATCATCCCAAGTGACCATCATGAATTTTTTCTTGAATGGAAATCTTCTTGGTGCCTTTTTGTTTAAAGAGCATTCAGTTTTGTAATGTGCTAATTCTTTGCACCCATAACATGTAATTTGAATCTTATATATATATTTCTATTTTAGAGTTTTCCCTTTTTCTTGGAAAACTTCTTTTAATCTGATTTCTTCTTTTGATCATTCTTTGAATTTTTCTTGTAAGAAGAACTACTTCCTCATCAGCTTCTTCTTGACCAATTTTTTTAAGTCTTCTCTTTCTTCTTGTGGTGAATATGAACTTTCTTGAGGATTTTTTGAAGCTTTTAAGACTATTATTTTACCTTTCTTTGTTGTTTTATCCTCTTACAGTAGTATTTCATGTGCTCTTAAAGTTCTAATGAGTTCTTCCAATTCGAGTGTCTCGAGATTTTTTGCTTTACTTATGGTTGTGACCATTGGTCTCTATATGATGGGGAGACATCTCATAATTATTCTTACAATGTCTTGGAATGAGTATGCCTTGCCAAGATAGTGCATTTCATTTACTATGTGTGTGAATCTTGAATACAATTCATCAATAGTTTCTCACTCATTCATCTCGAATATTTCAAATTTTCATACGCCAATATCATTTCTTGTTTCTTTGACATGGCTTGATCCTTCATGATAAGTTTGTAATTGGTTTTGTGTTAAATGGATAACGTGGATGAATGATTAAGTAGTTGTCTAGTGTTAGTCCTTTGTCTTAGAAGCATGCAAAAGGAGCATCAGTAGTGTCCTTTCATCCTTGTTGTCTTTGCTCACACGTCATCAACCAGGAAATTGATATGGTTTTTGATCTAGAGGATGTTTTTCTACCTTGGGCCTTTAGCAAGATTTCAAGGCTTGATTATAGTTTTGAGAAGTCTTGATATTATTTTATCTTAAAATTTGGACTTTAGAGAATTATTTGTTTTACTTTTGTCCTTAAAATGAAATAATCAGAATGATCTTGATAAACCAGAATGATCTTGTAATCAATTTTCAACTCAGTTAACACATGATGTTAATTGATATATATCACAATTAGTTCGTTGATTGTTGTATAAACATATTTGATCACTTATCTTTGAATAAATCACTCCAAAACACAAGTAAAATAACATCACAATCAGAATGATGATTATAGATTAATTAACTGGCTTATTTATCTTCGGGATTTTGCCTCAACATATTTTACTTTAATTTATTTTTTATCTTTTGTCTTTTAAAGATAACGAATATTAGTCATTTTCATCAAAACTCTTTTCAAAAGTTGTATGATAATTGTCATGAGTTGTTGAGGTCTAGCCTTGGATAAATTATAAAGTTAAGTGTATGTAAATAGAAATTTGATAATTATCCTTCATTTCATACAGTGTAAATCTATTTCAAAGCATGCAACAATATTATTTCAATTGTAAGCCTATTATTCGGTTAAATTGATGTATATTTGAAAGAGTATTATACTAAACACAGTGTGAAAAAGAATTTGTTATACTTTTTGTTACGATTGTGAAAAAGACTAAAATGCATTACTTATATAAGATAAATGACAAAAATTAATTAAAAAAGAAAAGATGAAGAACCAAAATGATAAAAGATAAATTACCAAAATTATATTTATCTGTATTAGTTATTAATAACGGTTAACTAATTACTTAATAATTAATAGTAATATGGTGAATTAATAGAGATGATGTATAAGGATAATTAGTTATTAATAGATAATAATATATAGATAATAACTTGGTATGATGTGTTTGTTAATGATGGTAATAAATGTGCAACTATGAGAAAGGAGGTTGAATTACGTTTGTCTAAGTTGAATTCTTATTTATTATTAGATTAAAACTAGTTTGAATTTGATGACTTAGAGCAGAAGTAGTTAGAAAACTAAGGAATACAGAAGTAAAGTGACACAAATTTATCCTGCTTCAATACCAACTTGGTTTCTACGTTAAGTCCCCCTTTCTTAGAAAGATTTGATCCACTAATTCAACTCATTGAGTTACATAACATCTGACCCTAAAAGTCAGTCTTCTAAAAAAAACTAACAACTCTAGACTTTTTTAGGAACACAAACACCTTGTCTCTATAAGCCACGTCTTGTCACTTAGAGTATTTTACTTTGAAAAAGTGTTTTGCTAGAACTTAAAACCTTAAACTTTGAATACGTAGAAAAATTGAGCTCTTGAGGTTTTTCTGAATAGCTTTGGTTTTTAGGATTTTTGAGTTTTTTATTTTTTTTATATCTTCTTCAACCTTGAGTTCTATTTATAGGGAAAATTGGAGCTTTAGTTTAGTCCCTTTGTGAATTATGAATCCTATCTTTATTCCAGTTTGGTCAAGAAATATTTCTTTGAAATATAACTCTAAAAGATATATTTTGATAATATGATAATTAGCCAATTCCTTATTTCTAAATCTGATTCGAGAAACTTTACTAGAAAATATTATGTGTATTTGTTCAGATTACGTTTTGTTATGTATCAAAGGGTGTAAGATATATGCCTCCTTGATATTGATTTTGATATAACTTCCAAACATACAATGTATATGCATTATTTGATAAATCTAATGGTGTAAGTTGAGATACATTTCAGGAAATCAATCAAGCAAAGATTAATCATAAGGCTTGAAGATTATGTAAAAAAGAATCAAACACTTGGACAAATCTTGGATCTCAAGCAATCAAGCAAAGATTGATGATAGTATACAAAGCTTGAAGATTATATGCAATTGTGTCTAGTGGTCATAGTATTTAATAGTTAGATTCATCATTATGGTTTCATATCTAAGTATTTGCCAAATTAAAAATGAAATCATAAAATAAGTGTGCTAATAAATCAACTGGTAAATCAATTGGTAAATCGATTGTCTGATTCACAGAACAAAGGTTTCACTAAGTTAATCGATTGGCAAATCGATTACTTAAAGGTTTATCAAACCTGTGTTCTGTGATTAACTAAATCAATTGGACAATCAATTTGCAAATCAATTGGTTAATTGATTTTCTGATTCACAGAACAAAGCTTGCACAAAATTAATCGATTGGCAAATCGATTACTAAAAAGTGTTTTTCATCTTACCTGTGTTATGTGATTAAAGAAATCGATTGGACAATCGATTGATATACTTTTCTTAAGATGCAAGCTTTGTAATAATCGATTAGGTAATCGATTGCATGAATGCAGTAGTTTGTCATTTATCAGAAACATATTGCATAACCGAATGACACATCGATTTTAACTAAAGATCTGAGTTACTGGGACAAGCCAAGTCGATTGGCAAATCGATTGGCATAAATGTCTGAGTTACAGGGAGAATTTAGCCCATTGCCAAATCGATTATGTTAAGAAAAGAATCGACTGGGTAATCAATTGTTTTGATCTCGTTGTTTGAACAAAAAAAGTATAATCGATTATTCAATCGATTCTGATATGAAATGAGTATCAGTTTCTGATATATGCATTAAAAGAATCGATTAGGAATTCGATTAGTTCATCTATTTTCAAGATTAAAAAAAAAACAAGAAACATGATAATCGATTAGGCAATCGATTAAGTTGGTTTTACACTTTAATAAAATCGATTTTTCTGATGTTTTTTTTCAAAACTATATAAACTGAATCAATCACAATTTTTCATAACAATCATAACATTATTCATAACATAGAAAACTGAAAGTGCTTCATTGGATTTTAGAAAAATACACCTTTAGAGAAAGATTGTTATAACTCACAAATACTCATTGGCAAATACTTAGAGTGTGAGAATTCTATTGTGATTGAATCAAGTGTTCTTAGTTCTTTTCTTCATTTTTGAAAGAAACATTGTTGTAAAAGAAAGTGTGTGAAAAATCCAGTATTGTTAAACTGGTGGTTATCTTTTAGGATGCTTGTGTTCATCTAAAAGAAACCTCAACTTGATCTTGCTAGAGCTTGGCAATTAGCTCTTAGGGATAGGTTGGTGTTGTGGTAGAAGTGGTGTTGAGTTGGATGTATAGGCAGTGAGGTGCTAGAAAGTCTGTAAAACATACTCAAATCAATTCTAGTGAAGGCTGAAATCTGTGATTAATTTCAGGATTGGTTGTAGACTGTCGAATCGATAGTCTAACCAGTATAAAAACCCTGGTGCACAATTCTCTCTCTCTCCTCTTTATATTGTTAATGCATGTGTTCTTGAATGTTTGTTTTTGGATCTCTGTCTTGAATAATCTTTTGAATGTATCACTGTTAAAATTGGAATTAATATTAAAAAGTTGGTTTTAATATTAAGTTCATCACTTAGGAAAAATAGGATAATCTTGTTAACAATATTGTATAAAACTTCCTAAGGATAGAGGCCATTATACCAACAATTGGCATGAAGAGCCTAATGTTTTAGACTAAATCTCAAAAAGATAATGACCTCTATGGAATTCCAGGGAGAAGGAGCCTCTTTAGCTAGACCCCCTGCATTTAATGGGTCTGCTTACATGTATTGGAAAGAAAGAATGTTAATTTTTCTAGAGGGAAGTAGGCTTGATATACTAGATGCAGTGGAAAATGGTCCCTGTGTGCCTAGAATTGCTGGCACTGGTGAATCATTAATCTTGAAACCCAGATCTGATTGGTTTGATGATGATAAGAAAAAATGTTGGCTATAATGCAAAAGCCAAAAATATAATAACTTCTGCTTTAAGTGCTGATGAGTTTTTCAGGGTATCAAATTGCAAAACTGCCAAAGAAATGTGGGATACACTCCAAGAAACTCATGAAGGCACAACTGATGTCAAGAGGGCCAGAACCAACACTCTAATGCATGAATATGAACTCTTCAATATGAAGAAGGATGAGTCAATTAATGACTTGTAGACAAGATTCACACATGTCATTAACAATCTAAATGCTCTAGGTAAAGTAATTGATAATGAGCAAAAGATAAACAAAGTGATGAGACGCTTGACAAGAGAATGACAACCTAAGGTCACTGCAATAGCTGAATCGAAGGATCTTGGAAGCATGACCATTGCCACCCTCTTTGAAAAACTAAGAGAACATGAAATGGAGCTGCACAGGTTGAATGAGGCTGAGCAAACTGATCGAAAAAGAAAGGGACTATCTCTGAAGGTTCAAGCTCATGAAACAAAATCTGAACCAGAAACATGTACTGATGATTCCGATAGTGAAACTGATGAAGAACATGAAATCGGAATGCTGGTCAAAAAGTTTAAGAATTTTTTGAAAAAGAAAGGAAACCAATCAAAGAAACCATCCAGTTCAAGGACAAAAAGCTTCAGCAAGAATGATACAAATGATCATAGCAAAGTGATTACCTGCTATGAATGTGGAAAAATAGGCCACATAAAATCTGAATGTTTTCAACTGCACAATAGAAACAAGTTTGTGAAAGCTAAAGGCAAGGATCAACAATCTGCAAAAACTAAAAGAGCCTACATAGCTTGGAATGACAATGATGAAGAATCTTGTGCATCTTCAGAAGAAGAAGAAGCAAACTTGTGTCTAATGGCTAAAACTCGCTCAAATTCAGATAGTGATGTAAGTACTACCTCTAATCCCTCTTATGAAGAATTGCATGATCCTTTTAATGAATTGCATGATGAACATGTTAAGGTAGTCAAACAAATAATTAGCACTAAGAAAATGTTAGAAAAACATTGCATGATGTATGAAGAAATTAAGCAGGAACATAAGTTGCTTGAAAAATAGTGCATGATGTATGAAGAAAGGTTGAATCACTAAAATTTGACTTAGCAAAATTTACTAGTGGTAAAAACAACCTAAATGTTCTTCTTGGAAATCAAAGAAATCATAATGAAAAATATGGAATTGGTTATAGACCAAATGGGAATGATCAAAAGAGTCATAATAATAAATTTGGAATTGGTTATAGACCAAATAGGAATGCTCAAAAGAATAATAAATTTGTTAGATCAAGTCAAATGCATGATGTTTTCATTAAATAAACTCAAAGTACATCCTCAGCTTTTTCATGTCATTTTTGTTGTAAAAAAGGAGATATAGCTTTTAATTGTAAACTGAAAAAACTTGCTAACAGAGGATGGAAACAAATTTGGAGAGCAAAGGAACCTGTAATTGAAACTAACCCACAAGGACCCAATCTGAATTGGGTACCTAAAACCAAAACTTAAATTCTGTTTTGCAGGTATGCTTGACATCCAAAAATCACTCATGGTACCTAGATAGTGGATGTTCCAAGCATATGACAGGAGACAAATCAAAAATTTTGTCTCTGAATTTAAAAGATGGTGGATATGTAAAGTATGGTGACAACAACAAAAGTAAAATACTTGGTGTTGGAGACATAGGAAGTGAATCAACAATAGTCATCAAGAATGTCCTATATGTAGAAGGTTTGAAACATAATTTGCTCAGTATTAGTCAGCTTTGCGATAAAGGATTCCAGGTATATTTTACATCACATACTTCTACACTTGAGCACAAGGAAGATGATAGCATGAAATTGGTAGGTGAAAGCGTAAATAATATATACATGATTGATCTTGATTCTTTGCTTGCAAATAATGTTTGCTGTTTGTTATCTAAATTTGATGAAGATTGGTTGTGGCACAAGAGAATAGCTCACATACATATAGATCATCTTAACAAACTAGTTAGCAAACAACTAGTGCTAGGTCTCCCAAACAGAAAATTTACTAAGGACAAACTATGCGACTCTTGTGAGAAAAGTAAATTGGTTAAGTCCTCTTTCCCACCAATAGACTTAGTACAAACTAATAGAGTTCTACAATTAATTCATATGGATCTATTTGGTCCCTCTCAAGTAAAATTTTTTGGAGGAAATCTGTATGGCTATGTTTTAGTTGATGATTACTCTAGATATACATGTACATATTTTCTATCTCACAAAAGTGATGCCTTATCAATTTTCAAAAAATTTGCAAACCAAGTTCAAAATAAGGCAAATTAGAAAATAATATCCATTAAGAGTGATCATGGTGGAGAATTTCAAAATGAATCTTTTGATAATTACTGTGAACAAAATGGAATTCACCACATTTACTCAGCCCCAAGAACTCCACAACAGAATGGAGTTGTAGAAAGGAAGAATAGGTCTCTAGAAGAACTTGCTAGAACAATGCGTAATGACTCTAATCTTCCAAAGTACTTTTGGGCTGATGCAATAAACACAGCTACACATGTAATAAATAGAGTTCTAATTAGGCCTATAATTAGAAAAACACCCAATGAAATATACAAAGGTAGAAAACCAAACATTGCCTATTTTAGAGTCTTTGGATGCAAGTGTTTTGTATTGAATAATGGTAAAGAGCATCTACGAAAATTTGACTCTAAGGCAGATGAGGGAATTTTTCTAGGATATTCACAATCTAGTAAGGCCTATAGGATCTACAATAAAAGAACTAAAACTATAGAGGAATCTGTTCATGTAAAATTTGATGAAATATTTACTGAAAACTTGAACAGCACCCCTCTTATAGTTGGTGATTCTCATGCTCATGATGAAATTGTAGAATCAGATCCAAAAGAACCAAATGAAACAGAACCTCCAACTAACATTGATTGTATAGAACCTATAAGGGAAGATGACTTACCTAAAGAATGGAAATTTAACAAAAATCATCCCATTGATAACATAATAGGAGAAATTTCTAAAGGAGTTGCTACTAGAAAATCCCTTAGACACTTCTGTAATTTCACAGCCTTTGTGTCTCAAGTAGAACCTAAAAATATTAAAGAAACTCTCATGGACAATGATTGGATAATTTCCATGCAAGAAGAGCTTAATCAATTTGAGAGAAACAAGGTTTGGATCTTAGTTCCTAAACCAGAAAACAAACATATAATTGGAACTAGATGGGTGTTTAGGAATAAGATGGATGAAAATGGAGTAATAACAAGGAATAAGGCTAAACTAGTTGCTATAGGTTACAACCAGGAGGAGGGTATTGATTATGATGAAACTTATGCGCCTGTATAGCAATTAGGATTCTGCTTGCTTATGCTTGTATCATGGATTTTAAATTGTATCAAATGGATATAAAGAGTGCTTTTCTGAATGGAGACATCCAAGAGGAGGTTTATGTTAGTCAAACTCCAAGATTTAAGGATCCTGCTTTTCCAAACCAAGTTTATAAACTAACAAAAGGTCTTTATGGATTGAAACAAGCTCTAAGAGCTTGGTATGAAAAACTCAGTAATTTTCTCTTACAGCAAGATTTTTTAAGAGGAAATGTTGATAAAACACTCTTTATAAAGAAAAAGGGAAAAGACATTATGCTTGTCTAAATTTATGTTGATGACATAATTTTTGGATCCACAAACAGTAAACTTTGCAAAGAATTTGAAAATATGATGAAAGGAAGATTTGAAATGTCAATGATGGGAGAGCTAACCTTCTTAGGATTTCAAATCAATCAAAGCAAGAATGGTATTTTCCTAAGTCAAACTAAGTACTGTAATGATCTTTTAAAGAAGTTTGGCTTTGATAAATTTAAATCTATTGATACACTCATGAGTCAAGCTTGTCATTTAGATAGAGGTTAGAAGGGAAAATCTGTATATGTAACCATGTTTAGAGGAATGATAGGATCTTTATTGTATATTACAGCTAGTAGACTTGATATTATGTTTAGTGTCTGCATGTGTGCTAGATATCAAGCTAATCCTAAGGAATCCCATCTAAGTGCAGTCAAAAGAATTTTTAGATATCTAATAGGAACCAAAAATCTAGGTTTATGGTTTCCTAAGGGATCAACTTGCACTCTTGTTGGCTATTCTAATTCTGATTTTGCTGGTTGCAAATTAGACAGAAAAAGTACATCTGGTACTTACCATCTATTAGGGAATTCACTTGTATCTTGGCATAGCAAGAAACAAAATAGTGTTGCAATTTCAACAACTGAGGCTGAATATGTAGTTGCTGGAAGTTGTTGTGCACAAGTATTATGGATGAAACAACACCTGACTTTGGTGTTGATCTTGGAACTGTGCCTATAATGTGTTACAACACTAGTGCCATAAATATAACAAAGAATCCTGTTATGCACTCCAGAACAAAGCATATAGAGATTAGACATCATTTCATTAGGGATCAATACCAAAATGATAATATCATGCTTGAATACATTAATACTTCTGATCAATTAGCTGATATCTTTACCAAAGCTCTACCCAAAGAAAGTTTCTTCTATATTAGAATGAAACTTGGTATAATAGATCAAAATGAAATCTGATCCCTGTGAAAAATCGATTGAGACATCGATGTTTCCTTTAAACTGACTAACTTGGAATTGAAAAATCGACTGGTAAATCGATTATCCTGTGTCAACAGTCAAATCAGCGTTAGAACATCGAATTCATAATTGATTTATGCTACAAAGTGTCTAAAACTGTCAAAATATAAAACACGATAATCGATTTCATATTCAATAGTAGCAATAAATGCTGAAGTATACATCAATCCAATCGATTGATGAATCGATTGAAAATTTGAAAAATCGTTTAAAGAATCAATTTCATAATTGATTATTATTCCCAGAATTCCAAGGATTTGAGAAATTTTTCAAACTCAAACCCGAGTATCGATTTGGTAATCGATTTCATCAATTTATCAAACCTGCAAGCCAACTAAGTCGATTTGGATGTCGATGTTGTGATGAAAAGTGTTCCTGAATTGATATGGAAATCGATTTGGACATCAATTTAGCGATTGAACATTCACTTAAGGAAATCGAATTGGGAATCGATTTGAAATATGACTGTTACAAAAATAACTAGCCGTTGGAGGCAACTATAACTGGAACCTTTCATTTCCCTCCAATAACAGTAACAAAATCGATTTGGCAATCGATGGGTCTTGTGCAAATGCTTAATAACATCGATTTAGAAATCGATTCTGAATAGTACTACTTAAAACCCTAAATCGATTCCTCAACTCATTTTCTCTCAACCTCATTCTAAACTCGATTTCTATGATTCCTTGAAACATCTCAAACTTCCTAAATCTTGCAAATGGCTAGAGTGAAACAAACAACTAAAAAATCACCATTCTCTTCATCAACCTCTAGTGGAAGAACACCTTCTCCTCCAAGACCATTTGGGTCTCAAGATGTCTTTTGAAGACATAGTTGACATTGGCAACCAAACAACTGAAGAAACAACCCTATTAACCTTGATAGTTCTTAACCTCATGGTGAGGAGACACTTGCTGAGGTTAATACAATAGTCTCTACCTCTCCCACTGGTGATAATGAGGAACAACCCTAGATTAGTTGTTTAGGATTTTGTTTTCTTTGGTGTTTTTTGTAATGTTTCTGTGTTTTCAGTATATATCTTGCAATAGCTTTTGAATCATCATTCTCTATTGTATTTTCTTTTTGAATATAATGAAAAAAGGGGGAGAATTTGATCCAATTTAACTTGTACTTTTGTGCTCTGATCTCTTGTTTTGTGCTCTGAACTCTTGTACTCTGATACTAAAATTTAGATGAATTTAACTTGTGAATAACTTGTGCTCTGATACCAATCAAATTTAAATTGTGCTTTAAATTGTGCTTATGTGATATGATGCTGTGATCTGATGAATGCTCTAATACCAATCAAATTTGCTTATGAGATCTGATGCTGTGATCTGATGAATGCTCTGATACATAATTTGGATAAATACTCTGATATACCAAATTTAAATGAATTTGAATAAAGTGTACTCTTATGTGCTCTGTTACCAAACTTAAATGATTTTAAATTGGATGCTCTGATACTGTGTTCTGATTACTCTGATACCAAACTTGAATATGTGCTTTGATATCAAACTTGAAATGAATTATAAAGTCTATAATTCAGGGGGAGTTTTAATGTTGAAATGAAATTTGAAATTAGAATGAATTATGAAGTCTATTGTAAGACCCTTAATTTTAAATCCTAAATTATACAATTTGAGGGTATTTTGTGTTAAATTGCTTAGGCTTTTAATCCAATTTTCGGTATTTAGTGAGTTTAAGGTCGAAAATATATTTTTGGAAATTGGATTAAAATTATTTGTCAAAGAATAATTTATTTAGGTTTCGAAGAATATAATTCTGGGCAGTTTTCTTCAAAAATATCTCAGGTTGTTGGAAATTGTATTTGACAATTGAGTTGCGACGAGAGTAGATATTTTTATCAAAATAGTTGGAGACGTGAGTGAAGTGATGGATGTGAGAGTTGTTAGATATTTATTGGTTTAGGTTTAATTATTATATATATATTATTATTATTATTAGTAATATATATATGTATATATGTATAAGAAAAGGAAAGGAAGGAAAAGAAAAAGAAATAGAAAGGAAAGAAGGAAAAAGAAACAAAGGAAAAGGAAAGGAAAGAAAAACAGAAAAACTCCTCCCTTTCCCTACTTGCGTGCGCGAGATCCCTCCCTTCTCCTTCCTTCTACCTCCATTTTCGCTGCATCCTTTTGTTCAAGAGTAGAAACCCAAGGATTGTGGGTGAGTAGGAACAAATTTCCAGCTTCTTCCTTCTTCCCGGATTCGAAAACGGTGTTAGAGATTTCAAAACCGTCAAACACAAACCTCCCCGTTTCATCTAGATCTAAGCTTCGTTTCGCAAAGAGATAGAAGGGAAAGTTGCTCACTACCACGCTACGGTGCTAGGGAACCAACTTAGGAAGCTAACGTGAAGGTAAAGGCTCCTTCCAAACTTTTAGTTTGCATTTAGGGACATATCTATGGTTGTGTGGAAAGGAATTTGGTTAGGGTTAAAGTTTTAATTTTGGGAAAATGAATCTAAGGCTTTATGGGTAAAATCTTAGAGTTGGGTTTTGGTTATATTGATGAATGTTTCATGGAACATGAATTTAAACTCATTTATGTATGATTTTTAGTAAATGAAACTTGTTGTGTTTGAGTGGTGGGTTGTGTTGATTTGTGTTCGTCTTATTTGACGTGTTCTTAATTAATACTGGTGAAATTTTATATGTGTATGGTTGGATTTTGTGGAGAAATGAATTGATGTGTTTTGGTGTGAATCGTGGATTAAATTTGATAATATGTTTGAGTTTGCTTTATGTGGAATTTGAAAACCATTAAGTTAAATGAGTATTAAGAATGGGGAATCTCTTAATGTCTTGTTTACTTAATGTTTGTTTGAAAATCGTTGGAGTTAAAAGAGTATTAAGAATGGGGAATCTCTTAATATTTATGTTTTCTTAATGTGTGTTTGTTTGTGAAAATCGTTTAAGTTAAATGAGGATTAAGAATGGGGAATCTCTTAATGTCTTCTTTACTTAATGTTTGTTTTGGAAAATCGTTTAAGTTAAATGAGTATTAAGAATGGGGAATCTCTTAATATCTTGTTTACTTAATGTTTGTTTTGAAAATCGTTGGAGTTAAAAGAGTATTAAGAATGTGGAATCTCTTAATATTTCTGTTTGCTTAATGTGTGTTTGTTTGTGAAAATCGTTTAAGTTAAATGAGGATTAAGAATGGGGAATCTCTTAATGTCTTGTTTACTTAATGTTTGTTTTGGAAAATCGTTTAAGTTAAATGAGTATTAAGAATGAGGAATCTCTTAATGTCTTGTTTACTTAATGTTTGTTTTGAAAAATTGTTTAAGTTAAATGAGTATTAAGAATGGGGAATCTCTTAATGTCTTGTTTACTTAATGTTTGTTTTGAAAATCGTTGGAGTTAAAAGAGTATTAAGAATAGGGAATCTCTTAATATTTATGTTTGGTTAATGTGTGTTTGTTTGTGAAAATCGTTTAAGTTAAATGAGGATTAAGAATGGGGAATCTCTTAATGTCTTGTTACTTAATGTGTGTTTGTTTGTGAAAATCGTTTAAGTTAAATGAGTATTAAGAATGGGGAATCTCTTAATGTCTTGTTTACTTAATGTTTGTTTTGGTAAATCATGCTAACCCGTGATAGGTGGCATCTCGGTAAACAGTACTGACCCGTGATAGGTGGCACGTTTACGATTTACGTTTTTGGTAAATTATGTTTGTCCGTGAGAGACTGCACAGGTGTTTGTCCGTGAGAGACTACACCTTGGTAAATTATGTTTTTCCGTGAGAGACTGCACAGGTGTTTGTCCGGGAGAGACTACACCCTGAAAAATTGTTTTGTCCGTGAGAGACTGCACAGGTGTTTGTCCGTGAGAGACTACACCTTGGTAAATTATGTTTGTCCGTGAGAGGCTACACAGGTGTTTGTCCGTGAGAGACAACACCATGGTAAATTGTGATTTGTTGGTTCATTTTATCTGTGTGGGGATTGTCGTGTCAAGATGATTCGATGTGATTTGTTGGTTCATCTTGTCCGTGTGGGTATTGTGTTATAAGTGTTAAGTGTTATATTTGAAATTGTGTGAAAGTAGGTTTGATTGCAAAACTATTTCGAAGCTCACGATGTTGTAGTGATTGTGTTATAAGTGTTAAGTGTTATGTTTTGGAATTGTGTGATAGCATGTTGATTGCAAAACTATTTCGAAGTTCATGATGTTGTAGTGATTGTGTTGAAATTGCTAAGTGTTAAGATTTGGAGTTGTGTTTGAATAGGAATGAGTTAGTTTATGTATTTTGGGAAGAATTTACAGGGGAATCGATTTCCGGGACTTCGCAAATTTGACAAAATCGATTTACCCAATCAATTTTGTAATATGTTTTTCAAAACCATTTAAGAAATCGATTTGGCAATCGATTGGATTCATTACAGGAGCTCAACAAAATTGACAAAATCGATTTGGTAAATCGATTGGCTTCAATACAGGGGCTCAGTTTTTCATTCAATCGATTTCCCCAATCAATTGATTTAAGCCTAGAGTTCAGTTTTCACTAAAAACTTTCAGGAAATCGATTTTCCCAATCGATTGGTTGAGTTGGAAATTCTTATTTTGAGGTAGATAATCGATTGCTCAATTGGTTCATCAACGAATTGGCCCGTTGTTTATTACTTGATTGATTTGAGACTTATTTTGATTTCATTTTCATTTGGTAAGCATTATATGAACTTTTAGCATATGGAAAATCCTTTTAAAGTGCATGCTTAGTTGAGAGGATATTTTGTGCATTCAAAAACTTAAATGTTATCTGTTAACTGTTAATTTGGGTTGGTGACCCTTTACAACTATTGTGGAAATCTGGGTTTTGCCCTCAGATGAGAGCCAGGACAATCCCACTGGTTCGTACCCTATGGATGGGAATGTAGATGGGAATGCATGACTGGAGCTATGTTAGGAGGATCTTACGGGGCGCGTGGAGATCACTCAGGGTGTATAGCTATAGTTTTTTTTGGTAGAATGATCAGATTAGGAGGACACATAGGGAACATATGTCTTGCTTTTGGACTACATTATTTTGAACTGGAAAACTGTACCTTTACTAATATTGTCAGCATGACAGTTTATTTTCGATGGGTTCCATGTACCACTTTATGAGGTGTAAATACTTTGGATTCATATTTCGTAAAACTTTTCCGCTGCTTATAAATTGTAATGACTTAAATATTTATCCAAAGGTATTTCCTTATTTATTTCTCTGTTTTATTTTAATATCTTTTGAAAAAAAATACACCCTCGCTTTGAAAAAAAATGGGGTGTTACATCTATAATTCAGGGGGAGTTTTTTTTTTAAATAATAGTTATTATAATTTTAAGTTTTGAAATGTAAAGTCAAAGTTAAATTGTATGTTTGTCATTTAATCAAAAAGGGGGAGATTGTAAGATATATGCCTCCTTGATATTGATTTTGATATAACTTCCAAACATACAATGTATATGCATTATTTGATAAATCTAATGGTGTAAGTTGAGATACATTTCAGGAAATCAATCAAGCAAAGATTAATCATAAGGCTTGAATATTATGTGAAAAAGAATCAAACACTTGGACAAATCTTGGATCTAAAGCAATCAAGCAAAGGTTGATGATAGTATACAAAGCTTGAAGATTATATGCAATTGTGTCTAGTGGTCATAGTATTTAATAGGTAGATTCATCATTATGGTTTCATATCTAAGTATTTGCCAAATTAAAAATGAAATCATAAAATAAGTGTGCTAATAAATCAACTGGTAAATCAATTGGTAAATCGATTGGGTAATCGATTGTCTGATTCACAGAACAAAGGTTTCACTAAGTTAATCGATTGAAAAATCGATTACTTAAAGGTTTTTATCAGACCTGTGTTCTGTGATTAACTAAATCAATTGCACAATCGATTTTCAAATCAATTGGTTAATCGATTTACTGATTAACAGAACAAAGCTTGCACAAAATTAATCGATTGCCAAATCGATTACTAAAAAGTGTTTTTCATCTGACATGTGTTCTGTGATTAAAGAAATCGATTGGACAAACGATTGATATTTCTTAAGATGCAAGCTTTGTACTAATCGATTAGGTAATCGATTGCATGAATGAAGTAGTTTGTCATTTATCAGAAACATATTGCATAATCGATTGGCACATCGATTTTAACTAAATATCTGAGTTACTGGGACAAGCCAAGTCGATTGGCAAATCGATTGGCATAAATGTATGAGTTATAGGGAGAATTTAACCCATTGCCAAATTGATTATGTTAAGAAAAGAATCGATTGGGTAATCGATTGTTTTGATCTCGTTGTTTGAATACAAAAAGTATAATCGATTATTCAATCGATTCTGATATGAACTGAGTATCAGTTTCTGATATATGCATTAAAAGAATCGATTAGGAAATCGATTAGTTCATCTATTTTCAAGAAAAAAGAAAACAAGAAACGCGATAATCGATTAGGCAATCGATTAAGCTGGTATTACACTTTAATAAAATCGATTCGGAAATCGATTTTTCTGATGTTTTTATGAAACTATATAAACTGAATCAATCACAATTTTTCATAACACAGAAAATTGAAAGTGTTTCATTGGTTTTTAGAAAAATACACCTTGAGAGAAAGCTTTTTAGAAAAATAAACCTTGAGAGAAAGTGTGAGAATTCTATTATGATTGAATAAAGTGTTCTTAGTTCTTTTCTTCATTTTTGAAAGAAACATTGTTGTAAAAGAAAGTGTTTGAAAAATCCAGTATTGTTAAACTGGTGGTTATCTTTTAGAATGCTTGTGTTCATCTAAAAGAAACCTCAATTTGATCTTGCTAGAGCTTGGCGATTAGCTCTTAGGGATAGGTTGGTGTTGTGGTAGAAGTGGTGTTTAGTTGGATGTATATGCAGTGTGGTGTTGAAAAGTCTGTAAAACATACTCAAATCAATTCTAGTGAAGGCTGAAATTTGTGATTGATTTCAGGACTGGATGTAGACTATAAAATCGATAGTCGAACCAGTATAAAAACCCTGGTGCACAATTCTCTCTCTCTCTCTCTCTCTTTCTCTTTTCTTTATATTGTTAATGCATGTGTTCTTGAATGTTTGTTTTTGAATCTCTGTCTTGAATAATCTTTTGAATCTCTCACTGTTAAAATTGGAATTAATATTAAACAAGTTGGTTTTAATATTAAGTTCATCACTTAGGAAAAATTGGATAATCTTGTTAACAATATTGTATAAAACTTCCTAATGATAGAGGCCATTATACCAACAAAGGGTATGTTGAAGTTAATGTTCATCATAGGCATGGAAAACTCCAAAATGTAAGAACAGAGACGCACCTAAGAAGGGGAGGGGTGAATTAGGTGTTTAGAAATGTTCTTGTTTTCAGAGACTTCGTGAATGATTTTTCTGATTAGGATATTTTATGGCAAAAAGTAAATGGCAGAAAAATAACGAACACAACAATATTATCCTTGCTCTCCTTATAACCAATGGTACATCTAGTACTCTTGCACACTACAAGAGATTTTTCCATTATCGTTAGAATATGTACAAATCCCACCTTAGAATATCTGCTATAAACTTCTAACACAGTTCCTAAGATTGCACACCACTATCTTAGATTAGAGTACTTGAAGAAAGTACACCACTTTCTTTAAAAACAATACAATAACTTCAATGATTTTTCAGTAAATGTTCTTGACTAAGAAAAAAAGTATAACATTTTGTACAATGATATCAATCTAATGTTATTTCAAGTATACTAGAGAACCTTTCTCAATAGTATGAAAATATAGTACATGTACTTGAAATATAAAAAGTAACTTTGTGAATATTTCATAAAATTGTTCAAAGTTTTTTTAGTCGGATTAATTCATTTAAAACTGAAGCTATGAGGTATTTATACTCCATATACATCACTTCAGATCAGTGGCCATCGTTTTAATAGATTTGATGAACATATGCAATGATTCATAACCATTTTAGAATTGAAAAATTGCATTGCTTCGTAATTGTATTCGGCTACAGCTTGTGTGTAGTTGAATACACATCTGTAACGTTCAATTTTTATTAAAAATTTCAACATCATATTCGAATATGAAACCTTGTAGTCGAATACAAAAGAGTGAATTTTTCCATTAACTTAATTTTGTATTCGGCTACACCATGTTGTAGTCGAATACAAATGTGTAGTCTTAGCTACTGACTTCGTAGTTGTATTCTCCTACACCATCTCATGTGTATTTGAAATATAAGAATATTAGATTGCATCATGTACCTTTACATTGTAGGACTTCTAGTATGTTTGATCATAGTTGACTTTGATTGTTGGACATCTTTTTGAGCTTGCAACTTGATCTAATTCCTTGGTCTTTGTCTTCATAAAAACATTATTATTTTACACAAAAACACATTGAATCTTTAGAGGCATGTCAGATCCTCAAAAGAAGACGCACAAACTCATCATAGGCATCCTAACCGGAAGTACACTTTAGTCTTTAGAGGCGGATGCACAAATCACAATATAATTAAGTGGAAAACCAACTTGGTTCTAACAGTTAAGTTAAACCATTATAAAAAACCAATCACTGTATGGGCTAGGTGTTGTCTAATGGTCCTTGTTGATAAGTTGATTAGTGGTAAATAAACTCAAGTCGCAGTATGCATTGTGTGTAGTTTGATGATGATGTTGTTGATAGGTTGGTTCGTTGTAAATCAACTCAAATCGAAGTATGGACTAAGTTTTGTCCATTGGTGATCTTATTTTTTATGATACGTTTGAAATAAATAAATAAAAATTATTTTTTTATCGTTTTTTATTATTTATGTTTCTTTCGCAAATTTAGGTAAAAGGTGTTACAACATTGAATAAGGGTTATGTCATTCCTTACCATTCTACACTTTGGATGATCAATTATAAATTTTGAGAATGTTTGTTAGAGTGTTGTTAGGATATATCTTCTCTATGTGTTATGTGAATATGATATATGAATATGCATGTGTGTATTTAATTCAAGTATATATTCATGTTTCATTAATTTTTTTTTATTATATTAGGGTAGATTACTTTAACCAATAATAGATTAATACAAGAAAGAAATAAAGGATGGTTGTGCATGAGTGAGGAACATTTAAAAATGATTTGGTCTAAAGAATGACAACTGACTAAGGTTTTATTTGAATTGATAAAAATAGTAAAAGACTAGGTCATATTGGAAATTGGTGTAATTACGACCCATGAATATTGTGACACACAACTGAAGTTCTGTTTTGGTGAAAATAATAGTAAGGGCGCTTTAAATAATAGTAATTAAGTCATTTGTGGTCGTGACATTATACATAATAGTAAGGGCGCTTTAAATAATAATAAATAAGTTGTGGTTAAAGCGTTGTAAAATATTATGTGAGGGCGCTTCATTTTACAGCGCTTTTGTAAAAGCATTGTAAAAGCCTTGTAAATATTATGTGTTAGCGCTATGTGACCCTATATGACCCTACAACGGCGCTTGTCAAAAAAATGTTGTTGTATCCTCTATTATTTTTAAAATATTATACAACAGCACTTGTATTTAATAAAGTGCTATAAAAGGCGCTATAAAATGTCATTTTTAGCGTAGTGTTTGTAATCATAAATTACACCTATCTTTTAGCACCCTTAATGTATTTTAAGAGCAGTATGACAACATTGCAATCCTCTTGAAAAAGAGAGTTTAAGAATTGGTTTACCAATATATTGCAAATGAAATGTATTAGTAGATAATTGTGAGATGATTTAATTTACTGACTAAACATTTATATCTCTTAGAATAAAAACAAATATATGAATAAAAACAAATATATGAATGTGTTAGTATATATAGATTATCTTAAAGAATATATGAATATATAATGTTAATGTTGCTTTTTTTTTTATACGATAAATATAAAATTTCTTATAACTTTAGTGTTAGTAATATTATGACGAAAGAAATATTTATTAATTATTTTCAGTTAAATATAAGTGTTGATTATATAAATATTATTTGTTAATAAATATAAAAAAATTGTTATAATAAATAATATTTTTTTAATCAGTATGCACGATTAAGTAATTTATTTATTTATTTAATAGATATGTTTTATATTTTCTCAAACTTTTAATGTTTTAAATACATGGGTATGATTTAAACATGTGTTATTGAGTCAAAAAATTGTGGTAGAAAATATTAGGGACTTCCTGAAATTTATTTTCGAGGAATCTCTTTTCTTGGAAAATGTTTTCAGACCAACATTTTTCGAGAAGAGAAAATTCGATACATTTTCTACTATTTATGTTCCTAAAAAACATGCATTTTTCTTGAAGTGTATGCACTGATTGAACATGTTTGGTAAGAATTTTAATTAAGCTTATGATTTCCCAAAAGTTGTTATGTCCACCTTACAAGTTTATGAATTTGGGCTTATCTATTATGTGTACAAATGGGAGATGGATCTTTGAGTATAACTCATAGGTAATATCAAGTAGGTTGAGGATAGCGAGCGAGAGTATTGTTATAATACGTTGAAGTCTAATTCACTACTAAAAATAAAATAGAACTGTAATTACTCTATAGTCGAAGATGTATGTTCATTTTGCAAATCCAGTGACTAAATGTCTTGCGATTTTATTTGCAGTTTCGATTTTTATTCTTTTAAAATCATGTCATTTTAATAGATAAATTGATGAGAGAGTTTGTGTAGAGGAACTAATTTTGTAATAATGGGTGTAGAATACTAGAATCTTATTGACCAATGACCGGCCAATCTATCAATTCAATCCCATTTGACTCTAATTTTGTTCAAATTTCAAAAGTTGAATAAATGTCGTTTAAGAAGTAGAAGGCTAGTTAGTGACATGTAAATGCTCCATCACGCAAATCTCTTTCAACCCTCAAGACACTCTAGAATGAGAATGATTGATAATATATATTTTTTGAATGACTTATTGAAAAGCTATTTCTAATAGGCCAGTGCTTTCCTTCATGGGTCAATTTTATATGATATTGCTATGAAACGTTTGTGGGCCGTATTGATTTCAGCTTCTCTCATGAGTCTCATGTGCATGAGTCAAATTAAAATGAGTATCATGTGCAAGTCCAAAAAAGGGTTGATTAGGTCTAAGTCCAACGACTAATACTTGAGTTGAAACCATATTACTTCAAAGTCACAAATACTATGTTTAGTGGTGGACAACTTCGCTTTAACGAATCAAATTAATTTGCATCTTTCGAAAAGGTAACTTGTATATAATCATGTACTTGAGCACTATATTTTGGGCAACATCTTAGTTTTTACGTGTTATTCTGAATTCACACTTGTTAAAAAACTAACAATATAAAAGAGAAATATTTTTAGTTTAATTGATAAATATTTATATTATTAAATTGAATGTTTTATTTCATATTCTTATTTAAGATTTTGCATTGGTGTGTGTAAATTTCAGATAATAATTATCATCCTGTTTATGGACAAAAAAGATAGAATAATATAATTTATCAAATGATTCTCTAAATTTTAAACTATTATAATAATAATTATTTTTTAAAATTAGAGAAAATTTTATTCCATAATATATTATAAAATATATAATACAACTATATTTTACAACCATGTTTCGTACATCGTCATTTCTAGCTGATAAAATACAAATAGTTTTGACAAAATGTTAGAAAATATGAATAAAATCATACATATTATTGATGTCAATAGAGGCAGCTTGAGAAATGTTGAAGATCAATATCGAAACTATTAAATCATAAAGGATTAAGTTTTTTTATCCATGCATATTATTAATAAAATTATTTTGGGTGTTCATTGCTTTTTTAGTTTATTTGTGTTGTATAAGTAAGGCTCACATTATGATGTAGAAATACATTTAATTGTTTTATAAAGAAAAGAAACATTACTTTTCAGAAGTTGGAAAAAGAATAAAAAATATTACAATTGAAAGAGACACTATGAATATTGCTTAACACATATTTAACTCTTTGAAATGTTGTCGAAAAAATTAAATTTTTCGTTTATTATTTTCTTTTTTGCGGATATAATTTACATTTTACATAAATGTTAATTTTTATTTTTATTTTTATTTTCTTATAAGTTAAGTATTTTTATTATGTGAATTTTGATATAATTACAATATTTTTACTTATTGATTAAGTATAGTATATTAAAAAAAAAATTATATTTGATCACTTCATTATAAAATTTCTCTTAACTTTGCCTCTATATATAGTTGATGACATAATTAATGTAGAAGTTCTACTCCAAGAATATATATATATATCTTCTTATTTTTCTCATATTCATATTCTTTTGAAACTTTTATTTTAAATATTCATATTCTTTTGTTTTAAATAAAAGAATAAAAAATAATATTTTATATTAAAAAATGGTATACTTTAAGTTTCTTTTGAAATATTAATACAAGTAAGTTATTAACAATCAATTAAAATGATATATAATTATATATGTCTACTCACTAACATGTTTTTTAGAATTTTTGTTTTCTAAAGACAACTTAAGTCTCTTCTTAAAAAAAAAAAAGATAATTTTTATAGAATTGAAAATACAATTTCTTTTTAGTATAAAGGGAAATTCAATTAAAAAACCAAACAAGATAAATAACCCCGTAATATAAATTTTTAATTGAATATTTTCATATTGTTAATTAATATTCTTTTATTTATTTACTTTAATTTTTTTTAGAATTTTTTTAAATATAATTTAATTGATAACTATAAAGATATTGATAAATATATGAATTCAAATTCGGATTTCATCACTTAGCTAAACTTAAGGTCCATAAAGCTTCCCGACTGCCTATTTGACGACGATAGATAAAATAAAACGAGTCGTAGCGATAAATCAATAGAGAAAGTATTTAATACAACACTCTGAACAACGAAACTCAATACATTGATTATCACAATTATTATTTTTATATTAAAAGAAAAAAAGTTTATTTGGGCGGAATACACTATTATGTTAGTGTTATTTGTTTCTTTCATAATTACAGCATTTGTAACAAAAAAATATTTTTCTTTTTTTATTTTATTTAATATTTTATTTTGTATATAAAGTTTTTTGAGAAATTTCTTTGTATAATTATCACATTTTTCTTTGTTTATCTTTGTTAAATTTCAAAAGAATTTACCATTAAAATATCTTTGAACGATTACAAAAGTGTGACTTTTTAGATTATCATTAATGATATTTTGGAATATGGTCCATGAGGAACCAACAATTTAATAATCAAACATATGTGAAAATTTGCGCAAAGAGTAATATTTCTTAACAATTTTATGAAAATCATTTATGATATAATTCTTAAAAATTGCTCAAAGAATAGCTTTTCTTTATTAATTTTTATGAAGATAATTTGTGATATAGTTTTTAGAGAATTTAAAATTTAATATTAAAATATTCATGTAGGATTGTTTAAAGTATGATTTTTTTAGTTATCAAAATTGAAAAAATTAGTTTCAATAATATTTTGAAAGATTAGTCAAGTTTGTGATTGAACAAAAGTAGTGGATGTTTTTTAACTAGAAAATTGAAAAAATATTTTCAACAATATTTTGAAAAATTAGTCACATATGTGATTAAATAAAAAAAAAAGTAGTAGTTGATTAAATGGGCGAAGGATCAAATGAAAATGGAACTCCATTTCTAGAAGTGAATTAACATACGTATGATGGAATGGGAGGATGTTTATTGAATATGGATCACATATATATACAATGAGAATCAAAACACTCTATGTCCAACATTCCAAATATAATAGCCTAAGTTTATGGTATTTACTCCAATACTTATGCTAAGGATCCCTACAATTAAGCTATATACAATTGTGCGTATAATGAATCATTATTAATCTTTATGCTTATATCAACCTAATACCCTCCCTGGAGTTGGAGTATGCAAATTATGATATTTCATATGAAAACATGTGCTCAAGTAGGATTGAAAAACATGATTGCAATGTTGTTGTTCTTAGAGATAATGGGATCATCGACATAAACTAACACATAAGACATAAACTAACACATAAAACGCTACAACAATCACAATGTAAAGTGAAGAAAGAGTAATCAAAGTAGGATTTGTAAAACCATGTTGTAAAAGAGCCCTTATGAACCAACATCGAGGTACTTGTTTCACGCCATATAAAGATTTACATAAACGGCAAACTTGTTTTGGTGTAAAAGATAAAAAATCCAGAAGTAGTTTTACATAGACTTCTTTATCAAACTCACCATGTAAAACAGTATTGTGGACATCCATTTGATGAAATTTCTAATGCTTGGCAGCAACGACGATTTCTCATTGTTACCATTTTCACAATTGGAGCGAAAGTTTCACAATAGACCAGCCCTTCAACTTGGTTGTTCCCCAAAATAACAAGCCTTGCCATATAACGTTCAATGGTTCCATCTGAGTGATATTTGATGTGGTACACCCATTTGCTCTTGATAGCCTTCAACTTTTGTCACTGTCCAAATGCCATTATTTTCAAGTGCTTCAATTTCTAGCTACATGGCATCTCGCCATCGGACATCCTTAATAGCTTCTACAAAGGCATGTGTTTCGGTGGCTAGTGGCCAACAAATGTTTATGCTTTGTAGAAAAATTAGCATAATTCATATATTAAGTTAAGGGATAGGGTGTACCTGCTTGTTAAAAAAGATATTCTTCCAAATTATCATCAAATGTAGGATAAGATAAATTCCAAAAATGAGTTGAAGCTTGAAGAGGGGTAGCATCAGTGGCAAATGGGATCTCATTTTCACAAAAGACATCTCTTGATAAGCCAGCACCAAAATATTTGAAAGTGTGTACGACAAGGTGTGTTACCAAAGAAGAGTTCATATGGGAGTTTTCCATCTAGGGTCCTTGTAGGAGTTTGGTTGATCAAGTAACAAGTGACAATAACACATTTCCCCAAAACTGAATTGAAAGTTGAGCCTGAAAATGCAAAACAAGTGCAACATTGAGAATGTGTCGATGCTTAGGCTATGCTCCTCCATTTTGTTGTGGTGTTCTAATGCATGAAGTTTCATGTATAATGTCACAACTACAAAAGTATGGTTTCATGCAAGTGAACTTAGTTTCATTCGATCTTTACTTGTGTGTTGAACTATCGTGCAACTATTGCTAAATATTGAAAAATTTACTTAATTACTTCTGTCTTTATCAACAATAAAGGAAATCCAAACTACTCTCAAGTAATCATCAACGACAGTTAAAAAATATCTAGCACCACAAAAAGTTGAGTTTCAATAAGGCTCCCATAAATCACAATGGATTAATTAAAATGGAGAAGTAGCTTTATTTTCATTAATAAAAAAAGATTTTCTGTAAGGCATATGTCACATGTTTTACTACACAAGTTATTATTTCTACTAGGTCTAACATTTGGAAGCATTTGCAAAGCTTTCACATATGCATGTCATAGTCTTTTATGCAACAAATCAAATAGACCTATCTATTTGTCTTTACTACAGTTGTCTTGACCATCCCTTTAAAATAACACAACCTCTCTTTTTGTTAACTCAATTCGATCAATGTCCTTAAGGTGTGGTCCTATATAAGACACGATTTATCAGTCAATTGAACAATGCAATTAGAATATTTAGTCAATTGAGATACTGAAAGAATATTGCAATGAACACTGGGCACATAGAATGCACGATCTTAGGTTATTGAAAATTCTTAGGTTATTGAACAACACAATCTTAGGTTATTGAAAATTCTTTATCATATGCGTGTTTTTCATTATTTTAAGTCTTTAATTATCTTATTTATCTTTAAATATTAGTTGATTTGAGAAGTTATTTGATATAGTTTGTTGATTTTAGTTTTTGCAATTAATGGCTATTTACGTTCTTATTTCCTTGATTAAGTACATATTTTTCATAGTTTTGCTTTGTTTTGTTGTTTAAGTGTAGTGCATAATTTTTGTGGGAAATCAACATGACCTATGTGGGGTATTTCAACCATATCTGAAGTTGTAGATATCCAAATAAGGTCAAAAAAAGTTGAAAATTAAAGCTACGATCCGTATAACTTTTATGAAGATATCATAATAAAAAAAATAAAAAATTACAATACAAGTCAAACCTTAGATGTTGCGCGTTGGACCACAAATTTGTGTGCCTAGATGCATTTATGAATGTTTTAACTATTAGTTTATGTCACAAGAAAACTAGAGCCCTAATGGCATTCCCTAGAATGCACGATGCATTTTAGAATGCATAAAATTTCCATCACAGGGAAAAGGAGGGTTGACAAGAGAATGTGAAGATGGGATTTACAAGGGAAAAGGAGGGTTGACAAGAGAATGTGAAGATGGGATTTACAAGAGTTCTTGTAAATCCAAGCATTGACTACCATTATCAAACTTGAAGTTTATAAGTTATACTCTTCTCCAATAAATAGGATGATTTGTGAATAGCTTCATTATCCCTTATACTGAAAAAGAGAGTTCTAGCAATCCTCTTTGAGAGAAAGAGAGTCTTGTTTCCATTATAGTTTGTTAAGAATTGAGAGATTATGCATATCATCCAAATTTGGTGAGATTGAGAGAGGTCTTCTTTTATCAAGAGAATTGATGCAAACCTGTTTTTCTGTAGTGAATATATTTTACTATACTAGGTCCCATTGTTTTTCTCGATAGGATTTTCCACGTAAAAATTTTTGGTGTGGTTTTTCAACGCTATTCTCTAATTTACTATTGCTTCTGCTTAGTGTCTATATTTTTGAGTTCATAAATGAAGGAAATTTTGCAAGTAAGGAACACTCAGTGTGTCATATGAAGAAAAACCTTTATGGTCTGAATACAATGGTAGAATAAAATTTATGACCCCAATATAATTTTAAGAAGACATCTGCATACCATTCTGCTTTTGTGAAAACTTGAAAGTTGAGAGTCCATTATTCTTCTTTTATATGTTGATAATATGTTAATTATGGAGAAAGATAAGACGAAAATAGCTACTCTCAAGAAGGCATTGAGTAAATCTTTTCCCATGAAAGACCTAGGTGTACTGAAAAAAAATCCTTGGAATGAAGATCACTAGAGATTGTTCTAGATGAATATTGTGGATATTCCAAGAAGACTATCTCAAGAAAGTTCTTGAACGATTTAACATGTATAATGACAAATTTGTGTATGTTCCATTTGCTACTCATTTCAAACTAAGAAAGTTACAATGCCTAAATATTAAAGAAGAAAAATATGAAATAAGCAAAGTACCCTATGCTTATGTTGTGGGCAGCCTTATATATGTAAAGGTTTGTACAAGACCAGAAATTACTTATGTCGTAGGAGTTTTAAGTATTTTCCCGATGAGTTCATGACATGAACATTGGAGTGTTGTGAAATGGATACTACAATATCTAAAAGAAATCTGATGCTTCTTGGATACATAGATGCAGATATGGGAGAAGACTTTTGTAGGGGGTTTTGTGTCTTGACAATGCATTGTCAACTACCAAAGTTGAATATACAACAACATCCGAAGCTTGCAAGGAAAGGTTGTCGCCGAAGAACTTTTTAAGTAAACTAGGGCGTGTACAAGATAAATACATGGTGAGTTGTGACAATCAAAGTGTAATCCATGTCGCGAAGAACCCTGTGTTTCATTCCCTCTCAAAACACATTGACAGTCGTTATCATTGGTTACGAGAAGTGTTGGATGAAAAAAATTTAGAAAAAATCTATACATATTTTAATTGGTCTGATATGATGATTAAATCAGTTCCAACCAAGAAGGTTGAAGACTACTGCATGGGTGTCGTTTCAGTGGTGCCGCCAATTAAGTTAGGAATAGGGAGATTTTTTGGTACTCCCTCCTAATTGTTGTGGTCTTTGATCATATCACCAAATAATTATAAGTTTGTAAATGTTTAAGACATAGAAAGTTTCGAGTCGATAATGAAATAGTTATAACTTCTTCATTTATAAATATTTAATATTATTCTTTTTTTTTTTTTTTTCAATTATGTTTTGTGTTTTTTTAATTATAAAAAAAATGTTATGGGTGACACATTTTCAACATAAGAACAAACTCATTTCCTATGAGTAATTAGAGATTTTTAAGTGTATTGATGAATTATTGGATAAAATAGAAGATGAATTTAGAATGTACCACATCATAATTTTTAGTGAGTTGATAAATATTGGAGGATTTGGCATGAATGAAATTTTTTGGGAGTTCTGTTTTAATTATTATGAATGAAATTTTTTGGAAATTCTATTTTAATTATTATAATAGATTTAATAGAAAAACAAATCGTAAAGGCATTTTTTTAAGTGATTTTTTTTGGTTTTTAACTTAAGAAAATTCATAATTTTTTAAAAGTTTATTATAAAAACAAAACTTATTTTAAGTTTTTTCCTTGTGGAAAAAACCAGCCAAGAGGTTGTGTAACGCTGTTCATGTCTAACCGACTGGTCAGACCGACTCTTAAAGTCTTACAGATTACAATAGCTACATCTTCCGGTGGTTCAAAATTTCATAATAGTTATAAACAAATAAAACAGTACATAAATTTATTTGTAGAAATTGAGAACCATAAGAAGAAAAACAAAGTAAGACTGTTTGAAAATTATTAATATGGCATAAAGCATACAACTATTCACCTAATCAATGAACAAATCAACTATTTTCTGCCACACTAATTTCAATTCTCAACCAAAATAAACATTCAACCACTTATAATATACATCATACATAGTTATAAACACTTTTTGTATTTCAATCCCTCTCATAGCTCTATGAATTATGTTATAAAAGCCGTATAAACTTACGAGCATCATTATCTTTTCATTTGAAGGAACTTTGTCCATCCCAATTTGGGAGTGAACAATCTGAATTAATACTAAGATCCTTAATACTCCTGCTTGATTTTACAGGAACTGAAATACCCTTAAAACTTGGAGATCTTTGTTGGTAATTACCACCACCAGAACTAAGCTTACCCATTCTACCACCAATATTAAGCACTTCACTGTTAACAGATGACACAAATGATAACTTTTTCTTGCAAGGTGAATAGGTATCAGAATTCATGTCATAATTCCAAGTCCTTGCTTTTGGTGAGCTTGTTGATCTTGCTTTTGCTCTTGCTGATTCAGTTGCAGCCATGTATGCTGGAGTAACAGGAGAGCTTGAAAATGATCTGTCTTCTCCTATTGAACACTGTCTCCTGTGAGGAGAGTATTTTGTTACCGGAGAATCCAATCCTTCAAGTGAATATGGTCTTTGAGTAGCTCTTGGTTTAAGTTGTCTTATTCCAAATTGTTCATCAGCTCTTGAATTTGAGCTGAAAACTGAGTCTAGATCTTCAAGTTCTTTGCTTTTTGAAAGTTGTGTGTCTACCCATTGCTCTAGCCAGTATCTCCATCTTCCATTCACTTTACTTCTTTCTGACTCTGCTGACCTCTGTGGGTTTTGTGAAAGTTAGTTTGAGAGCCCTTAAAATATGGTTTTAAATGTAAAATGCGGTCATAATTGCGATTGTGACAAATACCTCTAAAATTGCGATAGTGACAAATACCTCTAAAATTGTTATATTGCAATTGTAATTTCACTTGTATGATGTAATTTAAAACCACAATTAAGGTAAAAACTAGGGTGATAAAAGATCGAGTCTGTCAAATCGATCTATATAATATGTTATTTAAGGGGGGGTCGAATTGATTTTTGAACTTGACTACTGAACTCGGAGTTGATTTTTGAACTCGACTGCTGAAGTCAGTCTGTCTTGTTTATCATGTCAAAAATAAAGATTGGTGATGGTTCGGGTTGGCTCATCGAATCAATTATAAATAAAAAATTGAATTTTTTTTTTTGTTGCTAACTTTGATCTTATATAGAAAAGAAATAAATGACCCAAATACCAAAACAAATTATCAAAATATTAAGACCAAAGAATCATCTTCTAGATTGTTAATGCTATTCTTAAAAATTAACCTTTAACTCATTAAGAGAAAGAAGAATTTCATAATAAAACAAGCAAGTAAAAATATATGAAAGAGTTAGGAGCTTACTCTATGGTTAAAGGTGTATTCTTTTATTCTTTCTCTCTTAAGAATTGCTTCTTTCTTGATCATGCAAAATGCATCTACCTCTTCCTTCAATAAAGTGCTGTCATCCCACTTTCTTTCACTGTTTGAGTCCATCTGAAAATTTATGTTTCAAATTATTATAAGTTGTACAAAACAATTAATAAGATTCCATATTAAAAAGAAGAACAAGTCTTTACAATTAATAGTACAAGTAACATGTTATATATATTGATTACCTTAATTATCTTATCTTTAGAAAATTGCATCTCTTCATCTTCAACACAATCCCATCTTCCTTCAACCATTTGGAGTCTCCTTGCACATACCTTTGATTGTATATTTACAATGGACTGCAAGCTCTTGAGAGTATTCATAGCTTGGCGTCTCACTGCTCTCCCACGAATGATAGCTTGAAGTTTCACAATTCCCTTCAATGCTCTCAAAGCAATCCTTGCCTGTAATGTCATAAGGGAACACAGTGACTAAGTTTATAGTGTAGTTACATACAATTTTTAACAAACTAATCTAAATGAAATCCATAAGTGAGAATTTTAACAGTAAAGATTATGAAATAGAATTTAGACTGAAGAAAATAGTTTTAAAAAACTCACAAGGTAACCCCTAAAGGCAGTTTGAATTTTGATGGCTGCAAATTCTTGAATCTCTCTCTGGCACTCATATATTAATTGATGAACACGATTCGTATTTTTAACAGGTTGAGATTCTTCTGAGTTTTCTTCATATTGAAGCATAACAACTTCATCAGCAGAAGCTGTACCAATAGCTACAGTCAAACCATGCTTACTTTGTCCCTCCTCAGCTTCATTTTGTGACTTTGGTGGAGCTGTAATTGAATGTAACTTCTTGCTCTTTAGTCTTCCAAATACCCATTTCCTTCTTTTCTCCTTCTGAAAAAAAAAATGATTTTCTTTCACATTAGAATTAAAAAAATTCAACACAATAAAGAAGTGGCAGGTTTGATCTCCACCATCATCAAAATACTAACAATATTAATTATTAACAGTAAGAAAAACAAAATCTAACACAATAATAAAATTTTAAAAGAGCAAAAAAAAGTGAATTACCTTCTTCTCTTGTGTGGAATGTGTGTCCCATATGAAAAATTTCTTCACAAGATTAAACCAGCTCTTCTTTTTGGCCATTTAACAAACACCAAAAGGGTGAGCTTCAATTTCTGTGAACTGAAATATTGAACCATAAGCATATAGTACTATATACACTTATAAAAAACATAACATGGTTTTTTGCTATCTAGTAAATCTAAATCTCTCACATTAGAAGTGTGTGAAACGTACATGTGGTTGTTTACTAAGCATTGAATCATTTATTTAACTAATGCTATTTGTACAACTCAAACATTAGACTTTTGAAACAATTTGCTGAACTTGTCATAAAATGTGATTCTTATTTTGCATAAGTAGTCAAAGAAAAGACCAAATAAATATATACATGAATCAGATTAGAACCTTGATTTCAGTGTAAATAAATAAATTATACATAAATGCACAGAAGCCAAGATAGTTGGAAAAAAAGATGAGGAATATTTTGCAGATTTGGAATGAGATTCAAAGTTAATAACTTACTCATTTATTTTTCAAAAGTTTTGTTAAATAAGGACAAGATGCACCGTTTATAAGTGATTAAATTCTGAGGGAATTAATAGCCTTGAAACCAGAAAACATTCTTTATAATATAAGGAATGTGGAACTTATGATGAATATCATCAGTGAAAAAATGTTCACAAATATTTATGTGGGTGCAAATGTAATTCATATTTTTTGAATCACCCTCAAAATATTCATGATCATGAGTTTTTCTCTCTATTCAAAATGTTGGTCTAAAAGTGCAAGAACTGCTCCAAATGATAAACAAATTGTTAAATAATGAGAAATTCCTCTTTGGTTTGATGGGTCCTTTTCATTATTATTTTCTCTTTTTTTCCAACTGTAGTAGGCATGTTCATGTGTGTGTTGGGTATGAAATGACACTACTATCCTTCATTGAAATATGATAATACATTGGTCTCTATATATAATATCTCTTGATTATATTATGGAAAGTAAGAAAATTGGGGGCAATGTTATATTTATTAAAAATATGAATCATTTTACAAAATTATCTTTTAGAAGAGAAATTTAGTTTATGTTTAAAAGGAGTCTTGATAAAAAAGACAACAAAATTTAATCATGAAGAAGGTCCTATATTTAGAGAATTGAGTAGTGATAGCAAATGTTGCAAACAAACAAGTCTTCATTTATATGTGCTTGTGAATTTTCTTATTTGGGGTCAGAATATAACTTGCGAATACTAACTAATTGATTAACTTCTAGTCTAAATGGTATAGAGTTTGGTTAGTCCTAAAAAAGAATTTGGAAAAGAATATTGTGAATGAAAAATGTTTTACAAAGTTTTTTAATCTTTATGGATCCATTCGATTCAATTCGATCATATTATACCATGGCGATATAAATGAAAATAAATAAATAAATAAATATCCACTTGTTGTATAAATACTCAATTTGACCTTTTAAAATTGTAGGAATGTTTTTATTTAATCTTTTTATGTTATTGATATTTTAAAATAATTATTAAAATTGTAAAAATTGAATTAATTGAATTAATTTTTTTGTTTGTCGATATTTGTAAAGATTAAAATGATATAAAGTTGTTAATATCAATGATAAATTTGAAAATAAATGTATAATGTTAGAGATGCATTTAAAAATAATTTTTTATAGAGGGGTAAACTTAACTAATATTTTGTAATTTTATATATTATTTTAAAATATTGATAATTTATTTGACTAAGTTGGTATAATCTTACTATTTTAAAGATTTAATTTGGATATTTAATTTATCATTATATAGTGTAGAGTTCATAAAAGAATTCGTCCAATTTTGAGTTGCCTTGTTATCAACTCATCTAAAGAGTGCAGGTGAATCGGGGCAACATAGGCAGATAAATATACATGTAGATGTAGATAGATACTCCTTTCGATTTTGTATTTAAGAAAAAAAGAAATGATACACATATTAAAGAATCAATCAATTTGTATTGGTATTGAAAAATAAATAAATCAACTTATAAAATTATTTTTAGAATATTTTATAAACATAAATGTATTAATCATGATATTGAAAATAGGAGTAGAAAAATTTAAATTTAAAATATAATATTTAATATAATAAAGTTTGTTATATTTTTAATTATGAAAAAATATTTTTTTGTTTATATTCCAAACCGGAAGAAATAGTATAAAGAGTATATTTATTTAAGTCGAATTAACAAATACTCTAAAGATATTTTTAATATATTAAAAAGAAAAAATTGTATTAAAAACACAAAGTTATTTTTAAAAATTAAATACAAAAGTTCTCTCATACATCTTCAATGCTATATTTTTATATTTAAATCGCTAGTAAATGTCTTTGTTAAAATTTCTCTATTTATAAATTATATTATACATGCTCTCAACACTTTACTCCTTTCATCCTGCATAGGTAGCATGTGCGCAGAGTGGTCACATCACCTACACAAATGTGAATGTGTACTATTGAGCATTAGTGTGTGACAGTGTTACACAAGTATTAGGAGACATTGTTACAGGTTGTTGTAGGGTGGGCGTGGTGGGGAATTGCATAATTGAGGAGAGTGTGTGAAATACTAGACACCTAATGTGCAAAGGGTAAGGAATGTGAGGAAAAAAACAAACGAGATTTTGATTTTAAGTTATATCAAAGGGAATACAGCTGTAAAAGGAACTAAAAAGAGAACTTGTCATAATACATTCTCACCTAAAGAGTAATATGAAAAGAGAAACCAATAGCATAATTGGTCACACTATAGGTTGCTTCAAAAATAACTGTTCAGTGTTATGATAAAACATTTTTGTCTAGATCAAAATAGACTAATGAATCAAAGTTTTCTTAAATTTGTCCATTAGAACCAACTCTCATGTTGCGATGGGAGTTATTAGGGAACCGTTTCTAAGAAAATGTATGGATAAAAAATATAGTTAAGAGACAACAAATGGTGATTGAAAATGAAATTGTCTATAGAGTACAAGACTTGAAATATGTTTGATATGAGCTTAATTAGTAAAAGACAAAAACTGGTTCCAATAGGGATTTCAATTCTGCCTAGTTGCCAAAAGCAAGCTACTTTTTTAAGCAACCAACTGTAACATTTGCTACTTTAGCCCATACATCTATTGAATTTACTTATTTTAATAGTTAATGTTATTAATATATTAAGAGTGATGATCAATGGTGGAGTTTGAATAAACATTTTAAAAATGTAGAATATTTAAAATTTTAATTGACAAATTAAATATAATATTTTATTATATATTAAAATTTTAGATTTGGGATGTAAATACTCATAAAAGTTTATAAGCACAATTGTAAAAATACGACGAATTAGATTGAAAAATTGTACTTGTTTAGAAGAGATTGTGTTATGGGTATAATATATTTCTTTAGTTTGTATGTTTGAAGAAGAAAAAAATCTAAACCAACAACATAATTATTTTGATTGAGTTTTATAATTTTTTTCACAAAATTAAACTCAAATCGATAAATAACATGTTGATTTGGTTCAGTTCAATAAAGTTAATATTAATTAAAATTAACATATTTATTTGAAAAATATAATTTTTTAAACGTTAGATTTATTATACTACTAAAATAATTACGTAAATATTTTTTAAACTACAATGAGAAATATAATATGGAAATGATTAATTTAAATACAACACATATTTAAGATAACACTACTGATATAGTTTAATGAATTTATTCAAATATCAGTGGTCAATTTTAAAAGAATTTAAATCATACTCAAATCAACAGAGATTTAGTTTTTTGATTCATTTAATATTGAACTCGAACACATAAAACAAATTAATTTAATTGATTTCGATTTTATTTTGAATTTATCAGACCATTGGTTTAATTTTTATATCTTTAAATAAAATTCAAAACACATACAATTAAAATTTAAGTTAAAAAATCTAATGTATTTTTTTTAATAAATATATATATATATATATATATATATATATATATATTATAGGTTATTTTTATTTGAAAAGAATTGGTAGGGACATTAGGGTAGTCGTGGTCACCCTATGTCCCGACCAAGCTTCGTTATTGATGATGATAGAACTTTTGACCTCTTGTTCTGAGTCAGATTCAAATCAACTCGACCCAACCTACACATAAACGCGGAACATTCTCAAACTAGAGCATAAGAACATAAACACAATATTCTAACTTGAAAACCTTTCACTCCAAGACACAAAACTACTTGATTGGCAGATTATATGCAGGTACACTACTCCTCCGACCGAAGAGTGATATATATATATATATATATATATATATATCAAATCATAAGTATGTTGTGGCTTGCTGCCACGTGGTTTATTGGACCTATACAACAAAACAAACAAAAACATGAGATTATATACATATCGCGTCTGTCACGCCACCATTACATATCTATATGGGATAAAACCCTAAGGGGTAGCAAGATAAAATGAATAAATCCTAAACTCATAAGTTTGAGCCATAACTTGTTGAATCCTTGAAGTCCACTTCCATGCATGGCCTCAGCCTCACCTCTAATATACTTGGCCAAAGAATTCATAGGTTGCACGGTTAGTGTTGCACACCCGTCTTCTGCCTAAGTTATCAAGCATGTGATCCTTGTAAAAAGAGCGATAATCTCTTCCTAATCTCATATATGATGAAACATTAGTGCTTGAGTGACGCAAATGTGTCGATCGAATGTCACGTCTGTACGTCCAGGGATCCTAAAGGTGTAGGTCACGTGAATGGTGTATGTCGCCATGTTGTCCTCTATGTCGAAGCTCCAAAATCGGTCCACTGGGCATGACTTAATGCCCTAAGGAAGTGTGGAGGAATGATGTTCACCATCTACATTAGAATAAAATATCCCGCATACACAAGAAAATAGGGCTAAGATTTATGTACAAGTATAAAAGTAGGAATTTGGTGTAAAATAGGAATATATATCACACACAAGTATTCATATAATCACACCATATTCAAGATAATCTTTTAGATCAGGTTTTTGTTAAAACAAACTCTCAAATTAAAGTTTTGATGAAAACATACAAAGTTTAATTAAGAATGTTAATTATGATTCTAAAATGTTATGTTAATTTAACTTATGCTTTTGAGTGTGTTAATTCAAATATAGGAATCAAGCAAAGTAAAGAAAATAATTAAAAACTGAACAGACAAAGAAACAAGTACATTATGGACAAAATGAAGAATGATCTCCAGATTCAAGATTGGTTGTCATAGTATCTTGACCAATCAATCTCCATTATTTTAATGAATCTTTTGCCTCTAAATTTTATACTAAGTTCATCAGTACATGGCAAGGAACAAATAGGTCTCATCTCTATCAAAGAAGGCTTTCGAATCATTAAGATAAAAGGTAGCTAGTTGAAACAGTTTAGAACACCTTCAGCCAAACTGTCAAGAAAGTTTAATCAATCTTGATTTGTACAAAAGACATCAGAAAGACATCCAGAACAATCAAATAGAATCTCCAGATTGATCATCAATTTCCAGAAAGTTCAAACTGCCAGAACTAGATTGATAATCAATCTCCGTTTCTGCAGAATTTCAGCAGTGATCCTCTTACTTCTGCAGAGGTTTATAATTAGTCATCAAGCTGTTTTGGACAGATTCAAGGCTCTATATCGAAACTGTATCGTCAGTTATTAAATGAGAAGCTTCAAATCCCTTTAAACTCGAAGGCAAACAGATTAAGAAAGACTATAACAACATCAGTCAAAACATATTCAAAATATTCAAAGGCTGGATTATTTTTAATCATATGTATTAGTTTTGGTCAAACCGGACATAGCACTACCAACAGCTCTTTTAACCATTATTAAATGCTCCAATCACGTATAAATGAAAGGCCAATGTCCAGGAAAAAGGTAGAAGTTCAAGTGCTATCAAAGTCTCTTAAATCATTCACATTCACATACTTGAAATTCTCATTTTCACAAAGAATAATCAGTTCTGAAATTTTCTATCTTACTGTGTTATTACTATTGAATTCTTTGTAAGGAATCGAATCTCAAACAAGAGTTGAGACATCTCAAACTCTACCAAGACAATCTCATCATTATTGTAAAACTCAAACTATAAAATTTTAAGTATAGTTTGAATAGATTGTAACGAATCCTATCAAGATCGATAGGTGATTAATTTACTTTCTGGGTGGAAAGAAATAGAGCTTGTAACAAGATCAAGGCTAATCTAAGCTAGGTTGTAAAACCAAGAAGATTTTTTGTTTTGAACACTTAGTGGAAAATATCATAGTTATGAGGACTGTACGTAATACGCGTTGGGTAAACCAGGATATATCTGTGTGTGGTATTCCTTCTCTTATCTCTTTATTTATTAAGCTTAATTGATTAACTGAGATAAAAACATTTTGTTTTGAACACTTAGTGGAAAATCTCAAAGTTATGAGGACTGTACATAACACGCGTTGGGTGAATCAGGATATATCTGTGTGTGGTATTCCTTCTCTTATCTCTTTATTTATTAAGCTTAATTGATTAACTGAGATAAAAACATAAACTAGATTTCTGTTATTTAAGCTAACCAAGAACGTTCTCCGTTTTCTAGTAAAAACCAAGAACTTTCTTCGTTTTCTGTTTTCCTAACTAAGATCATTTTTGAGTTAAATCTTGAGGTTTCTTCAGGAACTTTTAAATAGGTATATTTACAATTCAAACCCCCACGCCTTGTAAATCGACATTTTTACTTTAGTTTTAACTATTTCAACGCCATCCTGAGCTATATGTTGACTGATAACTCTTTATCATATGCATATTTTTCATTGTTTTTAGTCTTATTTATCTTTAACCATTAGTTAATTTCAAGAGTAATTTGATACACTTTGTTGATTTTAGTTCTTGGGTTGAATGAAATTTTTATGTTCTTATTTCCTTGATTAAGTAGAGATTTTACGTACTTTTGTGTTGTTTTCTTGTTTTAATGAAGTGCTGAATTTTGGTGAGAAATCAACATGATCTCTATGGTGTATTTCATCCATATATGGAGTTGTAGATGTCCAATTGGAGTCAAACCACGTGAAAATTAAAGCTAATATACATAGCTATAACTTTTCTACAGACACCAGAATCTAATTCAAAATGAAAAGAGGCGAACTATGTTGAAAACGTCAAACATAAGAAGTTATACACCTGGAGCGCAACAATTGCGCATGGGTCGCATTTTTGCACTGGTGAAACTCTCAATTTACGCCAGAAACGCAACAGCTGCGTCAGAGGCGAACTTCTGCTCTACTGAATCTGTCAATTCGCGCTTGAAGTGCAAATCCCATGTCTGGGGTGCGCGGTGCACATCAAAACTCATTAAAACACATTTTTATCATTTTTCGGGATCTTTTATACTATTGGGAAGTGGGGAGACTTGTGCCCTAACAGAGAAACTCAAAGACAGTCGTTTCTAACACCATTGGAGTAGTTTTATCAAGAATCACACATGAATCTTTCTTGTAATCCTTCTCTAATCTCTATTTTTTCTTTCTCTGTCATGAGTAACTAAACCTTATTTGTTAAGGATGAGTGTAATAAGATGAAACCCTTATTTTTCTAATTTGATTTCTAGTTATATGAATGAGCTTATTGAATTATTTTTCTCATCTCTGTCCTTAATACTTTTTATTACTTGATTAACTATAAAATGGTCTACGATTCGTATTTTGAAACGGAAGTGGACCTTACGAATACTAGAGATGAGAAATTTATGATATTGTAGTCTAGGGATAGATGCAGGTCATGAAACCAATTAAATTAGTTGCAAATGTAGTAGTTTAACAAGATAATTCATATACGGTAAGACTTAATTCTAATCTTAAATCCACTAAGAAATTAAGGGTTACTTTGGAATTAAAGATTATGTCACTAAGACATTAGGGCAAGAATAATAAAGAGAATTCGGTAATAATTCAATAAATAAATTCAATAACTAGGATCAAATTAGACATCAAAGTTGAATTTGAAGTGAAACTCATCACTAACATTTTTCTTATAATAAAAGATCAATTGTATTACCATTGTTAGTTTTGAATATTATTTCAATCTATTTAGAAACATTTTGTTCAATTTTTGTAATTAAATACAACTCGATAGTAAAACGCAATCCTTGTGTTCGGCACTCAGTACTACCGTTTTATTAATACTTGCAATGATTCAATACACTAGTTGAAACGCTTTCGTTGACTCAAACCATTAAGTGTTGTCCTGGATACCTCTTAAATAACGACCAGGTATCACGGTCAGACATCACCTGACTTCTTGTGGATTTGAAGTGTTATAAGTCGATTGCCTTCAAGAAAATATGCCAAGATGTCAATCTTACCTCACATGTGATAACAAAGATCCCTAACAAATTGACCTCATGTCCCCACATACATGGCAAATGAATTAACAATCTTCATGCAAGTCTATATGACCACTCAAGTCATGGCCACTCTAACCCTCTGCCCTTCCTTATCCATCTTTTATTATTCTTTTCAATAGTCTATATTGTATTTATTAGTAATTCATCATGAGTTCGATAATATTTTAAAATATACTTTAGTATAACCCTAGGGCATTATAACCACTAAGACATCACCCTATTAAGTTTATTAGGGTATAACCATGTCATTCAAACTTAGTCTTAACAAGACATTGTTAACGATATAAAAACCCTAGTTTGAAATTAAAACAATAATTCGATATTTTTAAAATTTAAGTTAATTTGGACATGCCTCTGACACCAATAATAAACTTAAAAAATAAAGAAAATAAATTGGGCATTATCTTATTAGGTTTTAGAAAGAAAAAAAAAACCTAAATGCCTTAAAAAACTCAAACAACATCTCGAAAACTCGCTCGAACTGGAGCTTAAACACAATACAAAACACACTAAAATGAGATAGTGATAGATAGAGTATCTAAAATGTGATATATAGAGACAGACACAAGAGAGAATTTATTTCTATTTATAGAAAAATTCATTTAGAAATTTTAGTCTTGCTACACGAATTTGGCTTTTCCAAATTTTTCCACCTCCTTTTGTGGCCAATCAAAAGGGGCCATGTTTCCTCGCCTAGGCCAAGCTTGACACATGGTCCAAGTAGGTGACACTTTTCGTTTCAAGACAAATTTTCGCTAAACTAAATCAAATTCGCCTAACAAAACTTTTATGATTATTATGGACAAATTCTTTTATGGCCAGTTGCCTTCTTTTGAAGTCCTTTCAAGGCTTTAATGAAAAACTTTCAGACACGACAAATACTTAGCATTATGAGACCTTAAGGATATGATGAAGTAGATGGAAAAATCTTAGATTGTCGAACATCAAGTTAAAAAGATAAACTCCATTTTTTTTTAAAAAAGATAAAAACCCGAGGAGGCAAAGTAGAACAAGTTACCTTAGAAAGTGATGAAGAATGATAAGGTGCTTCGATAAAGATTGAGAAGTTTCTTGATAGAACGAAGACAGAGAGTTAGAGAAGATGGAGAGGGGCACAAAGGCTTGTGAGAAAAGAAAGGGAATTATGAATCTTCCTTTTTAGTTATAAACTCAAATTAGATGGCCTCTTGTTTTATCAAACGATTGACAACACCCTTTAAAACAATGCGGCTTAGTGGCTCAAAACTAAATAGGATACACAAAAATCTCCACAAGGGGGCTCATGTATCATTTAGTATATATCCAAACATCACATCGGGTGAAATCATAATGATCTATCACATTGTTCTCAAATGACTCTCTATAAGGCAAGTTCCAATCTAACTTCGGCTTCGAGACACATGTGTACACCATGCAAATTTGTCTGAGATTAATCAAAAAAATTAAACTCATCTGAACACAAGTTATTCATTTGCTCTAACACCTAACGACTTGGAGAAACTGTTTTGGATTGGATTCAAGTCTAGCCGACACAACTCACACATAAATACAGAAGATTCTAGAACTAGGGCATAAGACCATGATAAAAGGGAGAGGTTACTTGAACCTTTTCCCACCGCCTATGCGATGGAGATCATATCCCAATCTCAGCCACACAATGACAACCATCATCAAGGACACACGTTCGAAATCAAATGATGATTTATAAATATTGGATCACAACTCATTACCCTAAAAGATTTCTTCTAGAAACCCTAGGTGGCATCCTATAGAAGGACATTTGGTGTAGGGGAAAGAAATATAGTTTTATAATCCTTTTCCTCTAACTCTATGACATGAACATTGGAATGTGTACAAATACATTCTCTATCAAGGAGTAATCACATTCATCACCACCGCAATGTCACCACATTAGCACCTCTTCGGCCACAAATTTTGATCTAGTCCAGATCACCTCCCATATTACTCCACTCTTTAACTCTCTCACCACAGTCATAAAACAACCTTATATCCCCCAATACATGTATTATATTAATAAGTAATCTCCTTAATTTTACACTCTAAATATGGAAACTAAGTAATATTGATATTTCTTCCTAATTAACAACTAACAACGTTTTCGGTCATTAGACGACTTTTAAATAAATTTAACATCACTTCCAGCTAAACCCCTTTTAATTTGTGGCGGCCAAGGCCATCTTTAGTTTGTAGCAACCATAACGCCTCTAGATTGTTGCAACCAAATGATTCCTCTAAAAAGACCTTTGTGGAATTTAAAACCACTGTTAAAAAGACTATTTGCCAAAAAAAAATAATATTTGTGGTAGTTCAGACTATCAATAAAGGACACATATCTTAAAATGGCACTACTTTTTTTATAATGGTAGAGAGGACTAAAGTTGCCGCTACTTTAATATGATATGTATCACCTGGTTTACATAGGTCATAGTTGTCATTATGTTGTGAGGATTTAGTGGACGAAAGTACTTTTTGTATCTACTTTAAAATTTTCTCGTAATGAATTTGTGTTCCATTGACTCTCTAATCATGCCAGACATTTCATGATAGTCCCATGTGAAGCAATGTTTATAGATTTTGTCCAACTCTATCAGTTGTTTTCTTGTACTCATTTAACTTTTTCTCATTACAAGTTCAACTCCAAATAAAGTTCATTTTCCATAGTCGAAAAAGGATTTGTGTTTGCCTTAGCTATTTTAGCTTTGTCTCTCACCCAAAACATAAGATTTTGGAGAAGAGTAAATAGAATACATTCACTAGTGTGAATTCAATCTCGACCCAACTAAAAGTAAAATTATCTCACCTCGATCCAACTACATCATCACCTATTAGAACTCCAAGGACTTTTCGTCCATCGTCACCTGTTAGAACTCCAAAAACATTGGAAGCTACTCCCATGAAGCTATTAATTTTCAAGTTTTGGGAATGAAATCCTTCATATTCTTTCCCAATTTCTTTATATTTAGTATATACATGTTATTCAAGACAACTCCTCCATCATTAAAGACTTGACCGAAATTTTTTCAGTTGATGGATGCCTTGATGTATCATGGCTTTTCAAACAAAATACTTTAAATGGTCTTCGTCTCAGCTAGAGTAGCTCATTTTGTATCGAATATATTCAAATAATTACATATGGAAATATTTCACTAATAAAAAAGGTATAGGTAAAAATTATCAAATATACAAATCATTTTTTTTATAATTACTAACAACCAGGGGTCTAGGCCCTAAGAACAAACTAAATTAAAACAGCGCAGCTTTTTCCTAAGTAGAGGCTGCTTTGTATAGCTTTTTTTACAGAACTGCATGTATAGCTACTCGCTAGGTTACCGTTACAAAAAATATCTACTAACATGGTTATTTATGAGCCGTTTTCTTGGTGGTGTCGTTAGTTTTTAAAGAATCAAACCACAACAACGAATAGTAAAAGATTTTTACGAGTAATATTCATGGATATTATCTATTTTAATTTTAAAATAATTTACGAATAATTTTTTTGTATAGTTAAATAAAAAATTTCCTACCTTTTGTCAATAAAAACATTAATATATTATTATATAATTAAAATATATTACAAAATTCTATTATAATTTAATATAAATAAAAAACATAAACACCACATATTAATTTTATTAATTAACTATTTTATATATATATATATAAAATACTATTACATTCACATTTATTTATATTTAGTAATTAAAAAATATTATCTACTCATTTTATCTAACTATCAATTAAATTATTCGTCTTTGTATCTTTACAGATTTTATTTCGAATATACACATATATAAATTTTTTGTTGCGCGCAATTTTTTTGTTAGTATTGGTGAATCGACTTAATTTTTGACACAAAATGTTGTTTTGATGTAAAGTAGCCTCCAAGGGCCTATGTCACGTGGCAGTATCAATAAAATTCTTCAAAATTTTTATGTTAGTATTGGTGATCGCCTTAAATTTTGACACGCGAAATGTTGGTTTGATATAAAATAGCCTTCAATGGCGGTATCATTAAAAAAAATTAATATTATAACTCACTATCATATATAAGAGTAGGAATAGGTTAGGCTTTGAAAGACTTGAGTCTGACCTACGATTTATTTTTTCGGCCTAAGTCTGACTTACGGTCTATCATAGGCTTTTTTTTTTTTGACCTGACCTTTTTAATAGTCTGGTCTGGCTTTGAAGTATTTTTAAAAGTTTTTTTAAACGCAACCATTATTACCTCTTAAATAAATAAGGAACAACTACCGAGATTGACTAATTGAACTGTTACCTCTTAAATAAATAAGGAACAACTACTGAGTGATTGACTAATTGAACTGTTACCGAATATGAAACGACTACCAAATATAGAACCGCTACAGAATATGGAACGACTATAGAATATAGAATGATTACTAAGTGATTGTCTAATTGATAGTATTTGAAATAGTAAATAATATAATAATAAAAACTAATATTAATAAATAATAAATATATATAGGCCGGCTTGTCAGACCTAATAGGTTTTTTTATAAATCTGAGTCTGACCTATTTAAATAAATACACTTTAAAAATAGCTTGAGTCTAGCATTTTTATTAAATAAGTCAGGTCAGACCATAGGGCCCTACGGACGGTCTAGCCTATTCTCATCCCTAATCGTATATGTCTATAATCAATTTTTTATTCAAAAATTATTTATTGAAATAGATATTTAAGTAAATATATATTTTTAAATGTATTCTAGTAATAAAAATACTAAGCAAAAAACACAAACATGAAAGAATGAAATATCATATGTTGATAGTGATGGATTTATTTGTAATTTGAACAAGATTATGTTATAAATTTTGAGAATACGTTGTAAGCGATTAGATCATTGTCCCTCGAATATTCTTTCATAGAAAGTATCTAAAACATCATCTACCATAATATTAGGTATAGTATTCTGGTATTGAAAAATAATATCATATCAAGATAGATGTATTTATTGCAATAATCAATATTACTAATAAATATTATTATTATTATTATTATTATTATTATTAATATTTTATTGTGGGTGAAAATCGAATCTAAGACTTTTTTATAATTTCACACTCTAACCCCTTAAACTTAACCACCAAGTTTATTTTATATTTCTTAATAAAGATATATAATATATGAAATAAAGTTACAACGAGTGACAATATTTACCTTACAATAAAAAAAAAAGAAAAAGTAAGCTCATGCGCTAAACTTTAAAAACAAACGCCAAAAGATATTTAGCATTGGAGTCACGATGGTCGACGCTCTATTAAAAACATATACCAAGCAAAGTTGTAATATTCTAACAAGCATCAAATATCAATTAGCTAAATTATTTAATCAACTATTTATTTTGTTAACCATATGCAGTCATTCTAACACTATTAGAGAATACTTCATTGATGCTACAAATTGCAATAACTAATAACTAGAAGAAGAGTTGGATATGGAATGTATGTGAGATTCAGAAGTATGTGCTTAATTCGAAAATACCAATCCATGTCAAATGGTAAATAACATTAGCAGTAACTGTCAAATGCTTATTTCAGAATTAAAACCACAAGAGCTGTGCTTAGCTTCTTAAACAATTCTAATTTTGATAATTAGTTTGTTGAACAAACATTTTCTATTTTATTTTCTGTTTTGTAACCACAACTTAGATGTAATATAAAATTTTGGTAACATCATTAAAAACCAACTTATATTTAAGGAGAGAAATGTCACTCTTTATAAATTCATAATTTTATATCTTTGGGATGAAATTCTATCTATATTCATTTATTATTGTTATTTTTATTTTAATTATTATATTTTTAATTTTCAAAATTGAATTAGGATTGGTTTAAATTTGATTTATTAAGATTGATTTAAGAATTAAATTTCAAGATCATTCTTTTGATTTTTATATATAGTTTAGACGAAACTCAAGACACTTATAATTAAAATTTAAGTTAAAAGATTTAGCTTATTTTTATAATTAATATTTTTTTATAATTATTTTATAAGTTACTTTTATTTAAAAAAATTGTTGAAAATTCTAATTAAGCATTAAATTTATATCTATGTTTTTACGAATCCACATTATTAACTTAATTACAAATATCATTTTATTATAAAAATCAAACAAAAATAATTTTTTTTTGCATTAATTAACTAAATGAATAATTAATTGAATTATTTCGCTTTAAATTTAATGGAACCTCTAACGTAATATCTTTTTGAGCCGGTGTATCAAATTACTTGTGGGCATCCATCTCATAATGAGATTCGAAACTCAAATCGTTACCTTGTAAAAGAAGAGATGATTATTTCATTACATTCAAATATTTTGATTTATTTATTATTTTTATATGTATAAAAAAAAACCACATTAATTATAGTATAAGAAGATACACATTAATTACACTGGTATAATATTATGGATGGAATTTGCAACTTGTTTTGAGCTCTTCTGCCGGTATGATACCTGCAAATCCAGCGTCCACCCAGCCAGTGTAGCCTCCACCCATGTTAACAACATGTTCATATCCCTGCGTTACCACATGATCATATGGCATATACATTAGATTTTAGACAAAAGTGATGTAGAAAAAAATGGTTGATACTTAGTATTTTTATCATTCTTTTTTTGAAAACAAAAATATTGTGCAAAAGATATCAAATGATTAGCCTCACAAACTCAACTACATTGGAATCTCAAAACAATCTCTTGTCAGTTGAGGACTTTAAAGTATTATTAAAATAAATAAATAAATAAATAAATATATAAGAAACTTAGAAGGAACTATACTAAACCAAATTGGAATCTCAAAACAATCTCTTGTCATTTGCAGGACTTTAAAGTATTATTAAAATAAATAAATAAATATATAAGAAACTTGGAAGGAACTATACTAAACCAACAAAAAAAAAGTGCAATAAATATCTACGTAAATCAACAAAATCTATATTTTTAAAAATCAAACATGATTCTATTGAAAACATTAAAAATATTAGCAAGAAAAGTATTTCGCAAATGACTGTTAACAATGTCAAATCTCAAATTAGCAATCATGTCTGCACAATTTAATCATCTAAAAGAAATTAAGCCAACTAATTTTAGTAGACCATGGAACAAGGCTATGATTCCTAAAATTCCTATTTGCCAATTGAGAATCAAACCCAATCCATAGAAAGCGTCATTTATTCTTGACAAACACTATGACCAGAACAACAAAAAGCTGGCTCATAAGTATTACATTCATTCCAATAATCTCTGGGGAAGCCAAATCACTTCCTTGATGATAAGAGAATCAAGAGAATGAATTCTAACTTGGAAGACCTTGAGAATTCGAAAATCCTGCATAGAATTGGAGATTGTTCTCGAGGTGTGATTTCTAGATAACAAAACATTAACAATAGTTATGTTGATGGCATTGAGAAAAATAAGACTCTTCACTACAAGAAAAATCCTATTTTGTGGCCAACTTTATAAATATTTTGTGGCCGAATAAAACCCTCACAAATTAGTGACCGAAAAAGCCTTCACAAAGGCCAAAATTGAAATTGGTCTTTTTTTGTGGCTGAAAAAGCCCTCACAAATTTTTAAATATTTAATTGGATTTTGTGGCTGCCTAAGCCCTAACAAAATCACAACATTGTGATTTTTTGAGGGCTTAGGCAGCTACAAAATCCAGTTAAAAATTTAAGGATTTTGTGAGGGCTTTTATAGCCACAAAAAATAAATTTTGTGAGGGCCAAATCCGTTACAAAGGAGTGACGTGACTAGGGAGTTTGTGGCGGCATAAGCCGTCACAAAGGATTGTGCACGTGGCGTTTATGGCTGCAAAGGCCGCCACAAAGGACGCCTAAATCCAGCTGAATTTTGTGGCCGCTTAGGCCGTCACAAATGGCATTAAAGCTGGATTTTGTGGCTGCTTTGGCCGCCACAAATGCCCAAGGTGACCCTATATATATTTTTCTCCCATCCTCCTTCATTTTTTCACATCCAACTTCTCTCTAAAACTTCATTCTAACTATTCTCTCCTCCTTCTCTCTACACAAAATTACCCTTCTTCAATTAAATTTTTTAAGTATAAATTATAATTTATTTATAATTTACATTAATTTAAATTAATGTTTAATTATAATTATAAATTTATTATTAATAATTAAAAATTTAAATATTTTATTATTAATAATTTAAATAATTTTTTATTAATTTAAATATTTTATTATTAATATTTTATTATTTAAATTAATCTTTGATTTAATTATTAATCTTTATTTTTAATTTAAATATTTTATTTTATATTTTTAATTATATTAAAAATAGTTTATTATATATATATATATATATATATTAAATTTAATTTATAATTATATTATATTTCAAATTTAATTTAATTATAATTTAAATTTTAATATTATAATTATATTAATTTATTAAATATAATATTGTAATAAACTATTAATTTAGAATTCAAAATTAATTTATTTATTACGTTGGCATTTGTGGCGGCCAAAAGCCCTCACAAAGGTCCAGTCAGCAATCCTTTGTGGCGGCCAAAAGTCCTCACAAAGGTCCAGTTAGCATTCCTTTGTGGCGGCCAAAAGCCCTCACAAACGTCCAATCAGGCAAATTCAGCCTGTCCTTTGTGGCGGTCTATGCCCTCACAAAGGCAAACTTTTGTGGCTGCAAAAGCCCTCACAAATGCCTCTATTTTGTGGCTGCAAAAGCCTTAACAAATGCCAACGTGTTTCAGCTCCTTTGTGGCTGCAAAAGCCCTCACAAAATTTTGTGACCAGCTTCTTTGTGGCTGCCAAAAGCCCTCACAAAAGCCACCTTTGTGGCTGTTTTTTTTCCTTTGTGAGGGCTTTTGGCCCTCACAAAATTGATGAATTCTTGTAGTGCTTGCCTTCATAATGAGCTTGGTTCTTGCAATACCAAATCACATCAGTAGTAAAGATGATGTTGGCCAAAACAACTTATTTCCATTGATGAGACTGACCTTTCTCACAAATGACTAGAAGATTTTAAACTGAACTAATATCAATTTGAAAAATAGAGATTACCAAAACCAGAGTCTAGCATCAAATCAGAAAGATAAAAAAAGATGATCGTTGGTTTCCAATGCACAATGACAAAGCTCATATCTTGAAACAATTTGACAACCACAAAAGATTAAATTATCATTAGTAGATATTTTGTCATGCAGAAATCTCCAAAACCTAAGAGACTTGGAAGGAGGGATGCTATTATGTTACATGGTTTTGGCCCAAGGAATAAATAAATAAGCTTCTTTAAAGCTTAAAGCTCCATAATTGTTTAATATCCAAACCAAATGATCCTTGAAATCAAACTTAGGAATAGCAGTCTTTGCAAACAAGTAGCCGATTAAGGGTAATTATGAAAGAGAATAGAAAAAACTTTTCAATGACCATCGTGAATGAAATAAATGACAATTGCATGAAGATGAGATTGCTTGTCCTCAAGAATGTTAAAAATAGAAAAATCCTCTCACAAAATGCAAACTCAGAAATTAATATTATCACCCTTGTCAAATTGCCATTTGTTCTTCTCGTATATAGTAGTTAACTTAGCTTTAAGCACAATTCAAATGGAGGAATCAATGTGATATCTAATATATCCATTCCTTCTAAAGATACGGTCTCTATGAAGAATAGCCCAATAATCAAGTCCCTAGAAAATTTAATAACAACATTAATAATATCACTCAAAGACTTAATACCAAGACTCCCTTCATTAAGATGATGAAATTTTTTATACTAGACAGCATTAACCGTTTTCCTATGCTCAATACCAGTTGTCTACATCTTTGAGAAGACAAATCGATCAAGAATATATGTAGAAGCTATAAACAAAAACGTTATAAATGACACTTTTCACCAATTAAGATAAGCCCACCATAGGGAGAGATAAGCTTTCCAAGCTACAAGCAATTGATTGTAAATAACAAACCAATCTTGCACAAAGATTTGAATAACAATATGAAAAACATCATTATCAACGATATTCTAATACTCTTAAAGAAATAAGCACCAAAACCATTAGGACATGGAGCACTACATAAAATCATGGTAAAAAAAAAGCATTTCCAACTTCCTCAAAGTTAGTTAAGTAGTAAGAATATATTCTTCAACCTCATCTCAACTTTCAGTATTTCTATTTCAACATAAGATCTTATCCCTTATCGACCCCCCGATCACTACCAACAAAAGTGGATTTTACATGTGAGACAACTCGTAACCTCTTCCCTCCAAGTATTTTTCACCATATTGATACAATGAAGATTGAAGTCCTTGTCCTCATAAACTTAAAGGAAGAAATGTGTCTAATAAGATGTGGTAGTGATCAAAATTAGCTTATAATGAGGCAAGAGATAGCCTTCTTAGAATCCAGCTATCTATGATTGCAAACCACTTTGTCTAATATATTTTCTATACAAGTCCAACCTCTTCCACCATAAGACCAACTATATTAAGCACCGCTAGTGGCCAGATGAATAAGGGAATTGCCATTAGTCCAATTTTGAAAATTCTCCATAGGGAATTTCCATTAGTCTAATTTTGAAAATTCTCCATAGACACCTTGGAAGGGGAACTATATCCTCAATACTCATGAGCTTCCAAAATGGTATTTAAATCATCAATAAAGGATCACGAGAGATTCTAGTGACTTTGCTCATCGATAATATGGTATCACAAAGCTCTCCTAGCAATGTAATCCATGGGTGCATAAACAACAAACATACCAAAATCCACACCATTATGATGCAAGGTGAAAGAAGTATGTTGATTTGAATTGCTAATAATGTTAGGTTCAAGATGAGAAGAACATAGACCACAAAGATTAGGCCGAAAATTACTCCTAGAATTAAAAGTAAAAACATGTAATGTAAATTATGTAAAACACAGTTTCGAAAATCATTAAAATTCATCCATGGTTCAACTATAAAGAAAAAGTTAGGTTTTTATTGGGCACATAACCTTTTGAAGGATAATCTTGATGAGGGATTGGCCATGGCCCTAATTTTCTAGAGAAAGTACTTAATTGGGTTGGTTCCTTGAGCTTGCCTTAGCATGGGTGCATTTGCTCTTAGCTTTTTTAGAAAATTGTCTTTTCCTGACCTTTTTCTTTTTAAGCAACACAGTTTTAAAAGGATCATCAACATCCCCATCCTTAACCATGTCATCCAAGTTAGAGTTTAAAGTCTTGATATTCGTATGCACAATCTTAGAAACATTATTATCAAGTATCTGGAAGATATTTTCTTCAACCTTCATTTCTTCATCCACCTATTTGTCATCCTCAGTAGAAAGTTGAGTTTTCGAACACTGCCATCCTTGTCTTCCTACTGGTCATCTTGACTATGCAAATCTTGAGAAGCTTTATTATTAACATAAGCTTTGTTGCCTACACTAACTACCTTCGTAAGTGACTTTTCATTGTTGTTATTTAAGGGACCTTCATTAAGAATCTTGACTATCTTCCTTTTCAACCAATTCATCATTATGAGGAACTAGATCATTATTATCTATATCTTATTGATTCTCTCTTGTAGTAGTGTGATTATCTTTTAAAAGAATGAAGACCTGCCTCATCTTCTTATTCCCACCCTTGTCTAAATTATCCATCCCTTTTTCGCATTTATTACTCGAGCTTTTTTCCAAGAATTAACTGAATGACCAGTGTGTTTGTAGTAGTTGCAAAAATTTGGAAGTTTGTCATATTCAACTCATACATAAAACGCAATGCATTTTCTTTCAACTAATACTTTGTCATGAAACTTTGCAGCTAGATCAACATCATCCAAAACTTTGGCATAGTGGTCGAAGGATTTGTAAAATATTGATTTACTAGTGATATTATCTATGCAAATAGTCGTACCTAAACTACTAACAATGGAAAATATGATCTTGGGACGCCAAGACTCTTGTGCTAGACGAGTAATACAAACTCAAACCTAAGAGGTTGTCTAATGTTGATGATCAGGGTTAAAATTAAGAGTCCATGTAAAAGAAAGAATTAATGACAAGAAAAAAATTAGTTCGTTTGTATAAGTTTTGTGAAATAATAGTAATTTAATAAACTAATTAAATATTACGAATAGCAATAATCAAGATTGATAATTAATTTGAGGTTGTTTATACACTTACTGAATAAAGCAGATCAACGCAGGCTCGACTAGATCTTCCTCCACTATTGCAAGCCTGAATTTGTAATTCATTACAATTACAATTAAATTCATACATTTCCTGATATGAGCATATATACTTTTTATTTTAGTGAAATACAAAAGGGTATAAATTTATTACCACAATTAAGTGATCCTCATTCTTATATATTTCTGCCACTTGTTTAACAAAATCAGGATTTTGGACCCGTCCTGTGATTATTTGCAAACACATTATATACGCTAAATATCATATAAGAGTTTCTTAATAAAAAAAAAATCATAAGACTTTCATTTAGATATGTATTAACAATGTAATAGAGAATTATAGAACTTTCAATTAGATTTCATCATCTCAATATTTATATAGGTTAAGAAATAATATTATGACATATCTAAATAATAAACTTTATGGGATGTCTATATGCAAATAATAAATACAAATTAAATGTTTGTTAAATTTATTTATATTATTCATAATTGGGTTAAATATGATTGTAATCCCTATAAAATTATGATATTTCAAATTTAGTTCATAAAAGAAATATTAATTTTTAGTCGTTATTTTGATTTTACAAATATTTTTTTATAGACTAATAGTATTAATTTTTTATAAAAAAAATAATAATAAATACTAAAAGTGTTTAAAACCATTTTTCAGAGACTAAAAAATTGAGAAATTTTTTATAATTAAGAATTTAAAATAAATTTTTAAAAAATTACAACGACTAAAAAATTATTTAATGCTTCATAATTTGTATCTTGACTGGCTTCCTCTGCCCCTAAGCAGAAAATATATTTATGAATCAAAATTGATCAAGTGAAGTAAGCTACCATGAAATTCTCAATATTTACCTGCTTCTGTGATGAACATATAAGGGACATTAATAGCATTCTCAACATGGCTTTTCTTGAATTCCTCCTCTGACCTACACAAGGGGGGTATATGGCAAAAAAAAATTAAGAAAAAGAACTTTAATTTAATTTCTTATGTTTTATAAGTTTGTTAGGTGTTCTTAATCTTATGAAAATTTAAAATGAAGAATGAAATTGGAGAAACTCAATAATTTGTTACCTCACATCAAGATAATGGTAACCAGATGAATCGAGCAGATCTTTGGCAGCATGGACATCTAAGGTAAGAATATTTTGATGACTGCAAATTATTAGAGAAAAATTAGAATTTGAGTGTGACTTAATCAAAACAATTGTACTTTCCAACCAAGGCCATACATTAATTATAGGCTATAAAATGGAAAACTTTGGAATATATTTTGAACTCTTACTCCTTTGTGGCATCCATTTCTTTCTTTGTGAATAAAATTTAGCAATCCGGAAAGTTATCAATGCAAGATAATTATTGTATGATATTTATGAAGTGAAAAATTAGCTTTGATAAGGTTTGTGGGGGTCTCTAGTGTTGACCTTCTTAAATATCTTTTTTTATTTTACAAATTGTTTGATTATATATATAGGTCAACTCTTATAACGTGCAAGCCAAGTATATGTACTAAATAAATATTATGGGGAAATGGCTGCCATTTGTTTATCTTGTTGAAAAGTGATTATACATTCAATAATAATTTTTGTAAGTCTTGCATAAGTAGTCCCGTTAATAAGCTAATATAATGTATCATCATTAGATGTACATTATGTTGGAACAGGTTGTATAATTGAGAGGAATTGGAATTGAGAAGAAAAAGAAGAAAATAGAGAAAACAGAAAAACGTAGATTGATCTCGGTTTTTGCAGATTGATCTCTGTTTCTGTTTTTCTGCATTACACACACCCACTTCATGGATTGATCACAACCTTTTATAGCAGCAGTTTTGTGGCTGTTTTACATCAACCAACTTAACCAACTTCTAACCATATTCTAACTAACTTCTAACCATACTCTAACTACCTAATTGCTAATCAATTTGAATTATTTCCAACATGTCCCCTAATTCAAAGTGATTCAATTGACATTAATACAAGATTGTTCCTAATCTATTTGAACTTCACCCTCTTCATGCTTTTAGTTAGGATGTCTTCCTTTTGATCGCTCATAGTTAACAATGCATCAGCTTTTTTCCCTTTGCCGCCTTGACCAATTGCAGTCTTCAATGCTTCAGATTTCATCTCTGTTATCACCTTCATGTCATCTCCCAACAATATGTCCAGCTGCTGCAAATCAGCCTTGTTGCAAGCCAAACATTCAACAACTCTTGTCTTATTGCTAGGAGCTGCAACATGAGTCATAGTTTCATCTACTAGCTTTCCTTGGACCTCACTCTTATCATCATTACTATCATCATCTAGCACACTCACTTTCTTCTTTCTGCAAACAGAAGTTGCAGGGACCTTTCTTCTATTGCTTGGTACAATGCCAGGAGTGGCTGGAACATTAGCATGTTTGTTCCCTTGCTCAACATCGCCTATAACAGCTCTTGCTCTTACTTTGGGATTGATTGTTTTCCATTTATTTGTAGTTCTACAAGCTGTGTGAGGTTGAATAGATGGGGTACTAACATCACATTCCCTTGGATTTAACATCTCATCCAATTCTTCAACCTCCCATTCTTGAAGATCTATTTGACAGGGTTGTTTTGAAGGTTCTGTTTCTGGATAATGATGCCTTCAATACAAACTTGTTTGCACTATCAAACATCTTTATTTCACCATGCTTCATCTTCATTGAATATCCCTTTTCAAGTAGTTGTCCAAGACTTAACAGATTATTCTTCATTCTTGGCACATACAACACATCACATATGAAATATTGCTTACCATCTATCCTTTGAATCAACACATTTCTTACTCCTTCTGCAGTTAGTTTGCTGCTATCTGCAAATCTAATCTCTCTTTTTACCTTATCATCAATGCTTACAAACCAATCTCTTCGGCCAGTCATATGATTCGAGCACCCTGTGTCAAGATACCAAAACTGATATGAAGAACATTCTTTACCTTTTCCAGAACGATCTTCGTTGTTAACACCTTTTCTAGAACGATCTTCGTTTTTAACACTTTTTCCAGAACGATCTTCGGTTTTAATACCTTTTCTAGAATGATCTTCTTTTTTAACACCTTTTCTAGAACGATCTTCGTTTTTAACACCTTTTCTAGAATAATCTTCGTTTTTAACACGTTTTCCAGAACGATCTTCGTTTTTAACACCTTTTCCAGAACAATCTTCGTTTTTAACATGTTTTTCAGAACGATCTTCGTTTGTTATCGCCATCAATAACACATCCTCTGAATTTGAATCCTCAATTGCCATTTGAGCGTCATCATCCTCTCATTGGACTTTCTTGGATTTGCACTCACTTGCAAAATGCCCCCATTTTTGACAATTGTAACATTGGATTTCTTTCTTGTTAAATTTTTTCTTGCCATTCAAATTCTTGCTGCTGTTGTTACTTTTATTATGATCTCTTGAACTTCCAGACCCTTCATCAGAATCATCCGTCTTTTCATCATAATCATACTTCTTGTACCACTTGAAGTTACCTTTGCCTTTCTTGTGCTTCACATCCCCTTGGTTGGTCTTCTTGCTAACTTGAGCCTGCAGAGCCTGCAGAGCCTACACTTGTGATATTGAGGTTGCTGCACACCTTTCTCTTAATCTCAGTTCATGAGCTTCAAGAGAGCCTTGCAAATCCGCCATCTTCATCTTATCAAGATCCTTTGATTCTTCAATTGCCACCACTATGTGATCATACCTTTGTGTTAATGTTCTAAGAATCTTTTCAATAACTGTCACTTCAGTTAATGATTCACCATTTGTTCTCATTTGATTAACAACAACCTGCACACGATTGAAGTAATCTTCCACAGCTTCATCTTCTTCCATCTGCAACAATTCGTATTGTCTTCTTAGCATTTGGAGCTTCACTTTCTTGGTTCTTTCATCACCTTTGTAATACTTTACCATGATATCCCATGCCTCTTTTGATGTAGATACCTTTGAGATCCTTTCAAAATTGTTTGAATCCACACTTTGCTGGATGTAAAACAATGCCTTGCAATCTCTTTTCTTGCAATCTTTGAAAGTTGTTTGTTGTCTTTCTGTTGGATTCACACCAAGTTGTTCATATCCATCTTGAACAATCTTAAGCACTTCTTGAGCTCCCAACAACGATCTCATTGATGCAGACCACCTATCCCAATTCTTCCCATCCAGAATTAGCAAATTCGATGGAAATCCTCCTCCATTCATTTCTTCTTTTTTCCTTTCACTCACACTTGTGTTTCCCAATTTTGATTCCCCCTCACACTTTCACTCGTGTTTCCCAAGATCTAGACCCAAGCTCTTGATGCCATGTTGGAACAGGTTGTATAATTGAGAGGAATTGGAATTGAGAAGAAAAAGAAGAAAATAGAGAAAACAGAAAAACGCAGATTGATTTCGGTTTCTGCAGATTGATCTCTGTTTCTGTTTTTTTGCATTACACACACCCATTTCGTGGATTGATCACAGCCTTTTATAGCAGCAGTTTTGTGACTGTTTTACATCAACCAACTTAATCAACTTCTAACCATATTCTAACTAACTTCTAACCATACTCTAACTACCTAATTGCTAATCAATTTGTATTATTTCCAACACATTAATGGAGGATGAAGTATGTTAAAAGAGACAAAAAGACTAAGATTAAAGCTATTTTAAAATAACTGTTTTTTTTTTTTTGTTTTTTATAGTCATTACAATAACCAATTCTCTATTTATAACATAGAAGAAAACATATTTTAACATAGTGAAAATAATATTCTAACAAACTAAACAATGATTCATCACAATGAATCAACCTAAATCCTTTTAAAAACTAGGGAGTCATCGTCTAAAAACGTTGGTCATTTATAAAATCATGGATTCAAACCTAAAAAATTATGGTAACTAATTTACTAACAATTGTTTATAAAAAAAAAAAAAACTAATAATATTTCTAGCATTTCTTGTCAAAAATATAATAATAATTTTCCAGCATTTGATCCATCCTTAGTTGAAGGAAATTAATAGTTGACTATGAATTTTATATTTTGGGTGATTGATACTGAATTTTTAAATTTAGATTGAGAATTGCTATTTAGTACGAGAAAAGTAAAAATGAACCGGACATAATTATATTTTTATTATAAAATGTCAAATTTATAGGTTGCCTTTTAGTTGGATACATGAGAGATAAAATGAAAAGTAACTATTTATACACTTTGTTTATTTTCGTTAGTCTATTTTGCTTTTGGATTATTTCCTAAATGTTTAACCTTTTCTTTTTATATAATAACGTAGGTGTTTAACTTACAAGTGTCAATCATATCGCAAATTGCTTCTTAAAAAAAATTCATAACGCAAATTAATAATAGTTTGTGTGTATCCAAATATAAAATGATTGTGTTCTTGTTCTTTTCGTGTGTAATTGTAAAGACTTTCTTTTATTTTTGACCAAAAACAAAAAAGTTTCTTTTAATAAATACAAAACGAATTTTTTTATCGGTTCATCTCACCCAATTCGAATTGGTTGTATTTCGTATTAGTAGGAAAAGATAAACTTAACGCACATGATAATACCTTTAAGAATTTGTTATTCATCAAGTTAAGAGTTTCATTAAAATTCAACACCCTTAATAGTATAGCTAATAGGCATGGTAACGGGGGAGTAGGGGTGGATTTCGCATCCTCCACATCTGTATCCAACTGATCTGGGAAAATCTGCATCTGTCCCCATTTTATAGTGGGTGTAAAATTTAGGCACACATCCTCGTCAGCACTCGCGCACTCATATATATAAAATTATAAATTTAAAAATTATATTTATTATAATAAAATAATTATTATTAAATAATAATAAAATTAAAAAAAATATTTTCTATAAAGATAAAATTATAATTTTTAATATTTAAAATAATATTAAAGATATTAAATATGTATATGTATATGTATATAAAATTTAAAAATTCTAATAATATTACTTGCAGTTAGGGATGGGAATAGGCTAGGCCGTCCGTATAGGCCTATGGCCTGGCCTATTTATGGTCTGACCTGGTCTGGTCTATTTAATAAAAAGGCTAGGCTCAGGCTGTTTTTAAAGCCTATTTATGTAAATAGGTCAGGCTCAGGCTTATAAAAAAGCCTATTAGGCCTGATAGGCCGGCCTATATATATTTTACTATTTATTTCATTGTCCATTTTTTTTCTCTTAATTTTCATTGCACTCACTCCAACAAACAGGTATGTAAGCAACATATTTTTTTTATAAAAATCAATACTATTTATTTGTTACCTTTATATTTTTATAAAAATCAGTACTATTTCTTTGTTATCTTCATATATATTATTAGTATATAAACTTTGAAACCCTAATTGTTTATTATTATTGAATATGAGTTTGTTTAGAGGTAATATTTCTAGTTGTTTGAGAGATAATAATAGGTGCGTTTGTTTCAATACAAAATTTATTCTTTTAAATCAAAAATCATTTTTTAGGGTTTAATAATCTGAGTTTGTTTGAGAGATAATAATGGGTGTGTTTTGTTTGAATAAAAAATTTATTCTTTTAAATCAAAAATCATTTTTTAGGGTTTAAAGGTTGTTTCATATTTTTAAAAATGATTTTGTTAGAAAAATTATATTTTATTTATTATATATATATATATATATATATATATATATATATATATATATATATATATATATATATATATATTAGTATTGATATATGGGGAATCATGTAAATCGGTATGGGTAGAGCCGTAGATCATCATATAGGTATAAATAATTGTTTATTTGTTACCTTTATATATTATTATTGAATATAATTTTGTTTGAGAGATAATAATCTAAGTTTGTTTGAGAGCATTTGTTTGAGAGACAATAATGGGTGCGTTTGTTTCAATAAAAAATTTATTTTTAAACCAAAAATTATTTTTTAGGGTTTAAAGGGTGTTTGTTTCATATTTTTAAAAAATTATTGTTAGAAAAATTATTTTTTATTTAATATATATTTGTAAATCGGTATGACTAGAGAAGACTTTTAACACTTTCTTAATTGCGTTGCGCCATAATTAATATATTAGTAAGCCATGGAACTTCTTGATCTATAAGAAACTGTCTGACTAGCACCCGTAAGCCTCATTATCATCACACCCCTTCACTTGAAGAATGGAACAAAGTTGAGAAAGTTTGTAAACTATTAGAAGTATTTAATGGTGCAACTCATGTGATCTCAGGTAGTTTATCAAATGTTTATTGTTGTATTTTATTAGGTCACATTTTTATTATTTATAGTGTTTAATATCACTACTATTTTAAATGTAGGTAGTGAGTATCCGACTGCAAATTTGTATTTAGCAGAAGTTTGGATGGTTAAACAAATACTTGATAAGGTTGATGAAGACAGAGATCTTTTTATGAAAGAAATGGTAGGTCTAATGAAAATAAAATTTGACAAATACTGGGGGGAGTGTAATATGTTGATGGCTATTGCTAGTGTTTTGGATCCTAGGTGCAAATTTCATATGGTACGTATATGTTTTTCCTTGATATATAAATCTAAAGAAGTTGTTGATGAGAATATAAAGAAGGTTAGAAGTTTATTGGAAGAATTATGTGATGAGTATCTAGCTTTATCTTTGGAAGAGTCTTCGTCTCCGATTGTTAATTTGGATAGTAATAATTTATCATCGTCCCAAGAGAATGCTGCAATTGTCACTAGATTTGACAAAATTCTGAGCATTTTGCGTGAAAATGAAACTGTGTCTCCAGTAAAATCAAAATTTCAAGATTATCTTGGTGAAGGTATTTACGTTCCTAATACTAAATCTTTTTGTGCTTTGGACTAGTGGAGGAACAATAGCATGAAATATAAGATTTTGTCTAAGATGGCTGCTGATGTACTAGCTATTTCAATCTCAACTGTGGCATCTGAGTCCACATTTAATGCAGGAGGTAGAGTTATTGATGATTTTCGCTCTAAATTAAACGAAGAATCTGTTGAAGCTCTAATTTGTGGCGGAGATTGGTTTCGTCATGAGTATAATGTGAAGAAAAAATCAAAGGTTAATATTTTTTATCAAGTAGTATTTTTTTTTTTTTAATAATTTGCTTATTTATTTATTTATTTATTACTTTTTAGCTTAGTGTCTAACATATATGTATTTTTTCTTTTGTTTTTGAAGGTTGATAAACAAGAGATACAATTCACCTTGAAGATTTGATATCATATTTTTATCATTCATTGGGATTTGAATGTGTTTTGTTGGCTGATATGTGTAACTGTTTATGGGGTTCATTTTGTTATATTTGTAATTTTTGAAGGACTTTATAGAGTTTGTTAATTATGAATTTATTTTGTTTTTTGTTTTATTGGAAGGTTGTTGTATTACAACTTGTTAGTAATTATTTTATTAGATTTGATTATAATTTTATTAGTTTTCCTTGTATATGAAGGCCTAATTTAGCCTATTTAAAAAAATGTAAAATATAACATATAAATATTTTAATGTGAATAAGGCTTTTAAATAGGCTTACAGGCCAGACCATAATAGGTCGTAGGCTAAGCTCAGGCCGAAAAAAAAGCCTATGATAGGCCGTACGGCAGGCTTAGGCCTAAAAAATTCATCGTAGGCCAGGCTCAGGCCTTTCAAAGTCTGGCCTGGCCTGGCCTATTCCCACCCCTACTTGCAGTGTGAGTTCGGGTGCAGAGTGGATATCACCACCCCCAAACTCGTCCCCACCCCCAAATTTTAATGTCAGGAAAAATCCGCACCCGCACATGCACCCAATTTAAGCGAGTTTTTCCCGCCCAAATCAAACGGGTTCGGATGAGTATTCGCGGGTGCGAATTTTATTATCACCCCTAATAGCTAACATGATTGGGCCTTACAAAATACATAATTAACCTGGCCCAAGTAAACTAACATCATAGAAATAAACTAACATTCATGTAGAGGAAATAATATAACTAACACCCCCTCAAGATGAAATGTATGTTGATTATAGAGTGTTTGGATATAAAGCAATGGAACTATCCTAGATTAAGAGGTATCTCAAAATGTCAGCCATTTGATCCTTTGATAGAATTAGAATAAGTTGAAGCATTTTGGAGCAGATGAAACATAAAATATGATGCATTTGTTTATATTAGACTTGATGCAATGAACAAGTGACAAGGTAACTTGTAAGTGTTAATCAATTGGTGACTTGGTGCAGTAAAGGGCTTAGCCTACAAATAGAAAAGGAGATATGAGGACGGGTATTATTAAGATATAATAATTTATATGAGCTTCTTGCAATTGATGAGAATAAATACAATAACATGCAATACACAACGGATAGAAAATTCTCCCAACTCGCAAGAACTTGTGAGGAGTAACAATAAATATATGGCAACAAATTGATCAAATAAAAGTGCGTAAAGAATAACAATATTTTAACGTGGAAAACCCCTCAATGCAAAGGTAAAAAATATGGGTCGTCCAGGGTAAATAATTAACTCCACTATGATCAAATAAGTGTACATAAGAATCTCAAAATGATAAACAAATTGTATCTACAATCAGTCAAGATAACAAAGGATAAACGCTTACAAATGGAAAACAAGAAGATGAAAAACACCCCAAAAACCTGCTATTATGCGAGCACTGTTTCTCCGTCTCCATAGATTATTTCATCGATCTGGTTGTTGAAAAATAATATATGTATATTGTGAACCTTCTGTCCAAATATCAGCTCGATCCAACGGTTAATGAATAGGCAATCAATGTTTTTCTGAGAATGATTTGATAAAATCGGGAGTAGAGTTTACTATTCTCTTTTCTCTTTTGGTGGTTGTCTTTTTCTACAAAATAGTCTCTCTCTTACAAACCTAACAAGACTCTCTCAACTTCAATAAGTGAGACACATGGACAACAATATTTGGACTTTTCTCCAACGTAGTAAGGGAGCCCAATATCTAACATATCTCTCTCACAATTGTGTGGACATAATCGCCAAACTAGTGATATCAAAACAAGTTTCAAACTTCCCGTTATTAATGTTTTAGTCATTATATCAAAATCATTATAATAAGTATGAACTTTATATAACTCCAACAACTTAGCTTCCAAATATGTGTTTAGACCTATTATGAAATGTCAAATTTTTACCAAGATGAAGATCACTTTGACTATTGACAAATAATTCATATTTGTCTTGAATAAATCTAAGCTCCTAAAAGAATTTCTTCGACGAAATCAATTCTTTACATGTTTCGGTAATGACAATAAACTATACCTCAATTGTAAATAATACTACACATTTATGTAATATGGAATGTTAGTACACAGCCTCCCTCTGCAAATTTAATCATGTGGTATGAAGTGGACTTCCTCGAGTCAATATCTCCGACCATATTTGAGTCAATCTTTTCTACCTAGATTTGACAAAAATCTACTAATTGTACAACCAACATGCGCAATATTTGGTCTTGTGCACACCATTGCATACAAGAAAATACCAACATCAGACACATAAGAAATCGTTCCATGTCTGTTTTCTCATCTATACTAGAAGGACTTTGTTTAGAACTCAACTTAAAATGAGTAGCAAGAAGAGTACGTACAACCTTAAAGTTTTCCATATGAAACATTTGAAACACTCTCTCAATATAACGTTCTTTTGACATTTAATGTTTCTTCTCCTTTTTGTCACACATGATTCTTATTCCAAGAATCTGTGTAGTTGCTCCTATTTCTTTCATAGAAAAGGATTCACCCAACTGCATCTTTGACCTATCAATCTTTGAAGAGATTCAAACTTTTTTTGCCACTGCCTTGGAGCTTGCTTCAAACCATATAAACTCTTTCTCAATATACACACATTGTCTTCCTTGCATTCAACAAGAAAACCATTCAGTTTCTTTATGTAAATCTCTTCCTCCAAATCACCATGAAGGAAAACCATTTTTACACCATTAGCCTTACCTCTAAGTCAAGAGTAGTTGTCAAACTCCACATGGTTCTAATTAATGACATATTTACCACAATTAAAAAAATCTCATTAAAATCAACATCCTTTCTTTGACGAGAATCTTTCACCATTAATCTAGCTTTATACCTCATAATCTTTGAGTTACTATCAAACTTCACTCTATAGATCCACTTGTTTTCCAAAGCTCTTTTGTCATTTGGCAACTTCACCGAACATAAGTGGGATTATCATGCAAGCACTTTATCTCATAATGTATTGCAGCTAACCACTTTTGACTTTGTTCACTCTCAATGACCTCTCGAAAATACTCAAGATCCCCTTCATCAATCAAAATCATATGTTCGTCAGAAACATATCTTGTAGATAGTTGTCTTTATCTCTTAGACCTCTTGAGTTGCGTTTCAGATGATTTAGAAACATCACTAAGATTCTCATCATATGACAACTCATGATCTTCACCTGTTCGAATATTTACCTAATCTCCAAGCTAATTATCAACAACACAACCATGTGGCTCATTATTCTGAACATTAGCATCAGTAGTATCCAAATTAGGAACAAGTGATCAAACTGGATCACATCAACCAAGATGTCATCTCTCTTAGGTGTAATTTCTTCACCTTACCAATGTCTTCAATAGTTTGGTCTTCTTTGAACACTACATCACGACTTCTGATAACCTTTTTCTCTATTGGATGATACAACTTGTAGCCAAATCCTTCCTCACCATAACCAATGAAAATACACTACTTTGACTTTGCATCGGACATGCATCTTTCAACCTTCAGAACATGCACAAAAACCTTTCAACCCAAGATTCTAAACTGATCATACTTGACATTCTTTCAAACCCATGGCTGGTACCTCACTATTCAAAGCGACATTACTTGTAAGTTTAATAACGTGTACCACTGTATACAGTGCCTCACCCCAATAACGTTTAGGCAACTTAGCTTGAGATAACATACACCTCACTCTCTCAACTGAGGAGTTTTACGAGGAGTCTTTTTGTGTGTTATTCCTTGCTATTTGCAATAAACATCAAAGGGTCCATAGCACTCAACATTGTTATCAATATGAACACATTTCAGCTTCTTGCTTGTCTACCCTTCAACCAAAACATGAATTTTTTTGAAATTCTCTAACATTGGGTATTTTGTGTTGAAAGCATAAACATTAGAATTACTTTTAAAGGCCACAAACATTAGAATGCACCAACTAAAGAAACTCTGACTTTCTAGAAAGATGATACCTTTTTAAGGATACTCTAGTTTGTTTACCAACCATGCATTGAGAATATTTTTCCAAATCTACATTCTTCAATCTTGGAAGCACATCATATCTAACTAAACAATTTAATCTTTTTTAATTGATGCTTTCATATCCACGACATCATATCTTAATGAACAATTTAAGCCTTTGATGCCACAAAGATGCTTTCATATCCACGACATTCACGTTGTCTTTAGCAACCAAAGCTTTTGCCCAATACAGTTTACTAATTTTCTCCCCTCTAGCCATAACCAAGTTACCTTTGTTGAGTTTCCACTTCCAGAAGCAAAATCATTATCATTAAACATATTCACAGAGATCAAATTGAAGCAAAAATTTAGAGCATGTTTGACTCCTTTAAGTAACAATTGCATTCCCATGTTGGTTTGCAAGCATACATCACCAACATCACTTTCCTTATATACAACATCATTACCCATCTTTAAAATTCCAAAGTCACTTGAAGTATAAGATGTAAAGAATTCCTTCCTCGGTGTAAGATGTTGTGTAGCACCACTATCAATTATCCACATGCTCTCATCAGAGACAAGATTAATTGACTCATAGTCACATAAAATAACAAGATCATCACTAGTAGTAGTAACACAATCATCATCCCAACCTCTTTGTTCTACTTGCCCTTCTTACTTTTATTCTCCTTTTTCTAACGAAACAGTTTGTTTGTATGTGTCATGTTCTATGAAAATAATGACACTCCACATTTTGTATGTAGACTTGGACTTGCTTATCTTATTTTCTCTACCACCCTTTAATTTCCTTTTTTCGTTTGTAATAAATTCATATTGAGATGAATAACCTTGTGACTTCCTTCTCATGTCCTCATTCAAAACATCACCCTGAGTCGTTTTCAAGAAACAACACCTTTAAGAGCGGAATTCGTTATAGAAACCCGAAAAATGTATCCTAAGACTTTAGTAAATAAAACAATATAAATAGTCCCAAAAGCTCATCATCAAACTTGATACGACATCTGATCAAGGAGTCCCTGAAATTCACTTAAATGGGCTGAAATATATGTCTCATCTTTATACTTCAAAACTATTAACTATTCAATAAGAACAATTTATTATTCCCTGATTTATGGGGAAACAAAGTATGATTCTTATCCCTCATGGATTTTGCATTTGTCTCATTAACAATATGATTATAGACATTATATTCTAAATATTGCCTAACAAAACCACATACTTGCTGATGTTCAAAATTTCATTCTTCCGTAGATTACCATTTGACTTTTTAGAACCAGAAATAGAAAGATGCATTTTCTTCACAAATAACAAATATTTCATCTTGATGCTCCACAAATGGTAATTCATACCATTCATGCATATAATCTTTATATTCATATTTTCCTCCATCCTTCAAGAAAGTCAAATAGCTTTTTAACCAAGAGTTCTGATGCCACTCTAATCGAAATAAACATAAAAACACAATAAAAAGCATTACATAGCGGATAAAAAATTTCCCCATATTGCAAGAAATCTTGAGGAGCAACAACAAATATATAGCATCAAATTGATCAAATAAAAGTGTGTTGATGACTCTTCATCATATGCATATTTTTCGTTGTTTTTAGTCTTATCTATCTATGATTATTAGTTAAGTGCAATATCTTGTTGATTCTAGTTCATTGAGTTAATAAAATGTTTGTATTTTTATTCCCTTAATTAAGTAGGGATTTTTTTTTTGTAGTTTTACGTTGCTTTTTTATTTTAGTGTTGTGCTGAACTTTGGTGAGAAATCAACATGATCGATGTGGAGTATTTCAACCATATCTAGAGTTGTAGATGTTCAATTGGAGTCAAACCAAGTGCAAATGAAAGCTAAGATCCATAGCTACATATTTCAAGAAGAAATCAGAACTAAATTAAGAATCAAAAGAGGATAACAATGCAAAAAACGTCAAAGAGAAGAAGTTGTGCGCCTGAAGCACAACAGTTGTGCGCCTGAAGCACAACAGTTGTGCGCCTGAAGCACAACAGTTGTGCGCCTGAAGCACAACAGTTGTGCTTGGGGCGCATTTCCATACTGATGGCTTTGACGATTCGCTCTTGAAGCGCAACAGCTGCGCCTCGGGTGCGGTACATGAATCAGAACTCATTAAAAAGATTTTTTTTATCACTTTTTAGGGATCTTTTGGACTATTGGGATGTTTGGAGACTTGTTCCCTAGTAGAAAAACTCGAATACAACCTTTTATAACACCATTAGAGTAGTATTCTCAATAATCATTCATGAATCTTTCTTGCAATTCTTCTCTAATCTCTATCTTTTATGTTTTTGTCATGAGTAACTAAATCCTATTTGTTAGGGACGAGTGTAAGGAGATGAAACCCTTATTTTTCTACTTTAATTTCTAGTTATATAAATGAGTTTCATAAATTATTTTTTTCATCTTTGTATTTAATGCTTTTTATTGTTTGATCAACTTCAAAATAGTATATCTATTACAATCCTAACAAGACCCCTTTTCAGTTGAATAAGTGAGACACATAAGCTGGAATATTTGGACTTTTCTCTACATAAGAAGGGAGCACATTACCCAACAATTAAATCACTCAAAGGATTTCCTAATTTGGCATCAAATTTGTGACTGGGGTCCATAATTATAATTAGCCATATAGTCTCTCCAGCAAAAATCCTACTTGCACGATATTATCAATAACTGCCATAAATTTAGATATATTATTAACTTAAATTAAGGATAACCTTAGGTTATAACTATTACTAGGGAAGTGATTATATTTAGCGTATATAACTTACCAATGTCTTCCAATCAAAGCTCTAGTAGAACTCTAGAAACAATATAAAATCTCTAATTAAAAATAAAAACTTTAATTTTGGTATATTAAAATATTTGAAAAGAAATGAGCTAGCTAATTTGAGCATACCCTTAACATCTTAATAACCTTAACAAAGTTAAGAAAATAAATAGATATTACCTTCTTAGCTAGCCTTTTGTTTGAAAACCTAAATGCTTTAGAAAGGTCAGACATCACCTCGATAGACCTTTTTCGATCAAGATAAAACAAAAAAATGATAGCGGTGAAAAATAATAAAACCTTTTTAGGAAGAGAAATAGAGGGATCCTCTTTTCTATAAAGTGAATGAAAAGGCTAAACCAAATAAGAGAAGAGGGGTATAAAACCCCTAATTATAATTTAGTTTCTACCTTGATCACTAATATGCATATAAGCTACGCACCCGAAAACTCTAACATGTGAGAGTTTTACCTTGTTTTCGCTCCGTACCTTTATGGTGTTCTATGCTCCAATGACACTGATGGATCTCGGTTAATCTATTGCGTTGACTACTTATACCCATAATTGGTTTAGTAGGCCTGACTGCATATGCAGACTTCTAACTCTCTCAATCAACATATGATTCATATGCATAACTTCAATGTTGTGTTGAGCTTTTTGATCTTCATATTCACCACTATTGTCGGTTTTGAGCTTTTTGATCTTCAATCTAGTCTCATTGTCTACCATGGATTTCCACTTCTTGAAAGCCTCAAATACTTCAAACTTAAGTTTTAGAAAGTATATCCATACCTTCCTAGAATGATCATCGATGAAAGTCAGAAAGTAGGGTTTCCCACCAAAGGATGAGATAGTTGTTGGACCGCAAACATCATAGTGGACCAACTCAATTTTCTATTTCTTTGGGGTTCTTCCACTTGTCTGAAAGCTGGCTCTTTTCTACTTTCCAAGTATACAATCTTCATAAATTTCAATTTCTATTGACCGAATATTTGGAAGTTTTCCTTTAGAGTGCATAATCTTCATCCCATTCTCACTTATATCGCATGGTCTCTGATATTATAGATTGGGATTATCATTTGTTGCAATTGGAATCAAATGATATTTTTTTTGTCTTGTAAAGAGTATCACTCTTTTTTCCACGAGCAATCGTCATTGCACCCTTTGAAATCTTCCAATCATCACTGTGGAAGACTGTTATGTAGTTGTCACTAGTTAATTGGCCCACAGAGACTAAGTTATTTGATAGGTCTGGAATATGTCTAACATTTTTCAATTCCCATACAGATCCATTCAACTTAATATTCACTACACCTTTGCCCACAATATCACAAGATTATTCATTACCAAGGTAAACTTGACCAAGGTTGTTGGGGACATAATTCTCAAAGAATTTTTTATGTGAAGTAGCATGAAAGGATGCTCTAGAGTCTAACACCCAGACTCTTCCTTGCTCTCCAAAGAGCATATTAGTGCATTGCCTTCTTCTGATGTAGAAGCAACATTCGCCTCATCCTTCTTTTCTTAATTCTTTGGTTGACTCTTGTACTGGTTTTTGTAGTGCCAAGTCTTTCCACAGTTCCAACACTTGATAGTTTTCAAGTTATTAGAATTGCGATGATTTTTGGATTTTGATCGCCTATCCTTTGATTTACTGTGTCCATTATGCAATACTTAAGAGGACGACAATTCACCCAACTATCTTCTTCGGATCTCTTCACTGAGTACCAGATCACGAACATGATCAAATTTCAATCTTTTGTTTCCTAACCAGCTACTCACAATCGTGACAATAACATTCCAAATCTCTAGTAGGGAAAACAAAAGTATCAATGCTCGTACCTCATCGTCCAAGTTGATTCCAACCAAACTCAACTGGGTTATGACGATGTTGAGTTCATTAAGATGTTGAGCGACAACTACGTTTTATTTAATCTGTAACGTGAACAACTGTCTCATCAAATGAACTTTTTTTTAGGCTCACAACTTTTCATACATGCTAGAAAGAGCCAATATAAGACTTGTTGTGGTCTATTTCTTTGCAATGTTAAAAGCAACATCATAACATTAATCAGATAACACCAAGGGCTTTCTTGTCGAGAATTTTCCAATTATCTTCCTTCATTTGGGATGATTTTATTCCTGTGAGAGGTTAACATAGTTTTTTTTATACAAATAATCCTCAATTTACATCTTCAACAAACCAAAGTCTCCATCGTCGAACTTTTCAATTTTCAGTTTTCCTTCGTCTGCAACCAGTAATCTCACTTGAATATGATTTCCTTAGGGTCATGCTTTAAACCAGAGCTCTGATGCCAGTTTTTAGGAAACTATACAAAATTTTCAGTCGTGTGATTAAAGTGAAAGCTAAAATGCAGAATAATAACCCACAAACTTGATAACAGAGTTCGGTCAAATATGTCTATGTCTCTGGGCTAATGCAGACCTTTATATTGAAAAAGGAAAATTAACACAGTATTTACAAACACTCACAACCCTCACTACCCAAAACTCAATTACACCCAAGAATGTAACTCCTAGAAATCTCTCTAGCTCTATTGAAATTCTCTCAATGTTTGGATTCTCTTCAAGTTGGAATGAATTTCACTTTTCATCCATCACCTCTATTTGTAGGTGATTTAGATCACTTGCTTCATGAGCAAGTTTCTTGATGGTCAAGTTTACTTCATAGCCAATTAACGTCCTTCATGACTAAGAGATTTGCTTCTTGGCTAACTCTTCTTATTTGGTTGCTAACTTTACTGAGTAGCTAAGTCTTATCTTGACTTTACAATGATTGAATTGAGTATTTCATTCAAATGAACTCTTGAGTCATTACAAGTTCTATTTGTAGAAGAACACTTCAAATTAAAATAGTTATAGTAGTTATATTATAACTATCCTCCAACTAACTAAACCAAAATTATGAATTAACTACAATATTCCCTTTTAATTCGAATTCTCGTAAGATACAACACCTAGTTATTCTATTAACACCATAAATCTATCATTCATCATAGGCTTAGTTAGTAAATCAGCTACTTAATCCTTAGTTGAGTAGTGTACCACCTTTAGCATCCCATTATTTACATGTTCCTTCATAAAATGAAAACAAGTCTCAATGTGCTTTGATCTAACATGAGACACATGGTTCTTAGCAAGGTTTATAGCTGACTTATTGTCAACCTGCAACACATATGATTTTTAACTTCAATCTTCAGCTCATGTAGTGCATAATTTACCCACACATTTAGACAAGGTGCATAACTACCAATCACATATTTTGACTCACGTAAAAAAAAGTTTTACCATTAGTTGCGTTTTAGAGTACCAAAATTTGATGCACTTAGAAACTTGAATACATACCATGTAGTGCATGTTCTTTCTACCTTATCCCAACACCAATCACCATCTCAAAAGCCAACTAAATCATTTATAGTACGATTAAGTTTTGATGCAAATTGAATACCATACTTATGTGTCCCTTTCATATGTCTACAAATTCTTTTGATTGATTGCATATGTGATTTTCTTAGATTGCTCATGAATCTGCTCATTAAGCCAACTACAAAGTTTATATTTGGTCTGGTATTGCTTAGGTTCCTAGGTCAATCATGTCAAATTATGCCTTAATCTGATTTTTGAAATCCTTTACTTCTTCAATGTCACTTCAAGTTATCATCGTATATGCATAACAAAAATATATTAGCACTTCCTCTTTTGACATAACTTCATACTTTGTAACACATCTTGACAAACCATTTTTAGTAAAAATGAATCTATTCTTTGATTCTAAGCTCTATAGAACATTCTCAAGCTTATACACCAAACTTTATTTACCTCTTACCTCAAACCCTAGAGGTTGTATGACATATACTTCCTCCTTCAGCAATCCATTTAAGAATGCAGACTTTACATCTAAATGAAACATGGGCCAATTCTCATAATATCCAAATCCTTGTCTTTCCATGAAATCCCTGCTACCAGCCCTGCTTTATACTTAGCAATCTCCCCATTTGGCTTCAATTTAGTTTTAAACACCCATTTGACAGCAATAGCCTTTTTCTTCACTAGAAAGTTTTTCAAGTACCATGCATTGTTCTTCTCAACAACCTATATTCCCTCCATCATTATTTCCTTCCACATCGGCTTCTGAACTGATTCTTGATAATTGATTGGTTATGCATCATCACCTTTTCTTCTTATCCTAACCCTTTCTTCTTGAATTATTATTTCCATTACCTCCTTCACCTTTCTTTATGATTCAGATTAGTCTTCTTTAGTCTTGGATTTATCTTTACCACCTTTCTGAAACTTTCCTTTCTTCTATTTGCTATTGTCTTGATCACTTTTCTTGTTGATTTGTGCTTAGAATGCTTAATCCACAAACCTTTTAGAACCTCTTTCTATGACACGTGCCTCCAAGGAACTTTGAAGTTCCTCTATCTTCACTGCACTCACATCCTTTGACACCTTTGTTACCACAACAATAAAATTATATATTAAGGTTAAAGTTCTCATAACCTTTTCATTAATTTGTTGATCAGACATAATTTCACCACAACTTTATATTTGGTTTATAAGGGTCAACAATTTGAAATATCAATCTCAAATCTTCTCTTCATCTTCCATGTGCAACAACTCAAACATCCTTCTTAAAGATTGAAGCTTAACAAAATTCACTCTTTGAGTGCATTCTTCTTTGGAGAAGAGGAATGCACTCAAAGAGGAATTGTCGTCTAACTAAAATAAAATTCAATTGAAGAGGAAGGCACTCAAAATGGATGGTGCTTTGAGTGTTATTACTAATTTGAAATTAGATAATTCTAGAACCATGTAGAATTCCATGTAAGAATCTAGAAGTGTTTTAATTACAAAAAATTGTGGGAAGCTCCTAGAAGTCACTATTAATTAGGAAGCTCCTAGAATGAGATATTAATTAGAAAGCTCCTAGAATTGTGTCTAGAGTTTTCTATTTGTACCTATAAATACCTACTTGTACTTGACATTAAGCATCAAACAAATTGAGAGTTTTTTATTAGAAATACCTCCTTTCTCTAACATTGAGTGCATTCCTTTTCCCCAATTTCTTCCTTCTTCAATTTTTATTAAAAAAAATGATAGAAAAACTAGGAAATAGACTGAGAGCAATTTTTAACTTGTCATTCATATGTTTCTCGTGTAACCAAGTTTGTAAGATTAAGCATTTTCCTGCATTTAGTAATATGCTATATTTAGCTTCTTTTTTTTTTTTAATGAAACTTGTATTTAGAGACAAAAGGTAGTGCACTATTAGGAACGAGAATAGATTAGTTCGTCCGTCAGGTGCCTATGGTCTGACCTACTTATAGTCTGGTCGACCTATTTAATAAAAAAGTTATTTAAATAGGTCAGACTCAAGTTTATGAAAAAGCTTATTATGCCCGATAGGTCGACCTATATATACATTATTATTTATTAATATTATTTTTATTATTATATTAATAATATTATTTCCTATTTTAAATTCTAGTAATTAGGCAATCACTCAGTAATTATTTTATATTCACTAGTCGTTCCATATTCGGTTTATCTATTATTTAAAACCAAAAATTATATTTTAGGGTTTAAAGGATGTTTGTTTTGGATTTTTTTTAAATTATTTTGTTAGAAAAAATATTTTTGTTTAATATATATAGATATATACATTGATATTGGTACGTGGAGAGCATCATGTGGTATTAGTTGAGCATTTAAATATTTTAATATGAATAAGACTTTTAAATAGGCTTCCAAGCCAGACCAGAATTTTAAAAAGGTCAAGTCAGGCAAAAAAAAAACCTATGATAGGCCGTAGCCAAACTTAAGCCTAAAAAATAATTCGTATGCCAAACTCTGGCCTTTCAAAGTCTGGTCTGAGCTAACATATTTCCACCCCTATGCATATAATATTGTATCGTTTAGTTTTTGGTTTTGTTCTTTTTTTAATAACTATATTATTTAATGTATCCAAGATATGTAATTACTACATATGTTAAAAACTATATTTAAAAATATAATATCTTAAATATTATAAAATGATTTTACTCTTCATTAAATTTTAAATTTGAATATTTATCAAAAAAAGTTGAACTAAATATTGACATAAAATATAATATCCTAAGCATCGCAAAGCATATTAGTTACACTACAAAAAATGCTATATATTTAATATTTAATAAATGTAAAATTAACATAAATATCATTATAAACTAATCAACAAAATACTATATGAAAATATTTATTGTATTCTTTAATTTTGTTTAATTAGTATTTGAACCATTATGGTTCAAGAACAAAATAACAATTATTGGTTGGTTGAACAAATAGACTAAATAACACCTACGATCACTTAACTTAATTTCAGTTAACGTTTTAGTCTTTTTATCTTTTTTTTTTCTTTCGATTAGTCATTTATTTTAATTTTAAGTAACAATGTTATCTTATTTTTTACAAAAATTCAAACACTTCATCAAAGTTTACAAACAAAACCCATAATTAGTGTAGCGTATTTTTTTTACAAATATTTTATTGCAGTTTTTTTATAAAGATAAATGGTAAACTCTCAATTACTACTATGCATCTACTATTTCTAACAAGATGAACCAACTACGTCAAAATAGTTATAAAAAAAAAACGAACCAATGCCCATAAATTAATATGACTAAATACCACTTGTAGTCTCTTAATTTAATTTCAGTTAACGTTTTAGTCCTTTATATTTTTTTTATCTTAATTTGGTCCTTTATTTTAATTTTAAATGACAATTTGATCTTTTTTGTTTTAAAATATCAACAATGTTATCCTTATTTCTTGCAAAAATTCAAAAAATTTATCAAAAATTTCAAACAAAACCCATAAAATTAATTATCATCCTCAATATAATACAATTTTATCAAATTCATAACTTAAATCTTTAAATAAACTCATATTTTCATCTCTAATAACATCAAATAAAGAATGACAAATATGAGTTTATTTAAGTTATGAATTTGATGAAATTGTATTATATTGAGGATGATAATTAATTTTATGGGTATTGTTTGAAATTTTTTATGAATTTTTTGAAATTTTGCAAAAAATAAGGATAACATTGTTAACAGTTTAAAACAAAAAAGAATAAGTTATATAAAATTTGTGGTATCAGACTTAGTAAGGAAATAAGTTATATAAAATTTGTTATAAATATTTAAAAATTTGTAAGTTTAATTTGAAGAATAATAGTTTATGGGTAGTAAGTCTCGTGTTTAAGCCGATGTACAGGCGTTTTAGGGCAGTGAATCCTTTGAAAGTTTCTTCAAATTAAAAAGATTTTTTTTTAAATATGGATAACTTATTTTGTAGAACTTCTTTTTCCACTCCTTCTACCCAAAACTTATCAGAAAAAAAGGAACCTATCAATAGTGAAGAAGTTACTATTGAAGACTTTCAACAATCTATAAACAATTTGCAAATCCCAAAAATAAAAAAAGATCAGGTCTATGAATCTAGTCTTTTCAAAAATCTATTAAAAACTGATTACATAATCAAAACGAAAGAACGAGATGTTCCTCTTTCTAACCCTTTGAAACAATAGATCTTCTTTCTCCAAAAACGCTACAAAAGCACATTAACAGGAACTACAATTTTATACATATAGGTCTTGTCCAAGTCGGTATCAAACCTTTAACAAGAGAAGGACTAAACACTTCGATCTTGTGTGTCTTACGAGATGCAAGGTTCTTGAACTTTCAAGATTCAATAATAAGTACAATTGAATCTAGTTTATGTCAAGGACAAATTTGGTTTGAATGTTATCCAAATTTTTCTTTATCTTTAAAGAACCCAAACATCTTAAAATCTCTTATTTACAAATCAAAACTCATAATTACAAAATGATAACAGGATATATTCGTGTAGCTATTATTTACAAAGTTCATTACAAAGCAATGTTTTCAGCCTTTACGGCAACAAAAATATTGAAAACAAAAAAGGTGAAACCCTATTTTTACAAACTAATTTAACAAAGGCAAAAACTGTCATTCCAAAAACCATCCTTTGGAAAGATATTGATCTTCCTGAAGAATGGATTCTGGAAGGAGCTGTTAGACCACAGTCCCTTGAACAGTCAAAACCAAACAACAATTTAAAGGAAGTCATACAATACAATGATGATTGAGTAAAACTAAGTTTTTCAAGAACTTCCATTGCCAGATATTTTGATGCTGGTTCATCCAGACCCCCTTCAGTCATACAATTACCTCAAAAAATTGAAAACCTTACAAAACCACGTTTTTCATGTTCTAGCATACCAAGTGCTTCTTTTCAAAATGTTGATTACTCCACAAATATACCTCATCAAATCTACATTGCACCTCAAAACACTAATGAGGAACAACCAAACATTTCTCCACCAACTTCGCCATCCTTTTCTACTATAACTGAAAATGTTGTCAATGAATTAAATTTCATAGAAAAGGTATTTAAAGTTGATAAAACTATTCTCCATAATGATTTTTATGCTTCCAAAAATACAGATAAAAGAACATGGTTCTTCAAAAACTTTCTAAAACAAAGAAAATAAATTTAGAATGAATTTTATACATTCATTTTACAAAATAAAACTCATACTTTATTTTTCGAATGGTTTGAAATTTATGCAACAAAAAACCAAATTTCTTACTCTTTCAAACATAACCAAAGTTCTGTTAATCCCATAACAACCAGAAATAAAACTGCAGAATGGGATTTGGCAATTGGATTAAAAATACAGTTTGAACACCCACCTTTAAGACAAATCATAATAACACACCTAGAAAAACTAGTAGAAGTTACACCTTTCAAAATTTCAAGTGATAGTTCGGAAAAAGATATTCAAAATATCCTTCAACAAAATAGTTTTACAAATGTCCATCTTAGTACAATTGCAAAACAATTAACTAAGATAGAGGAACATCAACATAATTCCACTGTCTCTCCGATTGAGACAACTGATTCAAAACTAAAAAACCCAGGTTTTAAACCATTTCAAATGTCCAAAACAAGCCAAAAACTATTTAGAGAAGGTAAATCAGAATTTACTCAAGCCTTACATGACAAACTTAGTAGGATAGAACATTCTTCTACCTCTACGCCTTTGGTAGCTAAGGCTACCTTTGAAAAAACAGTAACGGCTTTAGACCATGTTTCTGAAGCCGAACAAGAACAACAAAATATGTGCAAGCTCCGATGACAGAAGGGTCAACCTTTGACCATGGTTACAGCACCAGGCCTAGGAATTGAGAACATACCTAATGTCCTTTCAAAATCAAAATTCAATGCCGGTACTGTTTATGAATGGGACATAGATGGAATGTCTGAATACAACATCCTAGGTCTCCTTCAACAAATGACAATGGCATCAAATGCCTACAAAACCCAAGCCAATACACCTGACAAAGCCATAGCTGAACTCCTAATAGCAGGATTCTCAGGCCAGCTCAAAGGATGGTGGGACTACCATCTTACACCACCTCAACATATAGAAATATTAAATGCAATCCAAACCACAGAGGAAGGAATCCCATCCTCGACGAAATAGGAAACCCCGATACCTAATGCAGTTGCAACATTGATTCACACAATCAGCCTGCACTTCATAGGTGATCCCTCTCACTTAAAGGATAAGAATGTTGAACTCCTTTCAAACCTTAGATGTAAAAAAATATCTGAATTTCAATATTACAAAAATAATTTCCTAACTACGATTATGCTTAGGAAAGACTCAAACCAATCTTTTTGGAAGGAAAAGTTCCTTGTAGGACTCCCAACCCTTTTACGAGAAAAGATTAGAAACAAAATTAAGGAAGTCTACGGAACAAACCAAATCCCTTATAATCATCTACCTTATGGAGAATTGGTAAGCTTCACACAAAAGGAATGTTTGCAAATCTGCCAAGATTTAAAACTCCAAAAACATCTAAAATGGGAAATGAAAAGAACTAGACAAGAACTAGGATCTTTTTGCAAACAATTCGAAATACCCACCAAAAATGTTTCTAAAGACTGCGGAGGATCTTGTTCAAAACCTTTTAGAAAACCTCTTAGAAAATCTTTCTCTAGACTATGCAAACATGATTTTTATAAGAATTATAAACGCCAAAATACTTACAATCAAAGAAAACTTAATTTTTATAAGAAAAAACCCCTGCAAGAAGTTCGAACCTCAAACTTCAAAATAAATAACTTGTTATAAGTGTGGCCAAACAGGGCACTTCTCAAGATATTGCAACAGAAATAAAAAACTCCATGAATTAAAAATTGATGAACAAATAATTCAAAAAATAGAGGCAATACTTTTAGAAACCTCTGAAGAAGAAACATTCACGAATTCTGAAATAAGTTCATCAAAAAATGATAAACCTTTACAATTTAATGAGCTAGGAACCTCAGACTCTCTTAGCGACTCAGAAGCTAGTACAAAATCAATTAATGTTTTAACAAAGGATCAAGAAATAATTCTTGATATTATAAAGCAGGTTGAAGATACAAAACTTCAAAAGCAAATAATAAGAAAGTTGTTACGTACTTTTGAATCAAAACAAGGTCAGCCTTCCACATCCTCATCAAAATTGCTTCCTATGACTACTTATGACTTAACAAATATCTTAGGAAAAAGAACCAAGTCACAACCCCCTGAAGTCCTTGCGTGAATTGCCAAAGATCCTGTAAGTCCTACATTGATTCCTTTAGAGGTGTCAATTGGGCAAATGGTCCTTAAATTTTGCGGATAAATTTCCTGACAAAATTCTTGACAAAACACAATTACAAATATTTTTAGGAAGTTTGAACTATGTACTAGATTTTTGTCCTAACATTAATAGGATAGAAAAATATCTCCATGATAGGTTAAAGAAAAAACATGTCCTACGCTCAGAATAGCATACCAAAATAGTTCAAATAAAAAAAATAAAAATAAAAACATGTTAAAGAAGTACCTTGTTTGCATTTAGCTGACCCATCAGCCCAAAAAATTGTTGAGACAGATACTTCAGACATAGGATATGGGGGTATTCTTAAACAAAAAACAAATAACAAACAACGCATTGTACAGTTAAATCTGCACACTGGAATGATTGCCAAAAGAATTACTCTACAATTAAAAAATAAATTCTATCAATTGTTATGTGCATTACAAAATTCCAAAGCGATTTACTCAACCATAAATTTTTACTTCGAATTGATTGTAAATCTGCAAAAGAAGTTTTATAAAAAGATGTTCAAAACATTGCATCAAAACAAATTTTTGTCAGATGGCAGGCAATCCTTAGTATTTTTTATTTTGAAATTGAGTTTATTAAAGGAGATCAAAACTCAATTCCAGATTTTCTAACAAGAGAATTTCTCCAAAACAGGACTTGAGTGATGCCCAGAAAATCCAAACAAATTGAGGTCCAAAAGGACCAACCACAAGAAAACCCAAAACCCATCTCATCCGCAAAACCCATCAAGTCTTGGGCACAGGCTGTCGAAGTAGATAAAGCCCAAAATCAAATTCAAAAATGGCTTGCTAGCCAACAAATAGTTGGACCTGATAATTTTCATGAGATAAAAGACTCAATTGAAGAAAACCTTCAACTCCAAAAAATTGCAAAACTCCACAAACTCCAAAAAGAGATTGAATCTCTCCAAATAGAACTGCCATCTTTTCTGGGACAAGAAAAGGGAGAATCTTAAAAAAAAGACATCTTAAAAAATTATTTCAAAACCTTTATAGGAGGAACCATCCTGTAAAATAATTTCAAAACACTCCCAAGGAGAAACTTCAAAAATTAATTTAAATCCAAATGATTATCAGATTACTTTGTTTAAACCAAAATCTGAGTATTTTGTCAAAACAGAATATCAAAACATTTGGACAATCGAGGATTAATTTTATAATAAAAATCCTCAATTAGTCATATCAAAGAGTTTTCCAGACGGCTGGTTTTTCAAACCATGGGATTTATCAAAACCCCAGCCTTACTATAAATCTATTCTTGAATGTACAAGATATGTAACAATTCAAGACAATCCAAAAGAAGGCTCAGTAGACTATTCAACTGCCAAAATTCACAAAATCATCTCACCTTCAGAATGGGGATCAAACCTTTACACATCAAAACAATTCCCAATTGATGTCTAAACTACAATAAACTATTGTAGGACTTTCAATTACTGAGACTATCAACAAGCTTGGTACAATGTTTTCCTCATTCAAAACCAGAAATTTAGCCATACTTGGTTATTTTTCTTTAACCTTACCATGGAACCATCAAAAATCCCTCAATGGTTTGTTCATTGGTGGAAATTCTTTGGATCCATTCAATAAATCTTGAAAACAGAAGTCCAAGAAAGCTTCCAACTATATAAAAATCATTACAAACAAACAAACAGAGAACGCATTTCCCCCCTTTGATGCTATTCTCTACAAAATTCTTTCTACCATAGGTATTAGCCTGGTATTGTGAAATTCACCAAAAAGAGGCCCAAACAATCCTCGTCAAAAGATTCAAAGTCAGATGGTGGACAAAAATCTCTATTCCACCAAGTATAAAAAAAAGAAGATGTGTTGACATGGTTCCAAAGACAAAGAATGAAGAAACCAAACCCATATGAGTTTATTTAAAGATTTGAGTTATGAATTTGATGAAATTTGATTTATATTAAAGAATATAATTAATTTTATGGGTTTTGTTTAAAAATTTTGATGAAATTTTGAATTTTTATATATAAAAAAAATATAACATTGTTGATATTTTAAAACATAAAAGATTAAATTGTCACTTAAAATTAAAGCAAAGGATCAAATCGGGAATAAAAAGATAAATGACTAAAACGTTTACTGAAATTAAGTTAAGAGATCACGAGTGGTATTTAGCCAATTAATATTTATCAATGACTAATATTTATCTTTTTATTGGATTAGTGAGAAATATTTAGCCAGTTATTTTTTAATATTTATCAGTGTCAAATATTTGTCTCTTATTTTTTTTATGTTTCAAAAAAAATATTTGCAACTGATTTTTTTTATATTTATGACTTATAAATATTTGACTCATGTTATTTTATGTATCATTTCTAAATATGTATCCCTATTTTTTAAATATATTTATCAACGATAATCAAAGATAAATATTTGTTCCATGATTTTTATATATTAATCGTAAATATTTATTCCATGATTTTTTTTTATATTTATCATTAACATATTGTGTCTTATTTTTATTTTATTTTTGCATCAGTTATATATATTTATATTGTACTACTTTAATATTTGTCTTGTATTTTTAGTAAACATTAATAATTAGTTACCTAGTGATTTTAAATATTTATTTATCGATGAATAATATTTATCACTTATTTTTTGTATGCAATAGTTATAAGTATTTATCTTATATTTTTATAATATTTATTGTAGCCTATTATTTTTTACAAATATATCATTTGTAATTTTTTTAAAAAAATAAATGGCATATTCTCAATTACTATTAAATGTGTTAGACATAAGTCCTCCTGATCATGATTTTGACATAATTAACAAACATACAGTGTTCATGCATCATTTGATAAAACTAACAGTTTGAACCGAGTTACATTTCAGGAAAATCAAGTAAACACTATACACTTGGACACAAGTTTGGAACACAAGGAATCAAGCAAAAAGTAGAGAATGAGCTGGAGAAAGATGCAATTCTATCTAGTGTCATTAGTGGTTATAGTAGTTACTTAGTAGACTCATCCATGTGATTTCATGCTTAAGTATTTGCCAAATTAAAAATGAAATCTTTAAATAAACAAGTAAACAAATCGATTAGCAAGTCTATTGCTAAATCCATTGTGCAATCGATTGCTTGACTCAGAATTAGAGTTTTCACTAAGTACATCGATTGGGAAATCGATTACTTAAAGGTTTTTAGTGAAACCTAAAATCTAGGTTTAAACCAATCGATTGGCACGTCAATTGAAAAATCGATTTTGTGACTTACAGAGCCAAGCTAATACTTTGCAAATCGATTGGCAAATCGATTCAGAAAACTCTTTTTCATCAGACTTGGCCTCTATAATTAACCAATCGATTAAACAATCGATTGGAACATCAATTGAGTAATCAAATTGTTGAGTCACAGAGAGAATCACTTACTGAAACAATCGATTGGCAAATCGATTGTGAATAAGCTTTTTATCAGACTTAGCCTCTGTGTTCAATCAAATCGATTGGGACTTCAATTGAAATTTGTTTCTTAACTTGCAAGATATATACTAATTGATTAGATAATCTATTGGGAAAATGAAATGTTTAATCATATGTCAGAAACATGCTCTAGTCGATTGGCACATTGATTTTCAACTAAATGGCTGAGCCATTGTAACAAGCCAAATTGATTGACAAATCGATTGAAGTAAACTATCTGAATCACTGAGACTAGTACAATCGATTGACGAATCGATTGAAGCAAAATGTTTGAGTCACTGTGATCAGTTCAATCGATTAGCTTAAAGTTTTGTGTTACATCAGCTAACTGCCAAATCGATTATGAGTAAATGTGAGTCGACTGCGTAATCGATTGTTTTGATCTCATTGTTTGAACAAAACACCTATAATCGATTACTCAATCGATTCTGATATGAACATGCTTCTGTTTCTGATTTATGCATTAAAAGAATCGATTGTCAAATCGATTCATTCATATATTTTCAAGAACCAATAAAAACAAGAAACACGATAATCGATTAAGATGTATTTACACCTTTATAAAATCGATTGTGGAATCGATTTTAATGTTGTTTTTCTTAAACATATATAAGTTGACTCAAATCACTTTTTCTCATAACTTTGATATACCTTTGAATAACTTTTGACACACTTGAAACAATTATTTTCACACACATTTTCACAACACTTTGAGCGAAATAATTCATTTGGCAAATCCTTATTGTGTGAATGTCATAGTGTGATTGAGTCACCTTCTTGAATGATCTTTGATCTTTTATCATTTTTGTAAACAACAACTATAAAGAAAATTCTGTAAAACCCCAGTATAGAAACTGGTAGCTATCTACGTTGGTGAGGGTGTTCATCAAGAAGAAGTCTCATCGTTATCTAGGGAGAGTTTGGCGATTAACTCGAGGGATACGGTGGTTGTGTAATATAAGCGAGAGAGTTGGATAGATAGGCCTTGTGTGAGCTGGACAATATGTAAAACATACTCTAGACGATTCTATCGGAAAAAGGCTGAAATCGGTTCAATTTCAGGAGTGGATGTAGGCTGTCAAACTGACAGCTGAACTAATATAAATCTTGGTGTATAATTCTCTTCTCTCTTTATTTCAATATTGCATGATAGCTTAATTTTGAATGTATGTGTTAGCAAAATTCTGTCTTATTTAATATTTTGAATGAGCATTGTATGTGTACACTTGTATTGTTTTACATGCAATCTTTGGTCCTGAATAAATTCTGTAAATTGACTATCTTGTTAAGGTCAGAATTTATCACGTTTGAATTGGAATAATATTGATCACGTTGGTTTCAATATTAATTTCAATACTTAGGAAAAATTGAATTTCTTTGCTTGTAACCTTGCATAAAATTTTCTAAGATCAGAGGTCATACAACCAACAAAATGCATCTACTATTTCCAACATGATGAACCAATTGAGTCAAAATAATATTTTTTTTTTTTAAAAAGATGAAATAATATTTATTCTGTCTTTTTTTAATATTTAACAATGATAAATATTTGTCATGTAATTTCTTTATATTAGTGATAAATATTTATTTTATGATTTTTTATATTTACGACTAACATATATTTGTCATGTGCTTTTTATATTTATTTTTCACTTATATTTTATGTTATTGTAATATCCTATATTTTTTTAATATTTATTATTGACAAATATTTAGTGTAGCGTATTTCTTTTACAAATATGTCCTGTGAAGTTTTTTTATAAAAAGAAATGGTAAACCATCTATGTTAAAATAGTTCTAAAAAAAAATGAACCAATGCTCATAAATTAATATTTATCGGTGACTAATATTTATCTTTTTATGTGGGTAGTGAGAAATATTTGTCTAATTGTTTTTTTTAATATTTATCAGTGTTAAATATTTTTTTCTTATTTTTTTTATATATCAATAGAAAATATTTTTACTTGATTTTTTACATTTATGATTTATAAATATTTGACTCTTATATTTTTATGCATCATTTCTAAATATTTATCTTGCCTTTTTAAAAATATTTATCAACGATTATCAAAGACAAATACTTTTCCCTTAATCTTTGTGTATTAATCGTAAATATTTATCCTATAATTTTTTATATTTAACACTAATATATATGTATTTTTTTAGTCAGTTATATATATTTATACCGTACTATTTTAATATT
>JBBPBS010001012.1:2125035-2136560 GCA_037974835.1 Cicer judaicum
TAAATGTTTAGTGTAGTCCTTTTTTTCAAATATTTCCGTTACAGTTTTTTGTAAAAAAAGTGTGGTAAATTCTTCATTACTATTATATGTACCTCTTTTTTCAAACAAGATGAACCAATTAAGTCAAAATAAAATAAAAAATAAAGATCAACCAATGTTCATAATTGAATATTTAGTGTAGCTTTATTTTTTTTACAAATATGTGCTTTGTAGTTTTTTTTTTAAATTAGTGGTAAATTCTCAATTACAATTAAATGCATGTACTATTTCCAACAAGATAACCAATTGAGTCAAAAAGAATATAAAAAATTGAATCAAATGTTCATAAATGACTACTTATCGGTAGTAAATATTTACCTCGTATTTTTTTTTGTCAATAAAAAATATTGGTATTTTTTTTTAATATTTATTAATGTCAAATATTTGTCCTGAGAGGAAGAAGATATTGCAGCAGCTAATGAATATTTGCAAAATCGATATATAGCCACTAAAAAATGTTATACAAAAGTATTTTATAAGGCAAAGAAAAATAAAATATGAAGAAGGATGTTTTGTTTGTTTAAAAAATATTTAATGTATCAAAAAACTTTTAAAAACTTTTTCAGTTTTCAAAATGTTTTTTGAAAAAATTTGTAATTTTTTAAAAATTAAAATAGAATTCCTATTTTGATAAAGTTTGGTCAATATTTATTGATATATTTGAAAATTGAAAAAATTTAACATTCCATAATTATGTAAACACAAAAATAATAGTTAAATATGACCTGTTGTAATTAATTTGGATATTCAACCTCATTTAATAATCTTGTCCGCATTAAAAAAACCTCTTGCTATAAATAGGTAGATAGATATGCTTTACCATACAATAAGAAATTACCCAATTTGTTTTCACTACAAAAACCATTGTGTTGTATAATGGAAAGTTTATTGAAAATGGCGTTGATGTTGGTGGTTGCAATTGCGACTATCTTTGTGGGAAGTGCACATGGAATTCGTGTTCCAGATGATACATCTCATTGCATGCCAGAACTCTGCCTAATTCGACCAGAATGCTGCCCTACTCTCAATGTTACACCACCTTGAAGTTCATATTAGTTTTATATACTAATCAATTTGGGTTTGACAAAAGGCCCATACAAATGTTATAAATAAAAATTTATAAGAATAAATGATGAATTATTATTCCTTTGATCTATTACGTTTTACATTTTTAGTATATATTTATTAAGACGTAATATTACTTGAGATCAACTTAATTGCTCAACTAGATGGAAATTTTGGTCTAAAAAATTTCATGTTTATATTTTTTAATGTATGCGTTTATCCTCTCCAAAAAATTCTTTTAATAGACCTACAAAATATTCTACCTTTATGTTTTTTTATTAATCTTTGATCACAACTTTCGTAACCATATTATAGTATTAGTAACACTATTAATTAGAACGAGTTACATATTAATTAATTTATCAAACATTAATATAATTAGTAAAACAAACAACATTCACTCTATTCATTGAGATATATTCTATAGAACACGAGGTACATTCTTGTGTTTTATCATGCTCCTAGCCTTATCTACAACAATTATATTCTTCATTTCTGCCAAACTATTTTGTTTAGACGTATAGAAAGCTATTACTTCATGAATTATTTCATTGTTCTCACTTAAATATTTAAAATCTTGGGAGTTGAACCTTTCCCTTTTTCTTTTCAACTATATTCTTAAATTTCTTAAACACATTTAAAGTTTTACATTTAGTTTTTATAAGAAATAGTCAAGGTTTTATACTTTTAACTCATCAATAAATGAAATAAGGTATTTATTTCCTCTTAGAGATATTACTTCAAATGGACCAGATATCTTAGAGTATATCAAATTCAAAATTCACTTGACCACATATGTTAGTAACTTTAAATATATGTATAATTATATAAAAGCATATTGCACATGACAAATAGCACAATAATATAAAGCAGAAAAACATAATAGTAAAAATAATTAATATATAAGAAAACACAATTGATACGACTGATATTTGACTCCCATTGAACCGACGACACTCAATCCACCCGACTTGATTGGACAAACCACCTCTGATACCACTAATGTGACACCCTAAATCCTAAAATAATATATATAATAATTTATATCATATTCCTATAAAATTTGTAGTGGATAAATAAAAATATATTTTTCAAGAAAATAAAAACTTTATATTTAATTTAGGATATCACGTTTCTCAAAAATAAAAACACTTTAAACTTATTTTATTTATTAAAATAGCACAATCTCGATAAGCTAGATTTAAGTATAATTACTTGATTTAATTCTAAAAACTTACTAGTACTTTTAAAGTTTTCATACAAAAATTCGATTCAAATTAAATAAGTAAAATACAAATTAAAACTCTTATTCCCGGTGTCACCTATCAGAGCGGGGTTCTTCCCAAACTTGAACTTCAAAACTCATTAACTTGTAAATGCAGGGCCCTGCCAATCAACCACAAATAACGAAGGAGGTGAGTTTCAAAATCATGATGACAGTATGATACAAGTAAGAAGAACACGCAAACAATCATAATAGGACTGTATCATTACACAAATATTCCATAAAAAAAATATCACATTCAAAGGTCAAAATCACTCAAAGAAAATCAATATATTTCATTGTAACATCAAATTGTCTAAGAGAAATTATCACCACACACGATACATATTAATCACAACAAAACAATTACAATAAAATGCAATGCAATGAATGATGTAACACTCCAATTTATTCATATTTTTACATATTTATCTATCTTAGTAACTATCTAAATATATTATTTAATAGTTTATACTGTAAGTTGTGTGTTTAAATTGCTAAGTGATCTATCTATGAAATTTACAATAGTCTCACTTTTTTTTTTATAGGTATTATATATACTTCTTGCTTTGATAAATTGTAAATGTTGTTTTAAATATTATTGTCATTGAAGAAATATATCGTGCTTTAATCCAATTATTAGGGATTAAATATAGTGTAAATTCTCGTAATTTGAGTACGTTGCAAGGTGTTTTCATATCCTTCTTATAAAGGTTTAATTATATATTTTTAAGTTTTCATTATTCTATTGATTTAAATATTAATTACAAGGCCTTTTAAAAGGATGGCAACACATGTTTTGTCCAAGTACATTTAAATCAAAATTTCACCTTCCAATCTGCAGTGACAACACCAGACCTCTTTTTAAAATATTTCAATTCTTTATTTCCTTTAATTTCTTTTCCTTTTCATTACTACCCAATTAAAGCTAACCTAATAAATCATTCTCTTATATTACAAGCGCCGCTGCCATTTTATTCCCCTAATTTCACGTGCTTCCAATTCCAATAAGTCTTTATCTGTATCCGCTTAAAACCATACAACTATACCTGCACCAAAGGTATAGTCTCTTCCTATTAGTGGAATCTTCGTTGTCTACGGCATAACAACTCAAACCCACATCTTCAATGCATCTAGTGATTTCTTCGCAGGTTGGTCTCAACAAATTTCCTTGCCTCGATTCATGTTGTTTTGTATTTTTAATTGTAACTCCAACCTGGAGTATTTGTAACATGTTACTCATTTATAAATATAAAATCTCTTGGCATTTGTAAGGTTGGACTCTTAGCGCTTTTATAATGGTTCATTAGGAAAGACTTTGGAATCATCCACTCAATAATTTAGATTTCATTTAAATTAAGCCACTGATTCCTTCAATTGATTCATATTTGATTCACAGTTTTATTGTGGAAGATATTCATTTTTTTTATTGAACTCATGATTTTTCTTAAATTTTCGATTCCTATCATCAACATAGAACTCTCATTTACTGAAAATGGCTGCTTTATTGGGTTTTGAATTGCTCATATTGTTACATCTTTTCATCTATGAAACATCAACAACAAAAAAACCCACATGTATGTAACCTCTATTTTAAAGCCTAGAATTTTGAGAGTGTTTACTTATAATTATTGTCTTCGTGCCTTATTTTTATTTCAGCATGTGGAAATAATCCTCCTAAAAACATTTCATAGCTTGGAGCTTTCAAACATGAGTGTCGTGGTTGATATTTCAAAACATATCAACGAAGGAGGTGAGTTTCAAAATCATGATAACAGTATGATACAATTAAGAAGAACACCCAAACAATCATAATAGTACTGTATCATTACACAAATATTCTATAAAAAAAATATCACATTCAAAGATCAAAATCACTCAAGGAAAATCAATAGATTTCATTGTAATATCAAATTGTCTAAGAGAAATTATCACCATACACGAAACATATTAATAACAACAAAACAATTACAATAAAATGCATGAACTTATACTCTACTTCACAATGTGATACCATTTTAACTCTGAAGTACTTTATTAGGTGGCTTGATACTATGCCACCATCCCGGTGGACGGACAATTCAAATTGGCCCTGTCCTCATAGATCACCTCAACTCAATCCGAAACACATATACGTGATAGTCGAGGTAAACGGGTGTTGCATGGTAGCTCCCAACATTTAGAGTGCTACCTCCACGTCACCTAGGAATACCCCACCCAAATACCTCCAAGGTCTAACAACCTTGCCTTAAGGCTCAACAACAGACTGCCATGATCAGACTCATTCAGTTGTACTTCCCCAGAATCACTAGGCTTGTCAGACCCTACCTATATAACGACAAAGTAAACTTCACTTCACAATTTCTCAATATTTATTTTCTCCCCTCGTTGGCCTATGATACTCCATTAAGAATTGTCATCTCAAACACAAATTGAAATCACAATTATTTCATCAACTATGGGGTTACTTCAATATTCTCATCACAAATTCACAACATCACTATCATTAATCATATCTCATCACATAAATTCATCACAAATTTATAGCATCACTATCATGAATCATACATCATCACATAGGCTTGTCACAAATTTATAACATCATTATTATTAATTATACATCATCATAATCACATAAACGTATCAAATAAATTCTCTTTTTATTATCACATCACATAAACACGTCTAATCAAACATATACATAAAATTCATTCAACGTCTAGTATCACAATAATATCAAATATCACACATTTAATAAAAATAAATCAAACATCACAATAATATCCAATACCACACCTTTAACGAAGTTAAATCAATCAACATCTTATAAATATTTTTATTCCATATTTTAATCTCACAATTCCCATATTTTAACATTAATTAATTTATCAGTCAAAGGGCTACTTCCGTACATAGCGAGCCCCGAATGAATCATTGGGAAATACAGTTTTCCCGTTCCATCTCAAATTATATTATACTCATGAATTCAAACGCTCTCTCACCCCTCACCTTATTTTGACGCTTTCACACACGAATACAATTCCACGAGCAAATAACCTTTGTTCATTGACTCTTTGTCCTTCAATGATCTAACTCGACAGTTTATGAGTAAACGTTAAAAATAAATTATGAGAAGATACTCTATAAACTAAATTCGAAATTCGGTTAAGGAAAATTAACATAAATCAGAAACCCAATTAGTGGATAATATAACCACTTTTCACACGGTCGTTTTGGCGTTGGTTTCATTCAAATTGGACTTACGGTGAAGGAGAACGGTATAAAATAACGAATTCTACAAACGAAGAAGTCGAGTATTTTAGAGAGAAATCGGGGTTGTTAAAAATTTGGAAAAAAATTATGTTTAGTTGACGAGTTAAATGAATGAAATAATATACTCAAATTTGAACGAAAATGGAGAAAGTTTTCTGAAACAGTTATCGATCATCGGTGTCAAATGATAGGGTTATTGTTGTGTTTCCTCTTTGGTTTACGTTTGCCCTTCCAACTCCATTCCCTTTTTTGTTTGTTTTATTTTATTAACAATTAGGGTTCATACATGAATCAAATCCATTGTTCTCCTCTTATGTTTTACTAGTTTTTTTTTCTTCTTTTTAAACACAATTTCATTAATATAGCATTATTACTATTTCAAAATAATTTATAAATAAAAATAATTAATATTTTTAAATACATTAATAACCAAATATCTCATATTTAAAATAATCCCTATAATAATATTTTATTTTATATACTCAAATTAAGATATTACCATCATTAGAGAATAGTCCAAATTATAAAATAAATAAATATAAATCAACACTTTATATTAATTACTAAATCTTAATAAACATATATAAAATTACAATGTCATAACAAGTATATAAAAATAAAGTAAATCAAACACAATATCACTACTATCTCAATAAATAATTGAAATATAACTAGTGCATACTTAACATTTGTCAAACGTACCTAAAAGTATTACATTAATTAGGTACACATATATACACGTAAAATCGAATAAATTTTTTTTTCTTTAAAATATATATATTACACTAAAATACTATTATTTTTTAAAAATATATCAAATAATAATATATAATATTTATTATTTATATCGCTAATGTAATATAAGATTTATAAAACTAGCACATCATATAAATCACCTATATGACAAAAATTAGTTAGAAAATTTATTATCATACACTACAAAAAAAAATATCTATTGTGACACTCAGTTTTTAGTGATATTTTATTGTTTGTCACTATAATTACTTTTAGCTACAGATAACCTATTCTCATTTCATGTCACTAGACCATATTAATTTTAAAAAAACTCAAATATTCACGTAAAAAATAGTTTTTAGTTGACCAACAGTTTTTCCTCGTTGACCCACACTTCAGTTCATGTATTCCCTTCCTTAAGGTCTTGGCTTTGTTAAAAGCTTATATAGATTTCCTACTTCTCTTAATCATTTCTATGGTGAAATTCCTCATAATTTTTGTGACTCACCAGTTATAAGTATAGTGAATCTCTCTCATAATTCTAGCTCTAGTAAAATTATAGAACTAAAAAATGCGGGAAACCAGTTTCATTGTTGTTAGCAGGAGAAATTCCTTCTTCTCTTATTGAATTACTTGTTTTTATTTATCTTGATTTTAAGCATAAGTTTTTGCGGTGATTTAGTTTATTGATGCAGGAAACTAGTGGTGATTTAGTTTATGTGATGAAGCTAGTTAAATTTGGAAACTAATCTTCAAAGAGTTTGAAAGTTGAAGTAAAAAGTTTAACTAAATTAGATATAAGAATGTTGTGAAGATTCTTGGGTTTTGTCTTTCTTATCAGTCAAATTTCTTATTTATGAATACTTGCATGGAGGAAGCTTAAGGGATTTGATTTGTAGTCAGAATTTTCAATTGCATTGCCTACCTCTCAGACATCAATGTCATCAAAATACTTGGATTCTGTCTTTCTTATGAGGACCTATTTTTTGTGTGTAAATGCTGAATAATATATATTGGAAAAGCCATGGAGAATGTTCATATCCTACAAATTACTGGACAAACATGAGCAATTCCCATATATTATGTTTCTTTATCTTAGTATCAATTTGGGAAAACCATCATTTATATTTAGTGCCCCAGCTTCAACTGCTAATCATTATCATGTGGATGCCGATATGCAATGATTGGACAATTGAATGCTAAGAGTGATGTATACAGTTTTGGTGTTGTCCTTCTGGAAATTTAGACTGGAACGAAACCTGTTGATCATACACTACCACATGGACAGCAGAGTCTAGTTACTTGGGTACTAATTTATATCCTTACACTCTCATCCCTTGCTCCAACAAAAGAAAAAAGAAACAGAATCTAAGCTTCTTTTTATTGTGATCCATGTCCACTGTAAATTCTAGCTGATCTTGATTGATGTGTATTTTAGAATACACCAAAACTCAGTGAGGATAAGGTCAGGCAGTGTGTTGATACAAAACTAGGAGGAGAATACCCACCAAAAGCTGTTGCTAAGGTATTTTTATTTTATTTGGCCATTTTTCATGTCGTTAACTGTATGTGGAAGTGTTCTATAACATATATTTTATTTGAATATAAAAGAAGCACACTAGACTGTAGATTTATTTGAAGTATTTGTTAAATATCGGACAATATCTTGTATTTTAATTTGATTATTTAGAGTGATTTAAAACCTTTCAGACTTGACGAAAAACTATGATATCTTAGCAGTACATAGGGTCATCTGGATCAGTAAACTAGTTTCTATTGACCTTTAAAGATGGAAATTAAATTAGTGGAATATTGTTACACTTGCATCTTTGAGAGTTAGAATTACTTTTCCTCTCTCCTATCTTAATCTACTTTTGAAAAGTTAACATTGAAACAAAGCTTTTTTAATTGTGAATTCTTAACTAAGCTAATGAATACAATCAAGTATTATTTGCAAATAAAAGTAACGGTAACAACAACACACACTTACTTCTTATGTTTTTATTTTGCTTCAAATTATTTAAACAAACCATTTTCTTTGAACAACATAAGTGTTTCATTGTCGCAACATGTGATCGTGAGTTAAGAGGAGAATCCAGAAGGTAAAATCATTTATCATTTCTCTGATTATCAATGTTTTAGACCTAGATGCATGACCCATTTAACTTGGTTTCTGTATTTCAGATTCCTGGTGTGCCAATAATGTACATCACTAAAAAGGTCAAGAGTGTAAGCTCAGCTATATTCAGTAAGTGGTAGAACTAGTCTTCAATTCATGTTGAATAAATAAGTTGCAGCCTCTAGTAACAATTTTCTACATCTTGATTGTGGTAATTGAAAAGCAAAGAACATGTTAAATAGTAATGACAATCTTTAAGAATTACTGCAAGACCATAGAATCATACACACAAAGAGTAGATAAATAATAGTCTATTCAGGAATTGCTTTTTCAAAACATTAGGTTCATTTGTATACATATCAAGAACCTAATGACATAAAGCAGCATGTGGAGGCATGTTCTAATCCCAAAAAAATTATATATAAATCTAATACAATATATATACTTTTAAAATTCCTTACTGAATGTTTTTGTTTCATTACAGATTGATGCTCATTATGGTGGTGTTAATGACTTGGGATTTTCATATCCAAACAAAAAGCTATGCTTTGTAACTTGTGGAGATGATAAGTTAATAAAGGTAACATATTATTTTTTCCAATCTATTGTAGATTATAGCTATATGAATGTATATCTTTAATTATTAATATTTGATGAGTGATACATATAGGTATGGGATTTGAATGGAAATAATGTCATGTAGCATCTGTTTATTCTGTTTTACCGAGTTAGAAAAAAAATATTCAGGTTAAATTCTTCTATCACCCTCTGTCTACATTTGCATTTTATTTTATTTTACTTTGAGGCATTCTAGAATCTGTTGTAGTGAATGCTTGACTGATAAGATATTGTGACATCAAATTCATGCAGTTTTGTTTTTCAACTTCGGTTGATGGCAAACTTACTGCAGTGAGGTTCGATCAATCGTAAATTAATTATGGCCTAGCTTTTCATCCTAATTTCTTTCAGTATATACTGCCACATGAAAATGAAGGAACTGGATGCTCGTTATCACTAAAACATGTGCGCAACTGCAAGAGCAAAGCAATATATCTGCTAAGAGTACAGAGAGCACCGGTACAATGCTTTTGACTTCTAAGATTCAATTTAAAATAATTTCAATACCATGTCATGCACTTTTCGGAATTGAAATAAAGTTTGAGAAAATTATTAATTTCTCTCCTTTTCAATGATCCATGGTTTGATTGTAATAAAATACACCATATAGATTTTAATGACTAATCACCGATGCAATGAGACTGGTAAGGAATAAAATAGTGTCACTCAAAGTATTATTGGCTTTTACCTACAATTTTTAACTTTTAGTGAAATATTTTGTGTGTCACGATAGGTCAATTTTTTTGTAGTGCATATATTCTAAAATACTTTTAATATTAAATTAATTATTTAAAATTGTACTTAAATAATAAAATAGTTTAATATAAAATTTAGTATGTTATAATTCTCCCCTTGTTAAACAATTATGTAACTTACCACCCTCAATATTTAAACTTAGTCTATAAACATATTTAAGACATTCAATCTCCAATTAAGTAGATCATGTAAAATTCAACTAACATAGCATGGTATACTAACATGACAAAATAAATCAATTAACATGTATAATATTTATCATTCGATTATGAAATAAAATACTTATCACATTTATCATTAAATTATAAAATAAAATACCGTAGAGTTACACACTATAATTTACATATAAAACATGACATATAGATTCTATCAATAATAACGTAGTTCATTTAGTTTGATTAAATGAAACACATTCCAAGTACGTCGTCAATTTCAACTATTTCTTTCAAACCAAATATTACTAGTTTTACTTCTTAAAATAAAGTTTAAATCGTATCACAAAACATTTAACAAATTTAACTTAGGTCCGAGAAAGAGAGTAACTTGTTAAAATATAAAACATATCTAACAACTTAATAACACTATAATAGAATTACAATTAATTACTCTATAAAAACATATTATATATATAATCAACCAAAAAAATAATGATAGAGATACTATTTTCCAATAAAATATATTTAATGATTAAATTCATTCAATTGATATAAGCAATGAACATGTTCTTTAATTATTTAAAAATAAAATTAAAAGATACTTCTAACAAAATAATGAGTTATCATTGTCTCTTTTATTGACAATGAGTCATCGGGGTAGCTAGTCCCTCTTATTCATGTAGTCAACTACTTAAGGAACTATAATTGCAGTCATTCAAATTCAAATATGGATAATTAAAAGTATCTTTAATGTGGTTCAGGAGTGCGAAGGCGGAGCCACAACTCTCACTCTTTACTTCAAGTTAAAAACTCACTTAATTATACATTCACAGTAGTTTATTTGTAATTTACAACTAGCTACAACAACAAAAGAAATGACACTAATATCAATATATAATCAATAATTCGATTGAAGAAATATAGAACTATTCCATTTTTAAATGTTCTCGACTATAACTCTATACACTAATTCCCAAAAATTAGAACACTTGAAACACAAACAATTTCATATTTACGTAATCATATACATGCATATAACTAAATATTCATCAATTGACATCATGATGTAGAATATCCTCATGCCAATCCAATATTTACAAATTGATCACAAATAAATTATTTATTAACTTTTCTTTTAATCAATCTTTATCATTTAACAAAGATTTTTCAATTAGTAGGTAAAGTATGCAACTATTTTTACTCCAAGTTAATATAACAATCATAAAATTAAAATAAATCTCGTAGTACATAAATTATTTTGGGTTAATCAATACTCTAAAATTTGATTGCAAACACTTAAATTATTTTAAAATGATCACTAATCTTTTAATACCATAAAATTATTTTTCCTTGGATTACTTCTTAATAAATCTTACGATTTTTTTTAAACACTTTTAAAAATCAATAAGATTACTAAAATTTCACCAATATCTTTCTCACCAAAATACCTCTCAAGATATTTAAGCAATCTTAAAATAAATTTTTTTTAACCTATATTTTG
>JBBPBS010001012.1:2152530-2182189 GCA_037974835.1 Cicer judaicum
ATAAAAAAATATGAGATAAATATTCATTACTAATATATAAAAAAAGGAGAAATATCTATCACCAATTAAATATAAAAAAACTTGTGATACATAATAAAACAGACGAATATTTGTCATTGATCAACTTTTAGAAAAAATATGATATAAATATTTATTATTAATACATAAAAAAATACATAACAATTATTTATCACTAATAAATACAACAAATGACACATTTAATATTATTTATATCTTCTAAATAAAAATGAAAATAATTATTTATTAATTATAATTTATTATTAAAATCATACATGAGACAAATTTTTATCATTAAGATATTATTTAAAATTAATGTCTTTTCAATATCATTTACATAAAAATAGAAACAATTATAATACATCCATCTATAAGAAAAAAAAAATTTGACACACATCACATATCTCTTCCTATTCTACGTATGGTGTATATACATATATATTAAAAAAATTAGTGATGTTTCGTACCCAAAAAAAAATTAGTGATGTTAATTAAAATTTAAATAGAGCTGTGGCAACTAAATTAATTGAAAGAAAATTCATGTTACATCACTAATAGTTATAAAAATACATGGGGTCTTACATTAGTATATTGAGGGTACAAGGCTTACCGATGCCTTCCCACAAAAGCCCTAGCAGAAAAATGCTAACAACGTAATAACCTTAATAATATAAAGCAAATAAATAGACATTATCTCCTTAGCTTTTTGGTGAAAAATCTAAGTGTTTAAGAAAGATCAGATAATATCTCGATACACCTCTTTCGATCAAGAGACAGAACCGAAACAATTGAAAGCAGTGAAATGAGTGAGCGAAGAAGGGTCATCAACCCCTGTTAATAGTTTTTTTTTTTTTATTCATTTGTGCTTAGCGAAAAACGATTCACTTTGCGAATGGCTTCTTCTATGGGTTCCTAGCTTCTCACATTCAATGGGTTGATTTTAGAAAAATAATTTTCAGCCACTGAAAATTATTAATGGATTGAGTCGCGAATTATGTCACTTTTTAAAAATATTTCACGATACTGTCTTAAATTATGCAAGACAGACTATGTCTATGATAAAATCGTTCAGTTACACTATATCGATTTTACTACTGCATCGTGAAAAACTATCATATAATTCCACCCTATAAATATGGTGGTTAAGACTACTCGTAATATGACTCAAAATTTTGAAGAGAAGTTTTTTCCAGTGTGTGATATATCCTCCTTATAACACTAACAGTATGTGAAATTCCTCTTATGTAGAACTTTTTCATATTTCAAATTCACCCAACACTATCTTTAAATTTCAACAATTTGTGTTTAAGTTCTAACATCATTTCCAACAATCCCTAACTTGAATTAAAAATAATGTTTCTAAAGTAGAATCAAACGCTTCTATACGATTGCTAATAAACAAAGGTGTCTTCCGACTAGAACCTTTACATACATAGTAAGTAAGATTCATATTCAACAAGAATGACTTGTAGTCTTGAAACGTTCGTGTATTAATGACCTTGCACATCTATCCCAGTATAGTTAATGCTCTAGGGATTCTGCCTCAAAATTCCATAGGAAACGACCCGACTTCCACCTTCACACAGGTGAGTCTATCAAGACTACTCATGTAGCTAGGTACTCATCTCCACATAGAGTACAAATTTAATTAAGAGTTTCTATTACCTCATCATTTCAAGTATCATGCTTCTCTCATTTATAATAGCATAATCATCTCATATCACTCCACAAGTTGTTATTATCCATTGTACCTAATTCTTAGAATCTTCTTGTAGGTCATGCTACCATCATGAGTGACTCATTGCCATATAGGCAGTAGTCTTATCCTTTTGGATATGTTTAGGAATTTCTCCGTAGTTAATTTTATTGATCCAAGTTGGTTTTTATACTTAGAGTTTTGATGTTAACACAAGTATTTTATGAGAAACATATATTTGACTTCATAGAGTATGAAAGAAGATTCATGTTTTTGAAGATAATCTTAAATAAAATCTTTGACCAAGTGGAAGAAAGATATGGTCAAGATTTAAAGAAGATGTGACCAACGTATTATTATAATAAGATATAAATTATTTACAAGAAGATTTGATAAAGATTTATTTATAAGAATATATGAATTACTTACAAGAAGATTTGATCAAGATTTATCTATAAGAAAATATGAGTTATTTACAAGAAGATTTGATCAAGATTTATCACATGAAGATATGAATTATTTACAAGCATATTCGATCAAAATTTATCTACAAGATTATATGAATTATTTACAAGAAGATATGAACTATTTACAAGAAGATATGATCAAGAATTGTTTACAAGAAGAGATACTCACAAGAAGATACATTTATTATTTACAAATATATGATTCAGATTTTGACAAATGACAAAATACTAAATTGGACTTAGTCATATTCTTACTTGTGAAAGTTCAAGAACCAGTCCGACAATGTTACCACCCAGATCAAAGCAAGCAATATGAAGGAAGTTTCATTTGAACAGTTTGGCGAAAGAAATCTTAAAAAAACACGAACAATGTTAATCTAAATAATTTACAAACTCAATCTGAACAAAATAAGAACAATATCAATCTGAAAAATATACTAACTCAATCTGAAAAAAATATGAACAATATCAATATGAAGAATTTACAAACTCAATATGAAGAATTTATAAATTCAATCTGAACAAAATACAAATAGAATCAATGTAGAAGAACTACTCATATTGGATTCAGAAATAAAGAATTAGCTAAGAAAAACATATTATCAAAAAACATCTTGTTCATAGTTATTTTTTAATAAGATCAATGTTGACCAAGTTAGAAATGAAGATACAATTTAGAACAAGCCCTAATTTTATCTATAAATAGATATTCAAGGCTGAAGAAGAAGATCATAGAAAAATCATAAAAGAGTAAAAGAACTCAAGCTCAAAAATTCCGAATTCATATTAGAGTTCAAAGAGAGAGAAACTAGTTCGAATGATAAATATTTTCTAAGGGTTTTTATTAGAGTGTGATAGTCATTGTTATAATCTACTTTTTAGAAGAAACTACTCAAGTTTCAAACCTTTATATTCAAATACGATAATGGTGTTAGTGTGCCTTCAACAATCTGGGGTCGTCAAATTGTTGAATTAATGGATTAAATCTTCTAAGTGAATGGACTAGATGTATCCAAGTTAGTGGTGAACCAAGATAAATTACATAAGTCATTTTATTCCTACACTCTTTAGTTTTGTTATTGTTTCTACAACAAGTAAATCATCAAGCCTGAACTAATTTAATCAAATAATAAAAAAGTTGTCAAATTAGTCAAACATAATTCATCCCCCTTTTCTCGTGTTTGCACCTTCAAATCCTTTCATCAAAGGATCTGCTAAATTTTCATCGGTCAAAACATGATCCATTCTAACATCTCATTTTGAAAGTAACTCTCGAGTTGTGATGTGCTTGCGACATATTTGTCGTCTCATACCGTTTTATTAATGATTCTCAATTTTTACATTAGATGTGGTACTATTGCAGTTGATTAACACAACCAACATTGATTTTTCCCATAAAGGAATCTCAACTAGCAAACATCTCAATCAACTCGCTTTTTAACTATCGGTCGCTTTTTCACTATCTGAACCAATATTGTATGTTTCTTTAATTTCCAAGATAAAACTCCACCAACTATGCTAAATATATAGTCATTGGTAGCTTTGGAGTCATATGATAAACTGTACCAATCAACATCACTATATCCTTCAAGGATAACGAGAAATCTTTGATAATGTAGTATGAGATTCATGGTCCTTTAAAGGCATCTCATGATTCTCTCAATAACATACCAATACTCAATAGTATATCTACTAGTAAACCTTCACAATAGTCCAATGATGTAGGCAATGTCGGGTCTCATACTGTTAGTGGCATACCTGAGGATGCCAATGAGGCTCGCATATTCAATTAGTCTAACACATTTCCTAGTGTTTTTGAAATGTTTCATACATGATCATTTGGTGTAAAAATAGGTTTACAGTCAAAGTAATTGTATTTATTTAAGATCTTTTCAACATAGTGAGACTAATCCAAAGAAATTTCGTTTTGGGACCTAATAATCTTGATTCCAAGAATTACACTCGCTTCTCTGAAGTATTTCATATCAAAGTTGTTACACAATAATGATTTCACAATATTTACAGCATGAATGTTTGAACCAAATATGGATAAGTCGTCTTATTTTCTTTTTATAAAAACTTTGGCTATAAGGTGAGCCTTGTATTTATCAACAGTTCTATCAGGTTTTTAGTTTCTTTTTTAAAAAGAAAAAATCCAATTACAACTTATCGGTTTGCAACCAGAAGACAAGTCTACTAAATTACAGGTTTTGTTAGATTCTAGAGAGTCCATCCCATCATTTATAGCTTCTTACCATATATTGGCATCAAAAAATGACATGACTTCTTGAAGATTTGTAGGATCCTATTCTAAATAGGCCATATAATCGGGTCTATAATCTTTAGCAACTCATGCACTCTTACTTTTTTGACGTTTTGTTTCTACTTGTTTGTTGCTTTCGTTAATTGTTGTTTTTATTTCTATCCAAAACATAGCAAACATTTAATAAAACTTCCCCCCACCAATGAGATGTAATGCTAGAGTTAAACCTAATAGCAACAACTAGTTCAATAATAGTTCTATTTTTCCTTTCAGCTTTACCATTCATTTCAAGCAAATGTGGTGTTTCATGTATAATTCTATCCAGTTAAAAAAACTCATTAAACAAACTATTATCATACTCGATTCCTCTATCACTAAGAAACCTCTTAATCTTTCTACTAAATTGATTTTTCCTTTCAGCTTTACCATTCATTTCAAGCAAATGTGGTGTTTCATGTATAATTCTATCCAGTTAAAAAAACTCATTAAACAAACTATTATCATACTCGGTTCCTCTATCACTAAGAAACCTCTTAATCTTTCTACTAAATTGATTTTTAATTTCAGTTACGAAGATCTTAAATATGTCAAATGCTTCACTTTTATTTTTCATTAGATATACAAAAGTATAGCTATAAGAATCATCAATAAATGTGATAAAACAATGCTTCCTATTTCTAGTTAAAGTCCCATCAAGTTCACATATGTGGGAGTGTATTAAATCTAAAGACTCGAATTCTATAACTATTGATTTATGTTAACTCTTTGTTCTTTTAGCTTGACTACAAAAATTATTATTTTATTTTGACTACAAAAATCACATTTTTCAAAATCATTTAGGATAACTTTGGAATTAAACCTAAGTTACGTAAGTTTGAAATTATGTGTTTGTTCACATAATATAGTCTAGTATGCCCAATCTTAAAATCACACAATATGTAAGAAGGAGACATTTTATTAATTTCAACATTTAACAAAAATACCCTTTCCCAACATGTCACTAGTAGCGTACCCTTTCCCAACAAAAATACCATTTTTATGGTACTGGTAATGAATGAATGATAGTACTTATTCCTAGGTACCGAGGTTGATTCACATGGAAGGAGAAAAATCGCTAATTTGTAATTGAGGGAAAATGGAGCGTAACAAGTTTGTGAATAACAATGTCGGTCAAAGGAAGCTACACTGTTACAAAAATGGTGCATTTTAAACATCTTAAAAATTTTGTTTTGGAGTTTTGAAAATAAATTTCATCCACTGAAGATATTTTGTCGAATTGCCTAAAGTTATGCAAGGCAAGCTATCAACCATGGTATCTCCAGGATAAACAACCAATTACACTACATCAATATTACTACTACAACATAGAAAACCGTTCTAGAATTACACCCTCTAAATATGGCAGTTAAGACCACTTGTAACATGTTACTATGAGCACTTGAAAATCTGAAGGGACAAAAAATTTCCAATAAAGGTACATAAAGAAAATTTAGGACAAAATAGAAAAAGGAGAAGAAAGAAAACTCAAATTTATTTAAGAGTTTTTGTGTAATTTGTGAGCTAAGTCGAATCCAAATTCTGCATTTTATCTGAGCAAATTCTACAAAAATAGTTGTTGTCCAGTTCACTAAAGATAAATTAGTTCACAAAAAACTAACCTAAGATATCATAGGAAGGTGGAGGAAGATTCGGTCACGTGAAAACTAATGAGGAGAAATGGAAATGAAATAAGGACTCGGCCAACAAACAAAAATTGTCAACAAAAAAAAAAACATTTAGTCAAAAAATTTAATGTTATTAATTAGAACAACTTATATAATATAATAAATTTCTATTTATGCTTAATCAATTAAGCACAACTTTTGAAACTCCTCCCAAGCAAAATTCAAGCTATCTTCACTATATTTGTGGATCATTCTTATTGAGTTTTTGTTTTTAGTTAATCTCAAACAAAGAGTTGAAAATTATTAGATCTCAAACACTTTTTATCATATAGATTATTTGCAACTAAATTTTAACTTTTATGTTAGATTTAGTGTGATTAAAGAAACCTTTTTTGGTTTGAAAGGTGGTTGTAAAAATCCTATCTAGTTTGAAAGGTTGATGTAAAATACAATCATCGAGTTGATGTTTTGATGATAACAAAGGCAAACAAATAAGTAATTATCTCCTAACTATATATACTAAGTGTGCATATTAAAGGCAAGAGTATTGTTAATAACTATTTCTAAAGTAGCTTAAAGATATACTAATGGAGCAAGATATAATAAAGCAAAAGAAAGACTATAAAAATAAGTGTAGCAAAACATATGTCACAATAAAAGTTATATCCTTTGATAACTAGATGAAGGCAAAAGAAACCAAGAGTCTATATAAACTACACCGTATGTTTGGTGACACATGTCTTGGTTGTCGTAAGCTTCAATTGACTCTAGGATGTGGGCGATGTAGTAACTTGGTTGCCTCTAGAAACGTAAAGCAAAATATATTTAAAGTAAAACATAGCAAGAAAATGTTTTTCTGTCTATATCTCTGATAAACATGACAAGCAAACAATATGACTTTGCCTCTAATACACAATTGTAACAAGAAATTACTTCTCTCTAACAAGTTGTTACTGCCTTTTCCTCTAATAATCACTTCCAACATTTGATCGCCTAAACTCTTATGTATCCTCTGAAAAGTTCAACACTTTAAATTGTCAACGCTCCAATAAAGTCAATGCTTTGTAAATCTGCAACGATAACATTCGCAACAGACTTTCTTCTCTATACTTCTGAAGAACTGACTCAGTCCTTTGAAGTGAGTGAAAGAGAGAAAGAAGGAATGAGAGAAAATGAAAAAAGCTATATGTTAAAAGAAGAAAATTTGAAAAAAGCCAAGAACACATCAAACTAAAAGAATGGGTTAATTACCCTTTCATATAGAGTTATCAGAGTTGATGTAAATCAGTCAAAGTATTTTCACACACTTGCACTAATATAGGATTTAATCTATAACATCCACTCAATGAGAGTTAAAATCCTAACAACAAATTTTATGTTAATTTAAATAGAAACTAGAACAAATGTAAATCAGTATGATAGTGGCATAAAACTCTCATCCTCAAAGAGGTACCTGAAAAGGTACAACGACCCTCATGAACCTCAACGACAGGATGTTAGTATATTGAAGAAAGGTTTTGGGAACGACAATTTAGAGAGGCTAAAGAAAAATATTCAAAGCTCAAAGAGGCATAGTAAATAATATTTATAAATTTATTAATGGAAATTGTGGGTTAAGTCCTCAACTATAGTAAGGAAAAATCTCTCAGTAAGAGGATGACTAGATAAAATAACATTGTGTTGTGAACTAATATAAAATATGTGTATCTCCTTTATCCTTTTTAATTCTCGCGTCTTAATTCTTTATGATTCAATCTTACTTCTTCTAAACCTTCTTTAATAGCAAATTGAATGTTGTGATAAATAAAAGTTTTTTAACAAAGATAAAATAGTTTTGGAAACAACAAATACAATTCAAACCCTTCTCTTTCTTGTGTTTTCCATCACCTTCATAGAGCACATACAATAGTTGAATATGGTTGTGAATAGATTGACCTGATGGACAATATGGTTGTTGATGTTGTTGTAGTGAATGTTCTTGCAATGAACCTCAATACGATGACAAAGTGCAAGCTTTTTATTCCTTGTCAAAAGAAATAAATGAACCATTGTTTAAAGGGTCATCTGACTCTAAATTATCTATATGCGTGAGACTTTTAGCTACTAAGTGATATTGGCATGTTATATACTATTCCTATAAGTTATTATGATGCTAAGAGCACTACGCCAAAAATAGCCTTTTACAACGCTTTTTATAATTCATTTACAACGCTTTTTCAACAACAAAAAAGCGTTGTGGAATCGAGCGTTGTAAAAGATACAACAGCGCTTTTAAAAAAGCGCTATAAATCATGTAAATATAACGCGCACTTGTTATGCACATTTTACAGCGTTTTTTTAAAAAAGCGCTGTAAAATGCGCACATAATATGCATTATTATGCACATTTTACAGCGCTTATTTCAACAAGCACTGTAAAATGTGCATATAAAATTCGTATACTGGGTGTGCCTTTTACAACGCTTGTTTTAAGAAGCGCTGTAAAATGCAGACCCATAATTCATATATTTGGTGTGCCTTTTACAGCGCTTTTTATAAAAAGCGCTGTAAAATGTCCACCCAATGCACATTTTACAGCGCTTTTTCAAAAAAGCACTGTAAAATGTGTATTTTTTTTTAAAACGTTGTAAATTAAATTTTTGAAATGCGCTTTTTAGCTTTTTATGGTATTTTTTTTAGAAAGCGCTGTCTTTTATCTTTTTATCCAAAATTATTTTGATCCGGTTCACACAACACAACACAACCAGATACATATATATAACCCTGTAACACTGTAATTTACAACCTAATTAACTATATTCTGATACATATATATAACCTAATTTACAACCTAATTAACTACATATACATTGAACCTAATTTACAACCTAATTAACTACATATTCATATGCATGTTCATATATTGTCCTATGATCATATACATATAATAACTAAAAAAATATACAGAATATGCACTAGCTACCATATAATATTCAGATCCCTTACTCAGCAGCATGCTATTTCCCAGAAAATCAAATAATTTTCATTTCAAGCACATACTCACACTATTCTTCCTTTAATTCCATTAGATCTTCCTTAGAATATGATGGACTGGAATTGTCAAAGTACTGCAATATAAAAATTGAACATATTATATTAAGTTAGTATCAAATATATAGATAATTTATATATGAAAATCATATAATGAAAATACCGTACCGTTTCTGAGATAATAGTTTTATTCTTGTCAACAATCTCCTTCATGAATCTCAATACGTAGTACCCACAATCGATGTTGTTTGTTTGACGAGGGCACCTTATTTGGATCCATGTAATGTTATTAGACTTTTGCTTCGACACTGTAGCACCTCTTTCAGCTCGAAAAACTTTTAAGGCACTATCGAATGAATAAATGTGATTATTATAGCATGAACAAACACATTATTTATATATATATGTAAGAAATAAATGAATATTACTTACGTGTTGAGCATAGTCTTTATTTCGGAGTGATTATTATAATTGCTATGCACGAGATCCAAATAGTATATAACTTCAGAGACCGCATTGATTGCAAATAGCACCCAATGTGCCCTACAACAACAAAAAATTGGTTAAGCAATTTTGTTTATACACAACTAATAAATTAAATTCTCATCAATTAAAAAAGATAAAATTACGTACCCTGAATTAAAAAAGATAAAATTCCTAATAACATATTTACAATGTATTTCTTTACATTTTCTGGGTTGAGTTTCCACATCGACATCTTATGCGGAGACAAGAATGAGTATTTATTTGACAATTTCCTCGTGCACACGACCTTCTCATACAAAAACCTTCAATAAAAATTTTAAACTAGATTAATTACCAATACATTTAATTAATTACCAATAAATGCAATTAAAGGTATTTTTTACCTTATGTACAAGCTCATTACAGTAGCACTAAGCTCTTTATGTTCGAGAAGTTCGTATATGTGCTCCTTTTCGAGAAATTCATCATACTCATCTCCGAATATATCCTTATTCATGGGTACGATGCGTGAATCGTCGCTGCTGCCCATGTTCCTTTTTACTTGGATGTCAAGACACGCCCCGTATTTACCAATGCATGGCTGACTTATTTTAGGAGCAGCAGCAGCGACCAATTTTCCCCGATCCAGTTTTTTTCTTGCTGCAAGTTTGGCAGCTTTATTACCCTCCGGCCTTTGTGATTTGGCAGCTCTATTAACCTCCAATTTTTGAGGTTTGCTGCCTTTTTTTTGGCTGTAAGGGTGGTTTATTTAATTGGATCTACAAAAATGAGGTTAAATGTTAGTTTATTGAATCTGAAAAAATTGACAAACCTTATGCAATAAATGTGACAAACCTTTTCGGGAGATGTAACTGATTCGTTTCTGTGAATTTTTTTATCATTCCCATTAGGCTTAATTTTCAGCATCTAAATATAAATGTGAAATTAAAGTTACTAGCGGAAAAAAATCAGCAATTAATATGCATTTCAATTAATTAAATATACCTTATCGAGGGCAACAAGGTTTGTGGGCCATGCCACGTAACTACCAATAGCGTCGCCCAATAACTGCATATCTCCATCGTTGTCCGGTATCGGCAACGATGCAGTTGGTTCGAAAGCAACAACAGGCGATACTTTGACATGGCCCGCAGGGATCGGAGTATTGTGCAATACTTCTCCCAAAGTATTGTACAATTTTCCTTTTCCCACCTTCCGATGAGTAGGCGAGGACAAGTATAGGACACATGGAGTGACACCCTAAATCAATAGTTAAAACATAAGTACGGTTAATATATAAGTTTGTTTAATACATAAGTAATTACATAAGCAAGTAAGTAATTAATTACCTCGGGAATACTTTTTAGATCGACGTTGCAACTCGCAGTTTCACTCTCTATTTGTATTTCATGTTGGAGCTGATCCGGGAGTTGCTTGTCTTTGTTTGTATTCACCAATTGTGCCACTTGCTCTGTAAGTATTCTGAGCTTCTCTAATACTTCCTCGTTGGAAGGTTTTTGGCGCTTCTCTTGAGGAAAAAAGCTTTTGGGAGTTACGCCAAATCCTTTCCCCCTAACTCGACCGGAATACTCAGGGACATTAAACACTTTACCAAGAATGTCCCTGCAAGTATCCTTGTTGCCCTCCTGATTTTCAGAACTTTGTTCGATAATCTCCTAAGATACATGTAACATTTAAAAGATAAGTTCAATAGCATTTTTAAAATACAATATTAAAAAGTATTCAAGTGATAAATACAATATTAAAAAATATTAAAGTGATAATATACTTACACAAAGTTCTACTACTTTTTTGACATTTTCATTATCAACCACTCCGTCTTTATTAACACGTGCTTCCTTCCATAATATATGACGACCCAAGGGTTGATCGGCTTGGGTGTCTTTTCGCTATTCGTTAAGATCATAAACAAAATAATACAAATTAGTTACACACTATAGTTTATAATACAAATTACTTCATTATATAAAAGTGATGTTTAATTACTTACAAGTTGTTGATCAAGGCGTGGATATCCCATAGGTGATTTTTTGTATGGCTGTGTTGGATTGTTTGCCCGTTCGCGATTTGCCTTACTAATATTCTATATAAAAAAATAGCAATTGTGTACAAATTTAAAATACGCTACGAATATGAATAATAAAACACAAATGCTAATAAATTAATCACTTACGACAAACGCGGGGTCATAACGTTTAGAAACAAATGCACTCCATTCATCGTTTGATATATAATGTTGATATATTTTTGGAGCTTCAGCATTTGTGTTTCCTTCTCTATCTTTTAGATAGAAATTTGAGAGATGAGATCTAAATCCCCGATGGATCTTCCCAATAACTCTCAAAACATAACTCTTTCGTCCCTCATCAAGAACAAAAGTAGTCTGCAGTGAAAAAAATTATAAGTATTTCAATGAAAAAAATTATAAATGACAAAAGAGTGGATCAAAAAATTTACTTGAATGTCATTCCATATTATATCTTTGGCATCCTTCAACGCCTTATCTCTCCAATCGTCAATCGTAATTGGGATATTTTGACGAACAACAGCCCCAATATAGCTTACAAACATAGAGCTGTTGGGGTCAATTGGCTGACCACTCTCATTCCAGTCAACCTAATAAACTCATATAGTAAGTACATGCTATTAAAAAAAGATAAAAAAAAAATACACAACAAACAGAGTATAGTATAGTATAGCCTCAAACTTGGTGCCATTGCTCCTTGCTTTAATCACTTTTTGCATTATAGTTGCACCACGTTTGACTTCATTTTCATAAGTCTTAGTGGTGCCAACTTCTTCATTTTGACATTCTAAATCTTTGTTTGTATCCATTTAACTACAATAAGTCCAACATGCAGTTTAGTATAACATCAACAAGCTCAACATGCATCATGCATTATTATAAACAAGCTCAACATGTATCAATATATCTTAAACAAGCTCAACATGCATTTTAATGATTACAAAAAATTAATAACATCAATACCTGAATAATGAGGGTTCGAAGAAAGATGAAATGCGAAGAAAAGAGAGTTCGCAGAAAGTTCACAGAAATATGGTTCATAGAAATACGGTTTGAAGAAATACGTAATGAGGGTTACGTATTTCAATGAAAATATATTGTGTGCAATGGGAGAGATGATCTTGGATGGAAATAAGGTTCGAAATGAAGGAGATGATCATAGAAATAAGGTTCGTAATGGACGGGATTATAGGGTTTGCAAAAGAAGAGAAGAACGATGAAGGTTGAGATGATAGTGAAGTTTACACAATGAAGAGGAAACTGATGCGGTTACTGTTATATATAAAACCCTTTTACAATGTTTTTTTATAATCCTTTTACAGCGCTTTTTCAAAATGCGCTCTAAAAGGCTTAGGCCTTTTACATCGCTTGTTTGAAAAGCGTTGTAAAAGGCGTTCTTATTTAATTTTTTAAAAGGCTATTTTACAGCGCTTATCCCAATAAGCGATGTAAAAGACCTCATTGTTTTATTATGTTATATAATGTTTTTTTAAAGACATTTTACAGCGCTTGTTCAAATAAGCGCTATAAAATGTCTCTTTATTTTATTTTTAAAAGGTTCTTTTACAGCGCTTATTTGAACAAGCGATGTAATAGACCTCCTTGTTTTATTATGTTATATGAATGTTTTTTTTAAAGCCTTTTACAGTGCTTTTTTAAATTAGCGTTGTAAAATGTCTCTTTATTTTATTTTTAAAAGGGTCTTTTACAACGCTTTTTAAAATAACCGCTGTAAAAGGCCTGAGTATGTTATTTTTATAAGCACTGTAAAAGGCCTCAGTATGTTATTTTTGTGTTTGGTTTATTTGGGTTCAATATTGGATGACTGTAACTCAGACTTTTATTCCAATCGATTTTCCAATCGACTTGACTTATTCCAGTAACTCAGATATTTAGTTAAAGTCGATGTGCCAATCGATTATGCAATATGTTTCTGATAAATGATGAACTAATTCATTCATGCAATCGATTACCTAATCGATTCTTTTAATGCATATATCAGAAACTGATACTCAGTTCATATCAGAATCGATTGAATAATCGATTATAATTTTTTTGTTCAAACAACGAGATCAAAACAATCGATTACTTTGTCGACTCACTTTCATTGACATAATCGATTTGGCAATGGGCTAAATTCTCCCTGTAACTCAGACATTTATTCCAATCGATTTGCCAATCAACTTGACTTGTTCCAGTAACTCAGATATTTAGTTAAATTCGATGTGCCAATCGATTATGCAATATGTTCCTTTTGATGGCACTTAATTTATATTATATAAGTGGCATTATCATAACCAGTAGCAGCAGAAGCAAAAGAGACACCAGTAGCAAACTGTGAGATGTTATAACTAGGATCCAAATATGCTGGTATGTATGGTTTGATTCCAAAAGCTTTTGATATGAAAACTGTTGATATTCTGCCATATTAGTATAAAACACTCAATTCAAATTACATGCATATTTATCACAATAATTCATTTTACATGCATATTTATCAAAATAATTTAGATTACATGCATGGCTTATATAAAACAATTCAACATGTACATTAATAGAGACAACATCATAAACTTACGCTTCATACATAACCATGGAGGTAGGTTATATATTACCAAAATCACAGGCCACGTGCTATGTGAGATGCTTTGAAGACCATGTGGATTCATTCCATCAGTAGAGAGTGCAAGTCTTAGATTTCTTGACTCTATCCCGAATTCAAGATACTCGTGATCAATTTTTGCCCATTGTGGGGAATCTGCAGGGTGTCGAAACATTCCATCTCTAATTCTTTCATCTGCATGTCATGTCAGGTGTTTTGAATCTTCTTCACTGCGATACATGCGCCTAAATCTTGGTATTATAGGAAAATACCATACAACTTTTGCTGGAGTAGATTCTTTCTTTTTATATCGAGAGATATTGCTTTTCGGACACGCCTTAAGTAGTTCATATTCATTTCGAAATAAAATGCAATCGTTAGGACACGCATAAATCCTTTTGTAACTCATGCCAATAGAACACAAAATCCGTTTAGCCTCGTAGGTTCGACTGGGAAGTTCATTATCATATGGCAACATATCTTTTATGAGTGTTAATAATTTTGTAAGGCTTTTATCAGACCATCCATTACTCGCTTTTAAGTTGCACAACTTTAATATCGCTTAAGTCTTGTGAATTTAGTACAACCATTATATAATTCTTTCTCTGCATCACTCAACAAACTTCCAAACATTTTAGGACAATCTCGAAGATCTTCTTCAACTGCTTTTGCGATCTCATCAACTCGGTTCGGCTCATATGTATCTGTATCGAAGTCAGTTGAAGCATATGTCGAACTATTCTCAAAATTAATGTTTCCTTTTTTTTTTCTCACCATGTCTTATCCAACATGTGTAGCTTTGATGAATTCCATTACATACTAGATGTCCTTCTAATTCATCTTCTCTAACACGTTTTCCAAAACAACATTTTAATCAAGGACAAACTACTCTATTTGGATCTTTTGCATTCTTCACTACAAACTCAACAAACTCCTTCACTCCAATTTCATACTCTTTTGACAATCGATTGGTAGACATCCATTTCCTATCCATATTATACAACCTATATAAATGCAGTTACAAAAATAATAAGCTTTCAAAATATATCAACAAGTTTTAAAAAGAAACCAATATCAACTAACAATTTCAAAATAGAACAGATCATGTGGTATGAGTTTTTGACTAGTAGAAGACATTTTTTGACAAAAACAAATTAAAAAATACATGAGACAACGTAGATGGCCGCATAATACGTAGAGGATATGAGGGTTCCCAGAGTAGAGGTGATGAGGGTTCGTAAATTTGTTTTAAAAGTAAATGATATTTATTTAAAAGATGTATTTTACAGCGCTTGTACAAAAAGTGCTGTATTAGGTAGTTAAATTGAATGAAAACGCGTGTAGTTTACAGTGCTTGTGAAAAAAGCGATGTAATAGTTTGTTCAATTATTTGAAAGCGCATGTATTTTACAGCGCTTGTGAAAAAAGCATTGTAATAGGTAGTTCAATTATTTGAAAGCGCTTGTGAAAAAAGCGCTGTAAAAACAATACGCGAAAGCGCTGTAAAAGCCTTATAACATTATGCGCAAACGTTATATGACTCCACAACAACGCTTGTTTTATAGCGCATGTCAAAAAAGCGCTGTAAAAGACTCCGTTATTTTTAAAATATATTTACAACAGCGCTTGTGTTTAGCAAGCGCTGTTAAATGTCATTTTTGGCGTAGTGCGTTGATAAATATTTTGAAAAAGGAAAGATAAATATTTAGAAATGATGCATAAACAAATACGAGTCAAATATTTATAAGTCATAAATGTAAAAAATCAGGTAAAAATATTTTCTGTTGATACATAAAAAAAAATAAGAAAAAAATATGTGTCACTGATAAATATTAAAAAAAACAATTAGACAAATATTTCTCACTAACCCACATAAAAAGATAAATATTAATCATCGATAAATATTAATTTATGAGCATTGGTTCATTTTTTTTATAACTATTTTAACATAGATGGTTTACCATTTCTTTTTATAAAAAAACTTCAAAGGATATATATGTAAAAAAAAATACGCTACACTAAATATTTGTCAATAATAAATATTAAAAAATATAGGATATTACAATTGCATAAAAAATAAGGGAAAATAAATATAAAAAGCACATGACAAATATATATTAGTCATAAATATAAAAAATCACAAAATAAATACTTATCACTAATATATAAAAATTACATGACAAATATTTATCATTGTTAAATATTTAAAAAAGACAGAATAAATATTAGTTCATCTTTTTTAAAAAAAAATATTATTTTGACTCAATTGGTTCGTCATGTTGGAAATCGTAGATGCATTTAATAGTAATTGAGAATATGCCATTTTTTAAAAAAAATTACAAATGATATATTTGTAAAAAAAATAGGCTACAATAAATATTATAAAAATATAAGATAAATACTTATAACTATTGCATACAAAAAATAAGTGATAAATATTATTCATCAATAAATAAATATTTAAAATCATTAGGTAACTAATTGTTAATGTATATTAAAAATACAAGACAAATATTAAAGTAGTACAATATAAATATATATAACTGATGCAAAAATAAAATAAAAATAAGAAACATATATGTTAATGATAAATATAAAAAAAATCATGGAATAAATATTTACGATTAATATATAAAAATCATGGAATAAATATTTATCTTTGATTATCATTGATAAATATATTTAAAAAATAGGGATACATATTTAGAAATGATACATAAAATAACATGAGTCAAATATTTATAAGTCATAAATATAAAAAAAAATCAGTTGCAAATATTTTGTTTTGAAACATAAAAAAAATAAGAGACAAATATTTGACACTGATAAATATTAAAAAATAACTGGCTAAATATTTCTCACTAATCCAATAAAAAGATAAATATTAGTCATCGATAAATATTAATTAGCTAAATACCACTCGTGATCCCTTAACTTAATTTTAGTTAACATTTTAGTCATTTATTTTTGTTTCCCCAATTTGATCCTTTATTTTAATTTTAAGTGACAATTTAATCTTTTATGATTTAAAATATCAACAATGTTATTTTTTTTTTTACATAAATCAAATTATATTCTTTAATATAAATCAAATTTCATCAAATTCATAACTCAAATCTTTAAATAAACTCATATGGGTTTGGTTTCTTCATTCCTTGTCTTTGGAGCCATGTCGACACAGCTTCTTTTTTTTATACTTGGTAGAATTGAGATTTTTGTCCACCATCTGACTTTGAATCTTCTGACGAGGATTGTTTGGGCCTTTTTTTGGTGAATTTCAAAATACCAGGCTAATACCTATGGTAGAAAGAATTTTGTAGAGAATAGCATTAGAGGGGGGAATATGCATTCTCTGTTTGTTCATTTGTAATGATTTTTATATAGTTGGAAGGTTTCTTAGACTTTTGTTTTCAAGATTTATGGAATGGAGCCAAAGAATTTCCACCAATGAACAAACCATTGAGGGATTTTTGAATGTTCCATGGTAAGGTTAAAGAAAAATAACCGAGTATGGCTAAATTTCTGGTTTTGAATGAGGAAAACATTGTACCAGGCTTGCTGATAGTCCTAGTAATTGAAAGTCCTACAATAGTTTATTGTAGTTTTGAAATCAATTGGGAACTGTTTTGATGTGTAAAGGTTTGATCCCCATTCTGAAGGTGGGATGATTTTGTTAATTTTGGTAGTTGAATAGTCTATTGGGTCTTCTTTTGGATTGTCTTGAATTGTTACATATCTTGCACATTCAAGAATAAATTTATAGTAAGGCTGGGGTTTTGATAAATCCCATGGTTTGAAAAATCAGCCGTCTGGAAAAATCTTTGAGATGACTAATTGAGGATTTTTATTATAAAGTTGATCCTTGATTGTCCAAATGTTTTGATATTCTGTTTTGACAAAATACTCCGATTTTGGTTCAAATAAAGTAATCTGATAATCATTTGGATTTAAAATAATTTTTGAAGTTTCTCTTTAGGAGTGTTTTGTGGAGTTTTGCAATTTTTTGGAGTTGAAGGTTTTCTTCAATTGAGTCTTTTATCTCATGAAAATTATCAGGTCCAACTATTTGTTGGCTAGCAAGCCATTTTTGAATTTGGTTTTGGGCTTTATCTTCTTCGACAACTTGTGCCCAAGACTTGATGGGTTTTGTGGATGAGATGGGTTTTGGGTTTTCTTGTGGTTGGTCCTTTTGGACTTCAATTCATTTGGATTTTCTGGACATCACTCAAGTCCTGTTTTGGAGAAATTCTCTCGTTAGAAAATCTGGAATTGAGTTTTGATCTCCTTTAATAAATTCAATTTCAAAATAAAAAATACTAAGGATTGCCTGCCATCTGGCAAAAATTTGTTTTGATGCAATGTTTTGAACATCTTTTTATAAAACTTCTTTTACAGATTTACAATCAATTCGAAGTAAAAATTTTTGGTTGAGTAAATCGCTTTGGAATTTTGTAATGCACATAACAATTGAAAGAATTTATTTTTTAATTGTAGAGTAATTCTTTTGGCAATCATTCCAGTGTGCAGCTGTAAAATGTACACTGCGTTCTTTGTTATTTGTTTTTTGTTTAAGAATACCCCCATATCCTATGTCTGAAGCATCTGTCTCAACAATTTTTTGGGCTGATGGGTCACCTAAATGCAAACAAGGTACTTCTTTAATTTGTTTTTAGTTTTAAGAACTCAGTAATAATTTATAATGGTACAAAAAAAGGTCTCATGATAAAATGTCTACTAATTATTATTATTATTATTTTATTGAAACACAATTTAAAAAAAAGATGTTTATTTCTAAACCTTGATTTGAATAGAAAATATATCTCTTATGTTTAAAGTTTTAATTTTAACAATAGTAAATTCATATTATTAGCAATAGTAATTCTTGAATAATCAAGTTTGGTTGAAATTTTATAGTTAGACTTTTAGAAACAAAAATTGTGAAGGGATTAAATTTGATTTAAATTTATAAAAGGAAATATTTTATGAGTGGATTATTGTTGATTTATTTTAGAAAATTAGATTGTGTTGGAGTTGTGTTGATTCTTAAAATAATAATAAAAATATATATTTATGATGATTTTATTTAAAATTTAGATTAGTCACAAAAGAGGAAAATAAATTACGCCAAGTTTTACTATGTGCTATTTTTAAAATAATAATAATAATAATAATAATAATAATAATCTAGAAGATTTGTTGTAAAAATAATTTTTAGAAATTAAGAAAAAAATATATAACTATTTTAGAAGTCTTCATGAATTAGAAAACTTTGTATCTAATTTTATATACATGATTTGATTTGATTTCAAAATATAGGTTAAAAAAAATTTATTTTAAGATTTCTTAAATATCTTGAGAGGTATTTTGGTGAGAAAGATATTGGTGAAATTTTAGTAATCTTATTGATTTTTAAAAGTGTTTTAAAAAAATCGTAAGATTTATTAAGAAGTAATCCAAGGAAAAATAATTTTATGGTATTAAAAGATCAGTCATCATTTTAAAATAATTTAAGTGTTTGCAATCAAATTTTAGAGTATTGATTAACCCAAAATAATTTATGTACTACGAGATTTATTTTAATTTTATGATTGTTATATTAACTTGGAGTAAAAATAGTTGCATACTTTACCTACTAATTGAAAAATCTTTATTAAATGATAAAGATTGATTAAAAGAAAAGTTAATAAATAATTATTTTGTGATCAATTTGTAAATATTGGATTGGTATGAGGATATTCTACATCATGATGTCAGTTGATGAATATTTAGTTATATGCATGTATATGATTATGTAAATATGAAATTGTTTGTGTTTCAAGTGTTCTAATTTTTGGGAATTAGTGTATAGAGTTAGAGTAGTCGAGAACATTTAAAAGTGGAATAGTTCTATATTTCTTCAATCGAATTATTGATTATATATTGATGTTAGTGTCATTTCTTTTGTTGTTGTAGCTAGTTGTAAATTAAAAATAAACTATTGTGAATGTGTAATTAAGTGAGTTTTTAACTTGAAGTAAAGAGTGAGAGTTGTGGCGCCGCCTTCGCACTCCTGAACCACGTTAAAGATACTTTTAATTATCCATATTTGAATTTGAATGACTGCAATTATAGTTCCTTAAGTAGTTGACTACATGAGTAAGAGGGACTAGCTACCCCGATGACTCATCGTCAATAAAAGAGACAATAATAACTCATTATTTTGTTAGAAGTATCTTTTAATTTTATTTTTAAATAATTAAAGAACATGTTCATTGCTTATATCAATTGAATGAATTTAATTATTAAATATATGTTATTGGAAAATAGTATCTCTATCATTATTTTTTTGGTTGATTATATATATAATATGTTTGTATAGAGTAATTGATTGTAATTCTACTATAGTGTTATGAAGTAGTTAGATATGTTTTATATTTTAACAAGTAACTCTCTTTCTCGGACCTAAGTTAAATTTGTTAAATGTTTCGTGATACGATTTAAACTTTATTTTAAGAAGTAAAACTAGTAATATTTGGTTTGAAAGAAATAGTTGAAATTGACAACGTACTTGGAATGTGTTTCATTTAATCAAACTAAATGAACTACGTTATTATTGATAGAATCTATATGTCATGTTTTATATGTAAATTATAGTGTGTAACTCTATGGTATTTTATTTCATAATTTAATGATAAATGTGATAAGTATTTTATTTCATAATTGAATGATAAATATTATACATGTTAATTGATTTATTTTGTCATGTTAGTATACCATGCTATGTTAGTTGAATTTTATATGATCTGCTTAATTGGAGATTGAATGTCTTAAATATGTTTATAGACTAAGTTTGAATACTGAGGGTGGTAAGTTAGATATTAGTTTATTCACCGTAAATTTTGAAGAAGTAATTGTTTAACAAGGGGAGAATTATAACATACTAAATTTTATATTAAACTATTTTATTATTTAAGTACAATTTTAAATAATTAATTTAATATTAAAAGTATTTTAGAATATATGCACTACAAAAAAATTGACCTATCGTTACACACAAAATGTTTCACTAAAAGTTAAAAACTGTAGGTAAAAGTCAATAATACTTTGAGTGACACTATTTTATTCCTTACCAGTCTCATTGGATCGGTGATTAGTCATTAAAATCTATATGGTGTATTTTATTACAATCAAACCATGGATCATTGAAAAGCAGAGAAATTAATAATTCTCTCAAACTTTATTTCAATTCCGAAAAGTGCATGACATGGTACTAAAATTATTTTAAATTGAATCTTAGAGTCAAAAGCATTGTACCGGTGCTCTCTGTACTCTTAGTAGATATATTGCTTTGTTCTTGCAGTTGCTGCACAAGTTTTAGTGATAACGAGCATCCAGTTCCTTCATTTTCATGTGGCAGTATATACTGAAAGACATTAGGATTAAAAGCTAGGCCATAATTAATTTACGATTGATCGAACCTCACTGCAGTAAGTTTGCCATCAACCGAAGTTGAAAAACAAAACTGCATGAATTTGATGTCACAATAACTTATCAGTCAAGCATTCATTACAACAGATTCTAGAATGCCTCAAAATAAAATAAAATAAAATAAAATGCAAATGTAGACAGAGGGTGATAGAAGAATTTAACCTGAATATGTTCTTTCTGACTCGGTAAAACAGAATAAACAGATGCTACATGACATTATTTTCATTCAAATCCCATACCTATATGTATCACTCATCAAATATTAATAATTAAAGATATACATTCATATAGCTATAATCTACAATAGATTGGAAAAAAAATATGTTACCTTTATTAACTTATCATCTCCATAACTTACAAAGCATAGCTTTTTGTTTGGATATGAAAATCCCAAGTCATTAACACCATCATCATGAGCATCACTCTGTAATGAAACAAAAACATTAAGTAAGGAATTTAAAAAGTATATATATATTGTATTAGATTTATATATAATTTTTTTTGGATTAGAACATGCCTCCACATGCTGCTTTATGTCATTAGGTGCTTGATATGTATACAAATGAACCTAATGTTTTGAAAAAGCAATTCCTGAATAGACTATTATTTATCTACTCTTTGTGTGTATGATTTTATGGTCTTGCAGTAATTATTGAAGATTGTCATTACTATTTAACATGTTCGTTGCTTTTCAATTACCACAATCAAGATGTAGAAAATTGTTACTAGAGGCTGCAACTTACTTATTCAACATGAATTGAAGACTAGTTTTACCACTTACTGAATATAGCTGAGCATACCTATTACACTCTTGACCTTTTTAGTGATGTACATTATTGACACACCAAGAATCTGAAATACAGAAACCAAGTTAAATGGGTCATGCATCCAGGTCTAAAACATTGATAATTAGAGAAATGATAAATGATTTTACCTTCCGGATTCTCCTCTTCAAGTCACGATCACATGTTGCAACAATGAAACACTTATGTTGTTCAAAGATAATGGTTTGTTTAAATAATTTGAAGCAAAATAAAGACATAAGAAGTAGGTGTGCGTTGCTGTTACCGTTACTTTTATTTGCAAATAATACTTGATTGTATTCATTAGCTTAGTTAAGAATTCACAATTAAAAAAGCTTTGTTTCAATGTTAACTTTTCAAAAGTAGATTAAGATATGAGAGAGGAAAAGTCATTCTAACTCTCAAAGATGCAAGTGTAACAATATTCCACTAATTTAATTTCCATCTTTAAAGGTCAATAGAAACTAGTATACTGGTCCAGATGACCCTATGTACTGCTAAGATATCATAGTTTTTCGTCAAGTCTGAAAGGCTTTAAATCACTCTAAACAATCAAATTAAAATACAAGATATTGTCCGATATTTAACAAATACTTCAAATAAATCTACATTCTAGTCTGCTTCTTTTATATTCAAATAAAATATAAGTTATAGAACACTTCCACATACAGTTAACGACATGAAAAATGGCCAAATAAAATAAAAATACCTTAGCAACAGCTTTTGGTGGGTATTCTCCTCCTAGTTTTGTATCAACACACTGCCTGACCTTATCCTCACTGAGTTTAGGTGTATTCTAAAATACACATCAATCAAGATCAGCTAGAATTTACAGTGGACATGGATCACAATGAAAAGAAGCTTTGATTTTGTTTCTTTTTTCTTTTGTTGGAGCTAGGGATGAGAGTGTAAGGATATAAATTAGTACCCAAGTAACTAGACTCTGCTGTCCATGTGGCAGTGTATGATCAACAAGTTTCATTCCAGTCTAAAGTTCTAGAAGGACAACACCAAAACTGTATACATCACTCTTAGCATTCAATTGTCCAGTCATTGCATATCGGCATCCAATGATAATGATTAGCAGTTGAAGTTGGGGCACTAAATATAAATGATGGTTTTCCCAAATTGATACTAAGATAAAGAAACATAATATATGGGAATTGCTCATGCTTGTCCAGTAATCTGTAGGATATGAACATTCTCCATGGCTTTTCCAATATATATTATTCAGCATTTACACACAAAAAATAGGTCCTCATAAGAAAGACATAACCCAAGTATTTGATGACATGTCTGAGAGGTAGGCAATGAAACTGAAATCAAATCCCTTAAGCTTCCTCCATGCAAGTATTCATAAATAAGAAATTTGACTGATAAGAAAGACAAAACCCAAGAATCTTCAAAACATTCTTATATCTAATTTAGTCAAACTTTTTACTTCAACTTTCAAACTCTTTGAAGATTAGTTTCCAAATTTAACTAGCTTCATCACATAAACTAAATCACCACTAGTTTCCTGCATCAATAAACTAAATCACCACAAAAACTTATGCTTAAAATCAAGATAAATAAAAACAAGTAATTAAATAAGCAAAGAAGGAATTTCTCCTGCTAACAACAATGAAACTGTTTTCCCGCATTTTGTAGTTCTAAAATTTTACTAGAGCTAGAATTATGAGAGAGATTCACTATACTTATAACTGATGAGTCACAAAAATTATGAGGAATTTCACCATAGAAATGATTAAGAGAAGCAGAAAATCTATATAAGCTTTTAACAAAGCCAAGACCTTAAAGGAAGGGAATACATGAACTGAAGTGTGGGTCAACGAGGAAAAACTGTTGGTCAACTAAAAACTATTTTTTACGTGAATATTTGAGTTTTTTTAAAATTAATATGGTCTAGTGACATGAAATGAGAATATGTGACACCTTATCTGTAGCTAAAAGTAATTATAGTGACAAACAATAAAATATCACTAAAAACTGAGTGTCACAATAGTTTTTTTTTTTGTAGTGTATGATAATAAATTTTCTGACAAATTTTTGTCATATAGGTGATTTCTATGATGTGCTAGTTTTATAAATCTTATATTACATTAGCGATATAAATAATAAATATTATATATTATTATTTGATATATTTTTAAAAAATAATAGTATTTTAGTGTAATATATATATTTTAAAGAAAAAAAAATTTATTCGATTTTACGTGTATATACGTGTACCTAATTAATGTAATACTTTTAGGTACGTTTGACTAATGTTAAGTATGCTCTAGTTATATTTCAATTATGTATTGAGATAGTAGTGATATTGTGTTTGATTTACTTTATTTTTATATACTTGTTATGACATTGTAATTTTATATATGTTTATTAAGATTTAGTAATTAATATAAAGTGTTGATTAATATTTATTTATTTTATAATTTGGACTATTCTCTAATGATGGTAATATCTTAATTTGAGTATTTACAGTAAAATATTATTAGAGGGATTATTTTAAATATGAGATATTTGATTATTGATGTATTTTAAAAGATTAATTATTTTTATTTATAAATTATTTTGAAATAGTAATAATGCTTTATTAATGAAATTGTGTTTAAAAAGAACAAAAAAAAAAAAAAAAAACTAGTAAAACCTAAGAGGAGACCAATGGATTTGATTCTCTCTTTAACAACCCCAATTTCTCTCTAAAATACTCGACTTCTTCGTTTGTAGAATTCGTTATTTTATACCGTTCTCCTTCACCGTAAGTCCGATTTGAATGAAACCAACGCCAAAACGACTGTGTGAAAAGTGGCTATATTATCTACTAATTGGGTTTCTGATTTATGTTAATTTTCCTTAACCGAAATTCGAATTTATTTTATAGAGTATCTTCTCATAATTTATTTTTAACGTTTACCCTTAAACTGTCGAGTTAGATTATTGAAGGACACAGAGTCAATGAACAAATGTTGTTTTCTCGTGGAATTGTATTCGTGTGTGAAAATGTCAAAATAAGGTACGGGGTGAGAGAGCGTTTGAACTCATGAGTATAATATAATTTCAGATTTTAACAGGAAAACTATATTTCCCAATGATTCATTCGGGGCTCGCTATGTACGGAAGTAGCCCTTTGACTGATAAATTAATTAATGTTAAAATATGGGAATTGTGAGATTAAAATATGGAATAGAAATATTTATAAGATGTTGATTGATTTAACTTCGTTAAAGGTGTGGTATTGGATATTATTGTTTTGTTTGATTTATTTTTATTAAATGTGTGATATTTGATATTATTGTGATACTAGATGTTGAATGAATTTTATGTATATGTTTGATTAGACGTGTTTATGTGACGTGATGATAAAAAGTGAATTTATTTTGATACGTTTATGTGATTATGATGATGTATAATTAATAATAACAATGTTATAAATTTGTGACAAGCCTATGTGATGATGTATGATTCATGATAGTGATGCTATAAATTTGTGATGAATTTATGTGATGAGATATGATTAATGATAGTGATGTTGTGAATTTGTGATGAGAATATTGAAGTAACCCCATAGTTGATGAAATAATTGTGATTTCAATTTGTATTTGAGATGACAATTCTTAATGGAATATCATAGGCCAACGAGGGGAGAAAATAAATATTGAGAAATTGTGAAGTGAAGTTTACTTTGTCATTATATAGGTAGGGTCTGACAAGCCTAGTGATTCCGGGGAAGTACAACTGAATGAGTCTGATCATGGCAGTCTGTTGTTGAGCCTTAAGGCAAGGTTGTTAGACCTTGGAGGTATTTGGGTGGGGTATTCCTAGGTGACGTGGAGGTAGCACTCTAAATGTTGGGAGCTACCACGCAACACCCGTTTACCTCGACTATCACGTATATGTGTTTCGGATTGAGTTGAGGTGATCTACGAGGACAGGGCCAATTTGAATTGTCCGTCCATCGGGATGGTGGCATAGTATCAAGCCACCTAACCAAGTACGTCAGAGTTAAAATTGTATCACATTGTGAAGTAGAGTATAAGTTCATGCATTGCATTGCATTTTATTGTAATTGTTTTGTTGTTATTAATATGTATCGTGTGTGGTGATAATTTCTCTTAGACAATTTGAAGTTACAATGAAATCTATTGATTTTCCTTGAGTGATTTTGACCTTTGAATGTGATATTTTTTTTATGGAATATTTGTGTATTGATACAGTCCTATTATAATTGTTTGCGTGTTCTTCTTACTTGTATCATATTGTCTTCATGATTTTGAAACTCACCTCCTTCGTTGTTTGTGTTTGATTGGCAGGGCCCTGCATTTACAAGTTAATGAGTCTTGAAGTTCAAGTTTGGGAAGAACCCCGCTCTGATAGGTGACACCGGGAATAAGGGTTTTAATTTGTATTTTACTTATTTAATTTTAATCGAATTTTTGTATGAAAACTTTAAAAGTACTAGTAAGTTTTTAGAATTAAATCGAGTAATTATACTTAAATCTAGCTTATCGAGATTGTGCTATTTTAATAAATAAAATAAGTTTAAAGTGTTTTTATTTTTGAGAAACTTGATATCCTAAATTAAATATAAAGTTTATATTTTCTTGAAAAATATATTTTTATTTATCCAGTACAAATTTTATAGGAATATGATATAAATTATTATATATATTATTTTAGGATTTAGGGTGTCACATTAGTGGTATCAGAGGTGGTTTGTCCAATCAAGTCAGGTGGATTGAGTGTCGTCGGTTCAATGGGAGTCAAATATCAGTCGTATCAATTGTGTTTTCTTGTATATTAATTATTTTTACTATTATGTTTTTCTGCTTTATATTATTGTGCTATTTGTCATGTGCTATATGCTTTTATATAATTTTACATATATTTAAAGTTACTAACATATGTGGTCAAGTGAATTTTGAATTTGATATACTCTAAGATATCTGGTCCATTTGAAGTAATATCCCTAAGAGGAAATAAATACCTTATTTCATTTATTGATGGGTTAAAAGTATAAAACCTTGACTATTTCTTATAAAAACTAAATGTAAAACTTTAAATGTGTTTAAGAAATTTAAGAATATAGTTGAAAAGAAAAAGGGAAAGGTTCAACTCCCAAGATTTTAAATATTTAAGTGAGAACAATGAAATAATTCATGAAGTAATAGCTTTCTATACGTCTAAACAAAATAGTTTGGCAGAAATGAAGAATATAATTGTTGTAGATAAGGCTAGGAGCATGATAAAACACAAGAATGTACCTCGTGTTCTATAGAATATATCTCAATGAATAGAGTGAATGTTGTTTGTTTTACTAATTATATTAATGTTTGATAAATTAATTAATATGTAACTCGTTCTAATTAATAGTGTTACTAATACTATAATATGGTTACGAAAGTTGTGATCAAAGATTAATAAAAAAACATAAAGGTAGAATATTTTGTAGGTCTATTAAAAGAATTTTTTGGAGAGAATAAACGCATACATTAAAAAATATAAACATGAAATTTTTTAGACCAAAATTTCCATCTAGTTGAGCAATTAAGTTGATCTCAAGTAATATTACGTCTTAATAAATATATACTAAAAATGTAAAACGTAATAGATCAAAGGAATAATAATTCATCATTTATTCTTATAAATTTTTATTTATAACATTTGTATGGGCCTTTTGTCAAACCCAAATTGATTAGTATATAAAACTAATATGAACTTCAAGGTGGTGTAACATTGAGAGTAGGGCAGCATTCTGGTCGAATTAGGCAGAGTTCTGGCATGCAATGAGATGTATCATCTGGAACACGAATTCCATGTGCACTTCCCACAAAGATAGTCGCAATTGCAACCACCAACATCAACGCCATTTTCAATAAACTTTCCATTATACAACACAATGGTTTTTGTAGTGAAAACAAATTGGGTAATTTCTTATTGTATGGTAAAGCATATCTATCTACCTATTTATAGCAAGAGGTTTTTTTAATGCGGACAAGATTATTAAATGAGGTTGAATATCCAAATTAATTACAACAGGTCATATTTAACTATTATTTTTGTGTTTACATAATTATGGAATGTTAAATTTTTTCAATTTTCAAATATATCAATAAATATTGACCAAACTTTATCAAAATAGGAATTCTATTTTAATTTTTTAAAAATTACAAATTTTTTCAAAAAACATTTTGAAAACTGAAAAAGTTTTTAAAAGTTTTTTGATACATTAAATATTTTTAAAACAAACAAAACATCCTTCTTCATATTTTATTTTTCTTTGCCTTATAAAATACTTTTGTATAACATTTTTTAGTGACTATGTAACGATTTTGCAAATATTCGTTAGCTGCTGCAATATCTTCTTCCTCTCAGGACAAATATTTGACACTAATAAATATTAAAAAAAAATACCATTAATATTTTTTATTGACAAAAAAAAATACGAGGTAAATATTTATTACCGATAAGTAGTCATTTATGAACATTTGATTCAATTTTTTATATTCTTTTGACTCAATTGGTTATCTTGTTAGAAATAGTACATGCATTTAATTGTAATTGAGAATTTACCACTAATTTAAAAATAAAACTACAAAGCACATATTTGTAAAAAATATAAAGCTACACTAAATATTCAATTATGAACATTGGTTGATCTTTATTTTTTATTTTATTTTGACTTAATTGGTTCATCTTGTTTGAAAAAAGAGGTACATATAATAGTAATGAAGAATTTACCACAATTTTTTTACAAAAAACTGTAACGGAAATATTTGAAAAAAAGGACTACGCTAAACATTTATCATTTAAAAAAAATTAATAAAATATAGAAGAAATATTTATAACTATTTTATAAAAAAGTAAAAGATAGTATTTTTTTTACTCAAAGGACAAATATTATTCATTGATAAATACATAGAAAAATTCATATGACAAATAATTATTACTTATATAAAAAAATATAAGATAAATATTAAAATAATACATGATAAATATATATAACGGATGCATAAAAAATACAAGACAAATATATATTAGTGATAAATATAAAAAATCACTTATATAAATATTTACTATTAATATATATAAAATAGGGAACAAATATCTATCATTTATATATATAAAATAAAAATGC
>JBBPBS010001012.1:2188633-2239922 GCA_037974835.1 Cicer judaicum
TTTGACTCAATTGATTTATCATGTTGGAAATAGTAGATGCATTTAATAGTAATTCATTTCTTTTTTCAAAAAATTGCAAATGATATATTTGTTAAAGAATAAGCTACAATAAATATTTGTTCTTTTATGGGTTTTAGCCCTAAATATCACCAATGACTTGAATTTAATTTATATTAATGTTTTAGTCCTTTTTTTCTTTTTGATTTGGTCTTTTATGGGTTTTGTCTAAAAATTTTGATGAATTTTTATAAAAAAAATAATAATATAATAATAAAATACTAAAAAGTTATTTGAAATTAAGTTAAGAGACCATATATGATATTTAGCCTGATAAATATTATATTCATGATAAATACTTATAACTATTGCATAAAAAAATAAGTGACAAATATTATTCGTTGATAAATAAAATAATAATCAATGGATAACTAATTGTTAATGTTTAATAAAAAAAAATATAAGATAAATATTAAAATAGTACGGTATAAATATATATAACTGATGAAAAAAATACATATATATTAGTGTTAAATATAAAAAATTATAGGATAAATATATACGATTAATACACAAAGATTAAGGGAAAAATATTTGTCTTTGATAATCGTCACTACGCCAAAAACAGGATTTTACAGTGCTTTTTTTAATCCATTTACAGCGCTTTTTCAACAAACAAAAAAACGTTGTGGAATCGAGCGCTGTAAAAGATACAACTGCGCTTCTAAAAAAGCGCTATAAATCATGTAAATATAACGCGCGCTTGTTATGCACATTTTACAGTGCTTTTTTAAAAAAGCGCTGTAAAATGCGCACATAATATGCATTATTATGCATTATTATGCACATTTTACAGCGCTTATTTGAATAAACGCTGTAAAATATGCACATAAAATTCATATACTGGGTGCACCTTTTACAGCGCTTTTTTCAACAAGTGCTATAAAATGTAGATCCATAATTCATATACTGGGTGTGCCTTTTACTGTGCTTTTTAAAAAAAGCGCTGTAAAATTTGTGTGTTTTTTTTTAAAAAAACATTGTAAATTAAATTTTTGAAAAGCGCTTTTTAGATTTTTATGGCATTTTTTTAGAAAGCGCTGTCTTTTATCTTTTTATCCAAAATTATTTTGATCCAGTTCACACAACACAACCAGAATCAGTTCACACAATTAACACAACCAGTTCACACAACACAACACAACCAGAATCAGTTCACAATTAGTTCACACAACACAAAAAAACATATTCAAATACAATCAGATACATATATATAACCCTGTAACTTTGTAATTTACAACCTAATTAACTACATTCAAATACATATATATAACCTAATTTACATCCTAATTAACTATATATACATTGAACCTAATTTACAACCTAATTAACTACATATTCATATGCATGTACATATATTGTCCTATGATCATATACATATAATAACTAAAAAAATATACAGAATATGCACTAGCTACCATATAATATTCAGATCCCTTGCCCAGCAGCATGTTATTTCACAGAAAATCAAATAATTTTCATTTCAAGCACATACTCACACCATTCTTTCTTTAATTCCATTAGATTTTCCTCAGAATATGATGGACTGGAATTGTCAAAGTACTGCAATATAAAAATTGAACATATTATATTAAGTTAGTATCAAATATATAGATAATTTATATATGAAAATCATATAATGAAAATACCGTACCGTTTATGGGATAATAGTTTTATTCTTGTCAACAATCTCCTTCATGAAGCTCAATACGTAGTACCCACAGTCGATGTTGTTTGTTTGACGAGGGCACTTTATTGGGATCCATGTCATGTTATTAGACTTTTGCTTCGACACTGTAACACCTCTTTGAGCTCGAAAAACTTTTAAGGTACTATCGAACGAATAAATGTGATTATTATAGCATGAACAAACACATTATTTATATATATATATATGTAAGAAATAAATGAATATTACTTACGTGTCGAACATAGTCTTTATTTCGGAGTGATTGTAGTAATTGCCATGCACGGGATCCAAATAGTATATAACTTTAGAGACCGCATTGATTGCAAATAGCACTCAATGTGCCCTACAACAACAAAAAATTGGTTAAGCAATTTTGTTTATACACAACTAATAAATTAAATTCTCATCAATTAAAAAAGATAAATGCAATTAAAATTATTTTTTACCTTATGTACAAACTCATGACAGTAGCACTAAGCTCCTTATTTTTGAGAAGTTCTTAAATGTGCTCCTTTTCAAGAAATTCATCATACTCATCTCCGAATATAAAAAAAATACACAACAAATAGTGTATAGTATAGTATAACCTCAAACTTGGTGTCATTGCTTCTTGCTTTAATCACTTTTTGCATTATAGTTGCACCACGTTTGACTTCATTTTCATAAGTCTTAGTGGTGCCAACTTCTTCATTTTGACATTCTAAATCTCTGTTTGTATTCATTTAACTACAACAAGTTCAACATGCAGTTTAGTATAACATCAGCAAGCTCAACATGCATCATGCATTATTCTAAACAAGCTCAACATGTATCAGTATATCTTAAACAAGCTCAACATGCATTTTAATGATTACAAAATATTAATAACATCAATACCTGAATAATGGTTCGAAGAAAGATGAAATGCGAAGAAAAGAGGGAACGCAGAAAGTTCACAAAAATATGATTCATAGAAATACGGTTTGAAGAAATACGTAATGAGGGTTACGTATTTCAATGAAAATATATTGTGTGCAATGGGAGAGATGACCTTGGATGGAAATAAGGTTCGAAATGAAGGAGATGATCGTGGAAATAAGGTTCTTAATGGACAGGATTATAGGGCTTGCAAAAGAATAGAAGAACGATGAAGGTTGAGATGATAGTGAAGTTTACATAATGAAGAGGAAACTGAAGCAGTTACTATTATATATAAAATCCTTTTACAACGCTTTTTTATAAGCCTTTTACATCACTTGTTCCAAAAGCGCTCTAAAAGGCCTAAGCATTTTACAGCGCTTGTTTGAAAAGCGCTCTAAAAGGCGTCCTTATTTAATTTTTAAAAGGCTTTTTTACATCGCTTTTCCCAATAAGCGCTGTAAAAGACCTCCTTGTTTTATTATGTTATATAATGTTTTCTTAAAGACTTTTACAGCGCTTGTTCAAATAAGCGCTGTAAAAGGTCTCTTTATTTTATTTTTAAAAGAGTCTTTTACAACGCTTATTTGAACAAGCGCTGTAATAGACCTCCTTTTTTTATTATGTTATATGAATGTTTTTTTTAAAGTCTTTTACAGCGCTTTTTTAAATGAGCGCTGTAAAAGGCCTTATTGTTATGTTTTTTTGTGTGTTTTTTGTTATTTTTTAAACAAGCTCAACATGCAAAACCCATATAGTAGTAACTGGTCACCACCAAAATCTCTTCCTCTTCACCAAACTCTTCTCCTTTTATGCATCTTTTTCACAAACATCAAAGCTTACTCTCTCACAATTCAATCTCCACCTCAACACCCTTTTTATCTCTTTAGATTCCCTTTCCTTCTTAAATTGTGTGCTAATTCGTCGATAAGTAGTTCGAAACTTGGTCTTCTGGTTCATTGCCATGTTGCGAAAAATGGGTTTGAGTCTGATGTTTTTGTTAACAATGTGTTTTTGGGGATTCCCATGATACGTACAAGGTGTTTGAAGAAAATCCTATTAGAAAAAGTCCTGTTAGGTGTTTGATGAATATTATTTTTAATTCCTTTTATAGCGCTTTTTCAAATAAGCACTATAAAATATCTCATTGTTTTGTAAATTTATATGAATGTTATGTTTACAGCGCTTCTTCAGATAAGCGTTGTAAAATGTCTCTTTATTTTATTTTTAAAAGGGTCCTTTACAGCGCTTTTTAAAATAAGCGCTGTAAAATGTCTCTTTATTTTATTTTTAAAAGGGTATTTTACAGCGCTTTTTAAAATAAGCGTTGTAAAAGGCCTCAGTATGTTATTTTTGTGTTTGGTTTATTTGGGTTTAATATTGGATGACATTAAAAACATTGTTATCATCGTTTATTGGATTAAAAACATGTTATCACAATACTTTAGGAGATGATAAATTATTAGAAATGAGAACTTCTGAATAATCTATGCACTGAGCAAAAGAGAATCTCTCTGCTCAGATCAGTTCAGTTCATGTAAATTACTAATTTATATTCAATTTAGTTCATGTAAATCAAGCTAAATATAAAACACTCATTGTTACATGAACTTAGTATAAAACACTCAAATCAAGCTAAATATAAGCAGAAAATAAATTAATCAGAAAATAAATTAATCAGAACTTAGTATAAAACACTCAATTCAAATTACATGCATATTTATCACAATAATTCAGATTACATGCATGACTTATATAAAACAATTAAACTTGTACATTAAGATGCCCTTCTTCTTTTCCTGGTAGGAGTCACATTTGTTTGTCCATTTACAATACGAAACGATGGATTAATCCAAATTCCCTCATCATGAGCATCTCTAAGATATAAATCATCATCAATTGAATCAATTTCATGTGGTTGTTGTGATGTTGCAAATAAAAGATCATTACCAACATATTCATCATTATTGTTATCATCACTTATTTTATTGGTCGATAGGACAACAAACCATTTATCATCAAAAGGATCAGTGACATAAAACACTTGTTGAGCTTGCAACGCTAAAATAAAAGGCTCGTCTTTGTATCCCACCCTATTAAAATCGAAAAACAAGAATCCTGACTCATCAATCCGAACACCATTATTATTATCGACCCACTTGCAACCAAATATGGGAACACGAAACATTGTGTAGTCCAACTCCCATATGCGCTCGATAACCCCAAAATATGATAGATTTACATATATTGAGTTTTTGTCTTTTGCACTTGAGACATGCATCACTTCAGCTACGAGAGTGACTCCACTATTTTGCATAGTGGTCTTATCATCTTGTTCTTTAATATAAAATGTGTAGCCGTTAATAACATAACTAGTGTAAGAAAAGACATGTAAGCTCGGATTATTTGCTAGCCACCTCAATCTCTGTGAAACTGATCCGGGGTCTATATCAAATTTTGACTTTATGTGATTTTTTAACCATGTTATAAAACTTCGATTGTGCTCTCGAGTTATCCAATTTTGATTCCTATTCATGTTCAAACGAGATAACTGATCCATGTGTATTGTAACATACGGTTGAATCTCGTCATCATTGTGCAGAACATACAATTGTGCATGCTCCCATTATGTCCTTGATATAGTCAGTAGTCTCCTTCCAATTATCCCTTCTCCTGATATTCTTCCCGAATGACGAGACATAGGAAGCCCTATGGATTCAACATTGGACAGATATTCAGTACAAAATTCAGCAGCCACTTCAACAATGTATCGTTCAGCAATACAACCTTCTGGTCGACTTCTAGTTTTTACTTACCCTTTTAATATTTTCATATATCGTTCTATCGGATACATCCATCTCATATAAGTTGACCCACAAAGTTGTGTCTCCTTAACTAGATGAACATTAAGGTGAACCATTATATCAAAAAACGGTGGTGGGAAATACATTTCAAGCTCACACAAAGTAACCACAATTTCCCTCTACAATGTCGGTAATTTCTGAGGGTCGATCACTTTACTACAAATTTCCCTAAAGAAGAAACATAATCTAGTTAAGGCTAGTCGAACTTTTACAGGTAAAATGGAATGTATACCTATTGGTAGCAAATGCTCCATTAGAATATGGCAATCATGGGTCTTCAAACCTTTTAACTTGAGGTCTTTCATACAAACCAAATTTTTAATGTTTGAAGAGTATCCTTCTGGAACTTTAACTTCGTGTACAAATTGACATAAAATAGTTTTTTCCTTTCTAGATAGAGTATGAGCGGCTGGAGATAGATATGTGCGATTTCCTTTCTTTACTGGAGCCAATTCATTTCTTATTCCCAAATCGACCAAGTCCAATCTTGCGTTGATGCCATCTTTAGACTTTCCTGGAACATTGAGTAATGCTGGAAAATCATTAATTGTGCCGAACAACATAGCCCTCAAATTGAAACATTCTTTCTTATACCCGTCATAAACTTCCACACCTGTAACTTCCACACCTGTCTCCCACATACGTTTTAAATCTTCGATTAAAGGAGTCAAGTATTCGTCGATATCATTCCCCGATTGTTTGGGTCCAGAAATTAACAGAGACAACATCATAAACTTACACTTCATACATAACCATGGAGGTAGGTTATATATTACCAAAATCACAGGCCACGTGCTATGTGAGATGCTTTGAAGACCATGTGGATTCATTCCATCAGTAGAGAGTGCTAGTCTTAGATTTCTTGACTCTATCCCGAATTTAGGATACTCGTGATCAATTTTTGCCCATTGTGAGGAATCTACAGTGTGTCGAAACATTCCATCTCTAATTCTTTCATCTGCATGCCATGTCAAGTGTTTTGAATCTTCTTCACTGCGATACATGCGCCTAAATCTTGGTATTATAGGAAAATACCACACGACTTTTGCTGGAGTAGATTCTTTCTTCTTATATCGAGAGACATTGCATTTCGGACACGCCTTAAGTAGTTCATATTCATTTCGAAATAAAATGCAATCATTAGGACATGCATGAATCCTTTCGTAACTCATGCCAATAGAACACAAAATCCGTTTAGCCTCGTAGGTTCGACTTGGAAGTTCATTATCATCTGGCAACATATCTTTTATGAGCGTTAATAATTCTGTAAAGCTTTTATCAGACCATCCATTACTCGCTTTTAAGTTGTAAAACTTTAATATCACTGACAGTCTTGTGAATTTAGTACAACCATTATATAATTCTTTCTCTGCATCACTCAACAAACTTTCAAACATTTTAGGACAATCTCGAAGATCTTCTTCAACTGCTTTTGCAATCTCATCAACTCGGTCTGGCTCATATGTATCTGTATCGAAGTCAGTTGAAGCATATGTCGAACTATTCTCAAAATTAATGTTTCCTTTTTTTTTTCTCACCATGTCTTATCCAACATGTGTAGCTTTGATCAATTCTATTACATACTAGATGTACTTCTAATTCGTCTTCTCTAACACGTTTTCCAAAACAACATTTTAAACAAGGACAAACTATTCTATTTGGATCTTTTGCATTCTTCACTGTAATAGGTAGTTAAATTCAATGAAAGCGCATGTATTTTACAGCGCTTGTGAAAAAAGCGTTGTAATAGGTAGTTAAATTCAATGAAAACGCATGTATTTTACAGCGCTTGTGAAAAAAGCGCTGTAATAGGTAGTTCAATTATTTAAAAGCGCATGTATTTTACAGCGTTTGTGAAGAAAGCGCTGTAAAATAATACGTGAAAGTACTTCATTTTACAGCGCTTTTGTGAAAAGCGTTGTAAAACCCTTATAACATTATGCGCAAACGTTATATGACCGTACAACAGCGCTTGTTTTACAGCGCTTGTCAAAAAAGTGTTGTAAAAGGCTCCGTTATTTTTAAAATATATTTACAACAGCGCTTGTGTTTAGCAAGCGCTATAAAAGGGGCGCTGTTAAATGTTATTTTTGTCGTAGTGGAGGTTTGTGCCGAATTTGGGATTAGAAGTTAAAAAGATTGATTGTTGCATTAAAATGTTCATGTTGTTTTACGACAACGAATTTGGTACAAATGATGGCACACATGTTCGAATGAGAGAAACACTTGTTCAAATGAGAGAAACACTTGTTCGAATGTGAAATATTTTTTATGAGTTTTTCTTAGAGTGTACATAGTCATTATTATAATCAACTTCTTAGAAACAACTATTCAAATTCCAAACCTTTGTATTCAAACCCGGTAGTAGTGTTAGTGTGTCTTCAACAATATGGGGTTGTTAGATTGTATGGCGAAGACTTGGCTAGTAGAGTCAAGGTGTGTGTGTTCATAAAAAACACGGGATTGTCGAGCTATTTGACCAAACTGACTGAATATTGTCAAGTTGTTTAATTAGTGGATTAAATCATTATGAGTAGAGGGGCTGAATATAGTCAAGTTAATGATGAACCAAGATAAATTACTTTTGTCACATTATTACAACACTCGTTAGTTTTATTATTGCTTCTACTCCAAGTAAATCATCAAGTTTGAACTAGTTTAATCAAATAATGCAAAAGTTATCAACTTAGCCAAACACAATTCAACCTCCATTCTCGTGTTTGCACCTTCACAACACATCTTTGCTCTCATTATTTCAACCACTTGGTGTTGACTCAAAAATAGAAGAAATGAAATTCAAGCTAAAAGTGGAAGCCATTTATCAGTCTTTAATCTTCTTGGTCGTCATTATGGGAAAGAGATCGACTACTGGTTGACAAATCAAGAGTTGTTGTCAACTCGCGTTCATGTGTTGATTAACTTTACTGAAGTTAAACCATATCTTGAGTACATAAATCACACATATGTTTATTTTAATTTTATACGACCTTGAAGTTATGTGGATTTTACTACCTTTTTGAATTACTCCATAAGGATATTTACTAACTGGGCAAATCTTCATGGACAATAGTCTTCTATTACATTCCTTATCTTTCAATTCAACCATGCAAGCAGGGATGGTGTGTTTCAATCAAGACAAACCAAAGGGTCGCATTGAAATAGAAAAAAACGTTCCAGATGAAGAAATAACTTATCAAGATAATGATATGTCACATGTTACTAAAGTAATATGAAGTTGAACCAATCACAAGTTTGGTTGACCGAAAAGTTGATGATCATCAAGTTGATCCTCACACTTTGTCATCTTTTAATCAATTGGATGACAATGGAGATGAGATGACAAATAAAAGTGAGGAGTTCATTCGGACGCTGAATACAATATTGACAAGGGTGACCGAGAAGATGATGATATATGTTTTGAATAAAACACTATCTATAATATTAATATATGTAATGATTTTATTATGTGTAATGCATGACGATACATAATTATAACGATAATTATATTATTTATATTGCTGAAATTTTACCAGTGTTTTTATGTTCTTATTTGCTACATCTATGTGAAGAGTTCATTTGCTGTTTTAATATAAAAAATTTATTTATTTGCCATATTTTTGATTTATAGATAGCCATGTCACACAAATCGGTTCAAGATAAGGGTAAGGCTCTAAGGCTAAAGGCTCTAGGAGAATGAAGTATGTTATTCAAGTGGTAGATCTACTTACACTCCACCCCCTTATTATAACAACCTATTTACTATGTTTCCCCAAGACTCATCTACCATGACACTTCCATTGCCCACACATATTCCACGGGTATACACTACTAGTACTTCTTTGCATCCCACATATACATATCCACTCGTATGCACTACTACTTCGTTACGATCCCCATATATTATTGACAAAATTTCTCTCAAATATTGTAATGATAACAAAATTGTTTTAAAGATAAAAGATTTTGATTATATGCGTCGTGTAACTGGTGCTCTTGAGAGTATCAATTTTTAGAAAGAAGGACATTTACATTCTTGATCATAAGAAAGAAGATTCTAAAGATATTAATCTATCCTATAAGAGATGATGATGCTACTTTTAGCTCAAACATCCAAAATACTATAAATAACAATAAGGGCAAACATTTGCGAATAATATTGATTAAAAATACTTGTACAAATGTCAGAGGATAAACAACATGAACTGAGGATGAACTTTGTTCTTTATTCATCCTCAAACATGGGAAAACAAGTGAAAGTACAAAGGTACAAAAAGTGGTGTCCTTGACATATGAGGCAAGCAATTGCAATTTGTTGGGAAAAGGAAAAGCCAAAAAGCATTAGTCACATCAAAATTAATGGAAGTTTCATCCTATGAGGATGGACCACTATACTCATCCTCTCAGCCTTCTTATAACAAGGACAAGGTTGAAGGGCTTATTTGCAATTCTAAAAAAGGTCAATGGGCAATCATCTAAGTCTCCAATTGATATATTGTATTTCTCCTCATATTTGAAGCTTCATGATTTTTATAAATTGAGATGATCCAATCCTCGAAAAAAATAATAAAGCAATATACAATCCAAATATCAAAACTATGAAAAATTAATACCTTCCTAAATATACTTTCTACTACTCTTAAATTTATCTTTAGACCATTCTTTTAGAAATCATAGTGTTAGATCTATTCATAAAAGACCTCTCAAAAACCTTTATATCCTCAAGTTAAAATTTATTTGTTGAAATTTGTGTAAGGTTTGTAAGACAAGAAGCAAAATTATTTATGTAAGTTTGGTGAGACTAAGATAATACATAGTAAAGAGGAAATTCTTCAGAGGATAGGACATTTGAGCCATAACGAAAAAACACACAAGTAAGAGAGGACTACATAACCCATATTGGGTGAACTAGTATAAATTTATGTGTGTCATTCTCTAAACTTTGATATCTTCCTTTTATCTCATTTTTGTTTCAATTCTAAATTTCTATCCTCGAACATTGATCTACTATCCTCACAGAGAGGATGGTACATATTACTATGATTGGAAAGGAAGAATGAGATTGTTTTTCATATAAAAAGAAAACCACATGCGATCTATAGTTCAAAATGGAAATCATGTCATCATAACTCATAACACAGATCCAACCTCAGATGAAAATCGTAAAGCACAATGGACCACTGCTGAAAATGCCAAGGAACTCCTAAACTCTAAAGCTCATTTATTTCTAACGTGAGTTTTGAGCAGGGAAAAATATGACATAATCGAAGAGTGCAAAAGTGAAAAGGAGTTATGGGATACATTGAAGATACATCATGAAGGGTTAAGTCACATAAAAAGAAGCAAGGATTGACATGAGAGTACAATAGTTGTAACTATTCAAGATGATGGGTGAGGAAAACATTGATGAAACATTTTCATGACTGTCTATTATACTAAACAACTTACGATCTCTTGGAGAAGAATACTCTATCCAAGATAGATAAGAAAAATTCTAAGAAATCTACCAAGATAATGGAGACATACGATAACTTCCATCACAAATACAAGAAACATAGCCACAATGAAATTAGAAAATCTAGTTGGAACATTAAGAACACATGAACCATTGTTACTTTCAGACAAACCAAGTAAAAAAAAGGGAAAATGGTTGCTCTCAAATCAAATCAAACTGAAAGTTCATCCTCTCAATGAGTTGAAACTAGAAGTCACAAAAGAAGAAAATCTTTGATATCCTCTATCCAAAGATGAGTGTGAACTCGTTCTGATATCCAAAAGGATTGACAGGACAATGAATCGTAGAGGACAAGATAAAAAGCCTTACCAAAACATAAATGAATCTTCAAAATATGATAAAATTCAGGTAACTCGTTATGGATGTAATAAGATAAGATATTATAAAAATTGAACCCCCTCTAGTCAAAAGAAACCCAAGAAGATTTCCTACAAAAAGAAATATATGATGGCTATATAGGATGACAGCGATAACTCATCCTCTAAGCATGAAAAAGAACAGGAAGCAAATCTTTGTCTTACGAAAAATTCAAAAACTGAAGAGGTAATCATAATAGAATTTTGCCCTTCATATGAAAAACTAGATATAGAATTTGACAATTTTTTAAATGACTCAAATACTCTATCCCATAAATGTGGTTTCCTTAGAAATCAACTTTATGAGATAACGAAACTTGATGAGGAACTTCAAGCCAGGAATGCTAAATATTAAAAAATCATTCTGGACTTAGAGCAATCTCATAAACCAATGTCCGAGAGAAAAAAAAATTTAAACAAGAATATCAAAATCCGTCCTCCATAAGAGAAAATAGAAAACAAAAGTTTAAAAATAAAAGTTGAAGAACTAACAAAAGACATTACTAACTTTGTTAAATCCATCGAGACCTTTCAAAACATTATTGGCTTCAAAAGTTCTCAAAAGAAAAAAAAAAGTATGAAAAATTCCTTTTACCTCAAAAGTTAGAGGATAAACCAAAATATCTTCATTGTAAAAAAAACCAAGACATACTCTTAAAAATTGTACGCAAAGAAAAATGTTGACAAAATAAAAAGAGGATGTTCATATTGTGGCAAGTATGAGCATCTTGATTCTATATGTTATCACCAAAAGAAAATCCTTACAAAAAGAAATATTAACCAACAAGGACTCAATACTCTATGGGTACCTAATTCACTTTTAAACTCTAATACATGAACATCCTCTTACCAACAAAAAAAAAGTATTGGTTTTTGGAGAATGGTTGCTAAAGACATATGACATGAGATAAACATTGTTTTATCTCTCTAGTAAAAATGGATGGAGGATAACTCATTTTTGGATAGAATGATAAAGCTCAAATTAAAGGGATAATATGTGGATGGTTTGAAACACAATTTGTTAAGTATTATTCAACTTTGTGATAGTGGTTTTGAAGTAATCTTTAAACCCATTATCTGTGAGGTTAAACAATCATTCTCAAGTAAAGCTTTTATCTCTGGAATTAAAATGAAATATTTGTATGTGTTATATCTTGATAATTTACTTATTGAATCTTGTTTTATATCTATTGAAAATAATAAATGGATTTGACACAAATGAGCTGGTCATACAAGCTTAAATACTATTTCCAAATTATCCAACCTTGAATTGGTTAAAGGTATTTCAAAATCAATTTTGAGAAAGACAAAATATGTGAATCTTGTGCCAAAGGGATCACGAAGGAGAATTTGAAAATGAATCCTTCAAAAATATTTTTAATGAAAATGGAATATCACACAACTTTTCTTATCCAAGAACTCCTCAGCAAAATGCAGTCGTGGAAAGAAAAAATAGAACTTTACAAGAAATGGCTAGACCCATTTTGAATGAACCAAGCATTGAAAAATATTTTTAGGCTGAAGAAATCAACACAACATGTTATGTTGCAAACCCGATATCCATTAGAAATATATTGAACAAAACCTCATATGAACTATTTAAAGATAGAAAACCCAATATCTCATAGAAAACCCAATAATAAAGAAATTTTGGAAAAGTTTGATTCAAAGTCTGATAATTGTTTCTTTTTGGGATATTCCACATCGTCAAAATGATATAGGATATTGATAACTCTTCATCATATGCATATTTTTCATTGTTTTTTTTTTCTTATTTATCTTTAATCATTAGTTAATTTAAGGAATTATTTTATATAGTTTGTTGATTTTAGTTGTTGGATTTAATGAAATATTTATGTTCTTATTTCCTTGATTAAGTGGAGAGTTTCATAGTTTTACGTTGTTTCATTGTTTTAGTGTAGTGCTGGATTTTTGGTGAGAAATCAACATTACCTACATGAAGTATTTCAGTCATATTTGGAGTTGTAGATGTCCAATTGGAGCCAAATTAATTGCAAATGAAATATAATATTCAGAGCTAAACCTTTCATGAAGACACTAGAACCAAATTCGGACTCAAAAGAGTAGAAATATGCAGTAAACATCAAATAATAGATGATGTGTGTTGGAGTGCAAATACTTGCCTCTGGGGCGCATTTCTACAGTATTTTGACATTTTGCTTCTTTCCACTGAGGTGCATGTAATACTACAAAATGCATAAAAGTGCCTTTTTCTCATTTTCTAGGTAATTTGATCCATTGTCGCACACAGGTCAAATGCATTTGATAAAATGTAAATAGAGGTAATAATTCAAATTTTTTCGCAAGGACTTCTAATATAATAATAATAACCGAATTGAAAATTGAAATTAAAAATGGATCTTTTAGATTTTTTATTTAACAGATGAGCAAAACGATTAATCCACTTATTCAAGTTTCAGACCTATCACAGATTCTATCAATGAATTTAATTTCTAATTTGTGATTCTATTCTTATTTGACTATAGAATTGATCAAACAAGCGTAGTCAATCCAATGTGAATTTGGATTCTTTGATTAGATTAAGCATCACAATCATCAAAATATTATATTAACGATCAAGCGTCGCAAAATTACAATTAAATTAAATTAGAAACCGAAACCAAATTCTGTCAAATAAATTTAATCAATCCTATTGAAATCCAATTTAGGCAATCAAAATATCAATATAATCAAATAAACAAGGATAAAATCATGAATCGAAATTGACAGTGTAACCTGAATCTCAAGGTGTTGATAAAACTCTGAACTCTTTGATTAATCTTATAAAATTAGTCTTCCATGAAATTAAAATAAAAATTGTTTATTTCTTGTAGCTATTTGAATCCTAATTTTTTCGTCCATAGAAAAGAAACACAACTGCCAATATATAGTACTTGATATTGGGTTTTAGGGTTTAAAAACAAGTCACCAATTAATTAAAATTATTACAAAAGTACAGATTAAGAAATATGCAATTTAGGCCCAATAAAGTTCAGAATTGGTATTTTCTTCCAATGCAAATGTTGTAGCTCATATTTTATCTTTCCAACGTTTGCTCATATGTGCCAATCCGATATCCAGAGCTCAAGTTATGACCTACAGAGCGAGAAACAGTCAAAATACAAATAAAAAAGTTAAAATGCAAATAATAAAATTATAATTCAAATTCGACCCAAAGTTTAGAAACATGCTAAAAATATTAATCTAAGTTATAAAGAGATTTTGAAATACCAAACTAAAAAGCTAAAAACATATGCCCAAATGCTATGATCAAATTCCCCCACACTTAAACTTTTGCACTCCGTGCAAAACAATGCATGTGATTCCAAATATTCTTATGAATGCAAAATGGTGAGTGAAAAAATATTTTTAGCTTAAGGCAATAATAAATAGTTTTGCTATCACAACCAAGGAAAACAAGAGGACAAGTTAACTAAAGAATGCATAATAAGTGATAGAGTCCTCCCAAGATATAAAATTCTCTCAAAGTGTTTACACTCAAAGTGTTTGGGCTCCTGTTTACACTTTAAGCACATCATGAAAGTTAGCACTACCATAGACTTGACAAGTCTCTATAATCTATATTTGAAACACATGCAAATAATGATCAAAAGGTCTTTATTTAGGTTGTAACGTGACCAAGGTATGGGTGAGATAATCCTAAGGAGACTAGGGCTGAAAATCAAAGAGGATAAATGAGTAATGATTAAGAGAGAAAAACAACATTAAGAAGTAACTCATATTTGTTCACAACACAACCACTTTTCCTCATATATATATATATATATATATATATATATATATATATATATATATATATATATATATATTCATAACCCTCAAATTTAAACAAACAATTTGAGCAATCCTACACTTATGTAAGCAAAGACTCCTTTATCCCCCAAAATTGAGTCAATTCATTATTTTTCACTTTTAGTCTTGTAATGAGCTATATAACAAAAAATTGGGTAATTAGGCTAAAAGCGGCTTAAACAAATGGATAATTGTAGGATAGGCTTATTTCGCTAGTAGCTTAATCAGAAACAAATGCCTAGATCATTTTCCATATATGCATGTGGACAAGAGTCAAGTCAAGTTCTGGCGTAACTAGCAATCATAAGTGAGATAACACACAAGAAAAAAAAGATAAAAAAAATATATTCTATTCATAATAAGGCTCAAAAATCTCACAAAGGTTAATGACTTATCACAAATGATACACAATTTAGCATTTTAATCCAATGTATTTTACCAAGAATGCAAAAATACTATCCAATCATGTCAGTCCAACCAAACTCTCAACATTTACAACCATAAAACCTGATGAAAAAAAATGCAGTGCAATGTCCATTTTTATTTATTTATTTATTATTTTTTAATTTATTTTTATTTATTTTTTATTTTTTGAAATATAACAAATAAAATCCTAAATAATACTCCCACACTTAAATTACACATTGTCCTCAATGAAAGTAACAAGTATAAAATAAGAGTAAGGAAATGGAGATTCCTATTTAAACTTTAGTGTAGGTGGGCTTTTCCAAGGAGAGTTCTTCTATGGTAGCATCTTCAAGCACAGAGCTCTCTTGGAATAGCTTGAGGCGTTGTCCATTTATGTTGAACATTTTCTCGGTGTTTTCACTTTTTATTTCCACTGCACCATGAGAAAAAATGTTAGTAACAATAAAAGGGCCAATCCACTTCAATCGAAGTTTCCCAGCCATAATTTTCAAACGGGAGTTGAACAATAAAACTTTTTGGCCAATGGAAAATTTCTTCCTAGAAATCATCTTATCATGAAAGTAATTAGTTTTCACTTTATAGATGCGAGAGTTCTCGTAAGCTTCAAGTCTAAACTCTTCAAGTTGTTGCAATTGAAGCTTTCTCTCCAAACCTACTTTCTCCATCTCAAGGTTACAACTCTTGACTGCCCAATAAGGACAATGGTCTATTTCTATTGGGAGGTGACATCCCTTACCAAACACAAGTCGATAAGGGGACATTCCTATTGGTGTTTTGTAGTTTGTTCTATGAGCCCAAAGAGCTTCTTCAAGTCGGTGGCTCCAGTCTTTCTAGTTTGGCTGCACCATCTTTTCTAAGATATGTTTGATTTCTCTATTTGAGACTTCAGCTTTCCCATTAGTCTTGGGATGATAAGGTGTAGAAAATTTGTGCACAACCCCATACTTTCGAAGCAAAACGTCCATGGTGCAGATGCAAAAATGAGTGCTTTGATCATTTATGATGGCTCGGGGTATTCCTAACCTGCAAAAAATATTTGATCTGATAAAACCTGCAACAACTTTAGAATCATTAGTCCTAGTGGGTATTGCTTCCACCCACTTCGAAACATAATCAACAACTAGTAAAATATAGACATAACAAAAAGATACAAGAAAATGGCCCATAAAGTCAATGCCCCACACATCAAATACTTCATAAAAAAGCATAGGTTGTTGAGGCATCTCACTCCTACGAGTGATTGTTGTTCCTGCTATTTGGCACTGTTCACAAGTTTTGTAAGTCTCAAAATCAACTTTGAACAAAGTGGGCCAAAAGAAACCTGAGTCTAAGACTTTTCTTACTGTCCATTGAGGACCAAAATGTCCTCCAATTTGAGAGGCATGACAAAAATGAAGAATGGATTGAGCCTCATGGTGGAAAATACATCACCTAATCACCTGGTCACTACAAAATTTCCACATATATGGATTATCCCACACATATTATTTGGTATCACTTTTTTAAGTTTGTGTATTTATGTTCAGGATGCATCTGTAAGAAAGAATCCAACACTTAGATAATTAACTAAATCAGCAAACCAAGGAGTTACCTCACGCAACTGTAGCAATTGCTCATCATGGAATTCATCTCGAATAGGGATGGGGTCTTCATCCATTTCTATTCTGCTCAAATGATCTGCCACCAAATTTTCAGCTCCACTCTTATCTTTAATCTCTAAATCAAATTCTTGGAGTAACAACATTCACCGAATCAATCTCGGTTTTGCTTCTAGTTTCTTCAACAAGAACTTCCAAGCTGCATGGTCAGTAAAAACAACGACCTTCAAACCTAAAAAATATGATCTAAACTTATCAAGTTCAAAAACAATAGCTAAAAGTTCCTTTTCAATGGTAGTATAATTATCTTGTGCAGAATCTAAAGTCCTTGAAGCATAATAAATAACATGGGCAGCCTTACCAACCCTTTGTGCAAGGACTTCTCCTACTACATAGTTAGATGCATCACACATAATTGGTTGGTTGAATTATGGGAGTAGAGGTCAGTGTTGCCTTTAAGAAATCAAACGACTTCTTGCATTTTTCATCAAAGGTGAAACTGACATCTTTTTGCAGCAAATTTGACAGCGGAAGAGTTATCTTGCTGAAATCCATGATAAAGCGCCTGTAAAAACCTGTATGGCCAAGAAAAGAACGAATCTCGTAGATGCAAGATGGGTAAGCCAAATTTGAAATCACATCAATCTTGGCAGGATCCACTTCTATCCCATTTTTAGAGATCACATGTCCCAAAACTATCCCTTGTTCAACCATAAAATGACATTTTTCATAATTCAGCACAAGGTTAGTTTCAATACATCTATGCAAAACTTTATCTAAATTGTTCAAGCATGCATCAAATGAGGAACCATACACAGTAAAATCATCCATGACAACTTCAATACAATTTTCTATCAAGTTAGAGAAAATACTAATCATGCAATGTTGGAAAGTGCGAGGAGCATTGCATAGGCCAAAGGGCATCCTCCTGTAGGAAAATGTGCCAAAAGGACAAGTTAACATAGTCTTTTCATAGTCCTCTAGTGCAATATGGATCTGAAAATAACCAGAAAAACCATCAAGAAAATAATAATGTGATTTACCAGCCAACCGTTCAACCATCTTATCAATGAATGGTTAAGGAAAATGATGTTTTCTAGTTGCCTGGTTTAGTCTCCTGTAATCGATGCATACCCTTCAACTGTTCTGCACTCGTGTAGGGATAAGTTCATTATTTTCATTTTTAACCACTATGAGTCCAGTTTTCTTTGGGACTACCTCCACCGGACTAACCCATTGACTATTGATTGGATTAAGCATCAGAATCATAAAAATATTGCAATTAACGATCAAGCGTCGCAAAATTATAATTCAACTAAATTAGAAACTGAAACCAAATTATGTCAAATAAATTTAATCGATCTTGTTGAAATTCAATTTAAGCAATCAAAATATCAATATAATCAAATAAACAAGAATAGAATCATGAATTGAAATTGACAGTGTAACCTGAATCTTAAGGTGTTGATGAAACTCTGAACTCGTGGATTAATCTTATAAAATTAGTCTTCCATGAAATTAAAATAAAAATTGTCTATTTCTTGTAGCAATTTGAATCCTAATTTTTTCGTCCGTAGAAAAGAAACAAAACTGCCAATATATAGTACTTGATATTGGGCTTTAGAGTTTAAAAAAAAAGTGACCCGCTATTTAAAATTATTACAAAAGTCCAGATTACGAAATATACAATTTAGGCCCAGTAAAGTTCGTAATTGGTCTTTTCTTGCAACACAAAAGTGGGAGCTCTGATTTTTAGATTTCCAACCCCTGCTTGTATGCGCTAGTCCGATATCCAGAGCTCAAGTTATGGCCTATAGGGCGAACAAGAGTTAAAATACAAATAATAAAATTAGAATTCAAATTCGACCCAAAGTTTAGAAACAAGCTAAAAATATTAATCTAAGCTATAAAGAGCTTTTAAAATACCAAACTAAAAAGGTAGAAACATGTGCCCAAATGCTATGATCATAGAGGAAAACGGGGCGAGAATATCATGATTGAAAGTGTTGATAACGAGAACCTAAAAACTCTTAGGATATTTCCTATAAAGATGAAGAGCTCCATTATGACCTCAACATCACTTCTCTCATCCCCAAGCTAAAAAGGTTGAAGAAACAATGGATATGTATGAAAATTGACAGCATATTTTCTTGTTTCCAATTTATTCTTCTACGAATCCAATCAAAATGCACAACTATCGTGTGCAATATCTCAAATCTTCAATCCCCCCACAAAGGTAAGCAATGTTGCTCAAACTAATCAACTTTTTCCTACACCTCCTCCATTGTTTGACTCATTTGTTCTTGAAAGGACAAGTGGATAAACTTCTAAACTTTTCATTCCTAACATTATTAAGAGATTTACTTCTCTAGATTCTTCCTTGGCAAAACTTGGTGAAAACCCCTCAAAAGACAAGTGAGTCTGCTCGTAAAACAAAAGTTTGAGTGTCGATGCCATGCCACAAGATCAAACCAACACTAGGTCTTATAAGAGAATGGAAGCAAAAATAACTCACAAGGAAGTAAGGATTCTCAAAATAGTAAGAAAGGATCAAAATAAATTGTTTGCAAGCTTCAATATTTTCAGCAAACTATGGTCAACCTTGGCCTTATATTTAAATGGGTTGCAAAGCACCTCATCACCACAAATGCCCCTAGTGATAATCCTCACATACTACTTCCTCAACCTCTTTATCCAGACTTTCCTCGTTCTTCAACCTCCCCCATCTTCTAATCATTTGTCTCCTTCCAAATAGCTCTATGTCCTATGAGTTGCCTTTTGTTTTCTCTTCTTATGATGGTTGACAAATATCTGGGAGAAAGATTATGAGTTGAAATGGCTAAATGTCAACTTTTTGGGAAACTTGAGAGAATATTTATGTTGGAACCAAGTTGATTCTATACTTAGAGTTTTTATGATAACAAAAGCATTTTGTGATAACAATATACTTGACTTCAAAGAGTATAAAAGAAGATGTGGTCAAGATTTGTAGAAGATTTGATCAAGATTTATCTACAACAAAGTATGAACATAATCAATCAGAAGAATTTACAAAAGCAATCTAAACAAAATATGAACAGAATTAATCTGAAGAATTTACAATCTCAATGTAAACAAGATAGGAACAAAGTCAATATGAAGAATTTACAAATGTGATTTGAACAAAATTCAATTCAGAATTAAAGAAAGACTACATTGAAGACCAAATTTAAACTATAAATAAATACTCAAGATTGAAGAAGAAAAACATTGAAAAGTAAAAAAGAGTAATCTTAGAGTTAAAAGAGAGAAACACTTGTTCGAATGAGAAATATCATCTGAGTGTTATTTACTTAGAGTGTAAGAGTTATTATTATTGTCATCTTTGTTAGAAGCAAACACTTAAAGTTCCAAGCAGATTCAATAGAGGAAGAAATGGATATTTTGACAAGAAAAGCATTATCTAATATGGATGCAATGAACCTAGACATATCAAATCAGATTGTCCAAATATGGAAAATGGGAAACACTAGAGGAAAGATTCAATACCCAAGAAGAAGATATTGGTGGCTACATGGGGTGATTTTGATGAATCCTCTAACGATGAATAAGCAAATTTAGCTTGGATGGCTCACACCAACTCTGCCTCTAGATCCAACGTAGATTCTGACTCTAGAAGTGAATCAATAGATAAAGAAATTGAGGTATTTTCTGACTTTACTCGATTTGATTTAATTACTGCTGTAAATGATTTTTTAAATAAGAATCACAAATTGTCTTTAAAACAAAAAAAAAAAACTTAGAAAAGAAAATACAAACATAACTGAAAAAGTTAATGTTTTAAAGAATCAAAGTGTTGAATTTAAAATAGCAAATGCAACTTTAAAAGCATTTATTACTGTACTTAAAATATAAAATGCAACTCTAAAAACTAATATTGTTGAACTTAAAGGTGAAAGTCAAACTCTAAAAAGTAATCATAGTTAACAATTAATTGAAAATACCACATGTAACTCTGATAAGCATCAAAAAATATTTCAATATTTTCTTGCTCATGGTATCAAAAGACGTAAATATAATTCTATGATTTATTGAGTTAGTAGAAATGATAAAAAATAAATAAATAAATAAATAAAAAGGGTATAGGATTTGAAGAAACTATAACTGAACCTCAACCTATTACCTCTGATATCTTATGTATTGTTTGCTCTAAGAAAGGTAACTCCAAATTATCTTGTCTCGTGTTAAATACAAGGATAGTTTAGAAACCTTTCAAGACTAACAAATCAAGACCCAACCAAACTTGGGTACCTAAGAACAAAATTGTCTATGTTGCAGTATCCTCAACAATCAAGTTAAAACACCAATCATGGTACCTGGACAGTGGATGCTCATGACATATGACGAGAGAAAAGTCTATGTTCCAACAATTAACACTGAGCAAATGAGGCATAGTGACTTTGGAGGAACAAAAAGGTCATATCATTGGTCAAGGTACAATTGGTAATGGTACTTCACTTTCTATTAAATATGTCTTGTTTGTTAAAGGTATTAAGCATAATTTATTAAGTATCAGTAAGTTAAGTGATAATAAACATGCAAGGCAATTGGTCAGAAAGATGGATCTATACTCTTCACGGGTCAAAGGCAAAACAACATTTATAAGATAAATTTATTTAGTCTAGAAAACAAGAGGTTAAGTGTCTTATGTCAGTAAATGAAGAGAAACTAATTTGGAACAAAACATTAGGTCATGCAAATCTTATATTAATTTTAAAACTTAATAAACTTCAACTAGTCAGAGGTCTACCTAAGCTTAGTTACAAAACTGAAACTATGTGTGAAGCTTGTCAAAAAGGAAAACAAACAAAGAACTAATTTAGTCCTAAGAACTTAGTTTCTACCTCAAATCCCCTTGAACTCTTACATATAGATCTCTTTGGTCCAGTGAAAATAGCCTCTCTAAGTGGAAAGAAATATGGCTTTGTTGTAGTAGATGTTTACACTAGGTGGACATGCGTAAAATTCATAAGAAATGGATGGATCCCACAAAGTGTTTATCACATTTTACAAACAAATAATGAATGAAAATTGTCTTAAGATTGTAAAAATTAGAAGTGATCATGGAGAAGAATTTGAAAACAAGTTCTTTGAAAGTTTTTTTGATGACAATAAAATCGCTTACAACTTCTCCTCTCCTAAAACACCCCAACAAAATGGAGTTGTAAAAAGAAAGAATATATGACTCCAACAAATAGCCACAACCACGTTAAATGATATGAATGTTACATAACGCTTTTGGGTTGAAGCAATTAATATTGCATATTATATTCAACATAGAGTCTTAATTAGATCTATATTTAATAAAATACCATATGAAATATGGAAAAATAAAGAGCCTAACATCTCTTATTTTAAACAATTTGGTTGTACTTGTTATATGTTGAACACTAAAGATAACCTTAGTAAATTTGATTCTAGATCTCAAAAGTGTACCTTCATTGGATACTCTAAAAGATCTAAGGCTTATAGAGTGTTTAATAGGGAAACTCATATTGTGGAAGAATCCATACATGTTGAATTTGATGACAAACAACTTGACTTTGAAAAGTCAAAGCAAGAAGATGATAGTTCAAGTTTACCAAAACTAGAGGAAATAGATATAGACAAACCAAATGAACTTGAAATATCAGATGAAAAAAGTAAATTAGAAGAATATGATAAATCCTCAAAGGATGAATTTGATCAAGCCAGAAACTGTCAAGATAAGACAGAAGGAAGAACAAGATGGAAGTACAAGTCATCTCATCGTGAAACTCTAATCATTGGAAGTGCAAGTGATTCTTTCAGGACCAGATTATCACTAAAAGATACCACTTTATTTGGTTTACTCTCATCATTGAGCCTACCTCTGTAGATGAAGCATTGTCAAATGATGGGTTGATTCCTGCAATGCAAGAATAGTTAAATGAATTTAAGGAGAATGATGTTTGCGATCTAGTACTTTGACAAAAAAATAACATTATTGGAACCAAATGGTTTTTCTAAAACAAGCTAAATGAAAAAGGTGAAGTGGTCAGAAACAAGGCAAGACTTGTCGCACAAGGCTACAATCACTAAGAGGACATTGATAACACTGAGACATTTGTTCTAGTAGCCAAGTTAGAAGCTATTTATATCCTAATTTCTTTTAATAAAAAAAATAACATTACATTATTTCAAATGGATTTTAAAAGTGCTTTTTTAAATGGTTATATAAGTGAAGAGTTCTATGTTAAGCGACTAAAGAGTTCTCAATAATCATTTCAAAAAAAATATATATGATTTTTCTCGAAATTTCGCCAGAGTACCCTCTTTAATTTCAACTTTCCCAAATTTATAAAATTCATGTTTCACTTTCAATTATGTCATAATCCAAATAGCCTAATCTAATTATTTAATACATTTCTCAAAAGACTTTCTAGACTCAAAATAGATACAAATTACATCACGAGTCAACGAACTTTACTAAAAGGGTCGTCGATCAAAGAGGTCTACCAAAAAAAATTATGATCGAGACTTGAATCTATTAATAGCTTGCTACTCAATTGCCTGGGAATATGAAGAAAAAAAAACAACAACAAGGCGTAAGTCACAAAGACTTAGTGAGAAGACAAGAATCTCCAACTACAAGGGAAACACAAAAGGGGCACAAAAAATAATTTTACATTCTTGTAGCAATTATATTAAACAATACTTCCAAAAATATCAATATCTCTAAAGTAAAGTATACGCACGATAAACTTGTTAAACTTGTAATTTAATCGTTTGAGTAGAAACATTAAAAGTCCTATTTATAGAAAGGTGAAATAACAGTGAGCAACAACAAAAACATAGGAAATCAAACAAGTAAAAGTATAAATTTTTTAGGCAGTTTCATCTCATTGATAGCCCCTTCCTCCTAAGGGTGGTATTTCCCTTAGGGGTGGCTTCATCTAACGAATAGTCATCTCCTCTCAATCCCGCAACGCATTAGCATCAATTAGGGAGCTTACATTGATAGCCCTCTCCTCCTACAAATGACATCACTCATAGGGACGGTTCCATCAAACGAATAAGTCTCCCTAATCAAAACAATGTTACTAGGTGCACATATCACTGTTAAAGATTTCATAATTATAACAACAATTTTCAAAACATATATTTAAAAAATAAAAAATAAAAATAAAAAATAAAAAAAAAAAACTCTCATTTCATCGTAACTCATGGAAAATATATTCATCCGGATAACAATTCAATAGTTAAATACTTTATAACCCATAAATAAATCAAACTATTAACATATTATATAATAAAGACTATGAAAATAAATAAAGGAGGAAATTGAGAAAATTCAAAGGTTGTGTTTCCCATATTTTTAAATAAATACTTTAATATAGAAAACAAGTAAAATAATAATTATAGCATGATAAAAATAAATGACATTGATAGTCATCTACTCACAACTATGAAGAATCGACCACGTTTGTTCTCCAACAACACCCAAAGTAGTAGGTAGGACCTCAACAAACAAATCTGAGTATAAAAAATATTCTCAAAACTTTAGAAAAATTATTATAAAGTTTAGCTAACTCTAGGAAACCATAAAATCATTTAAATCTACTCTAGGCACAAAATAAGATTTTTAATAAAAACTACAAAGAGTCTCAATAAACAACTTTCAAGAAGTGGCTACCCTTATCCTTCCTTGACTCACTAAGCCTCCAAAAATCCTAACCAAGAGTATTTGTAAGAGTATGAGAAGTTATGCTCTTGGGGATGTTAAATTCCTTTTAAGGGTTGAAGGTTTATATGTTGTAGATGAGAATAAGCAAGGAGAAAGTAAGAAAATAAAATAAAATAAAAAATAAGGGAGAGGGGTGGTGTTTGCTGAGAGAGAGAAGAAAGAGGAGAAGAAGGAGGGAGTGAGATAGAAAGAGAGTAAGAATGGGTGGTTGGTTTGTTTTATTTATTTATTTATTATTAACTATTTTTGTTTCTTGAAATGGGGCGATTAAATCTCCTCCGTTTATAAAAATTTGTCCTTAAATTTATGACTTTTTTTATTCATTTATTAAATACTATTAACCTTATGTTTTAATATAAGTGTGGGTACTTTGCATAAATAATTTCTTCGGGTTCCCAAGTAGTTTCTTCACTGGATGGACCACGCCAAATAACTTTTACCGAAATAATATCTTTTGAGCGTAAACGTCTCACTTGACGATCTAATATAGCTATCGAATACTCAAAGTATGATAGACTCTTATCTAACTGCACATCTTCAGAATTAATCACATGAGAAGGATCATGAAGATACTTTTGAAACATCAAAATATGAAAGACCAGATGAACTCCCAAAGATCCGGTGGAAGTGCCAAGCGATATGCTATCAGTCCAACCTATTTTAAAATTTCAAATGGTCCAATGAACCTTGGACATAGTTTTCCCTTTTTACCAAACCACAAAACTTGTTTCATTGGAGAAACATGTAGGAATACATGTTCTTCCATTGAAAACTCTAAAGGACGACACCTCTTATTAGAATAATATTTTTGTCTACTTTGTGTTGTCACAAAACAATCTCGAATCAATTTAACCTTTTCAATGGCATCTTGAATTAACTTTGGACCGACTAGTTTAGCTTCTCCAACTTCAAAGTATCCTATCAAAGACCTACATTTTTTTCCGTACAAAGCATGAAACAAAGCGATCTGAATACTAGATTGATAACTATTATTGTATGCAAATTCCTTCAAGGAAAAATGTTAATCCCTACTACCTCCAAGATCGAGAACACAAAAATGAAGCATATCTTCCAATATATGTATAATCCTTTTAGACTGGCCATCGATCTGAGGATGATAAGTCGTGCTAAGCTTCAAATGAGTTCCTAATGAAGTTTAGAACGACTTCCAAAATTGAGCAATAAATTGAGCTCCACGGTTAGAAATAATAGACACTAGTACAACCATGCAAATAGACAATTTCATCTAAATAAAGCTTAGCATATTGAGATGCAGTATAAGTAGTATTCACAGGCAAGAAATGTGCAGATTTGGTCAACCAATCTATAATCACTCACACCCAGTCATAACCCTTTTGGGTTCATGGTAAACATGTGACAAAATCCTTAGTGATGCCTTCCCACTTCCATTCAGGTATTTCAATAGGTTGAAGTAATCCTGCAGGTTTTTGATTTTTAGCCTTTATTTGTTGACACATTAAGCACTTAAAGACAAAATATGTTACGTCTCTCTTCATTCTTTCCCACCAATACAATTCTCTCAAGTCTTGATATATCATACTAGAACTTGGAAGAATAGTATAAGAAGAATGATGAGCCTCTTCTAAAATTTTCCTTCTCAAGCCACTAACATTTGGAACACACAATCGAGACTTCAACCTTAGCACACCATCAGAATCAACCGAAAAGTCTAAAATTTTACCATTCTGAACATTAGTTACCATATTCACCATGTATGAGTCTTGACTTTAAGCTTCCTTGATATCATCAAATATGGTTGGACGAATTTATACGTGGGATAAAAATAACCTCGAATGACCAACTTCAAATTGAATTCCACTTTCAACAATCTCTTCAAATTCTTTAACTATTGGCCTTTTTACTTTTGCTATATGAGTGAGACTGTCCATGGATTTCCTACTCAAATCATTTGCAACAACATTTGTCTTCCTAGGTGGTATAAGATTATGCAATCATAATCTATCAAGAGTTCCATTCATCTTCTTTGTCTTAAATTTAAATGTCGCTATAGAAAGATATACTTAAGACAATTATTGTCGGTATAAATCTCGCAAGTTTCACGATATAGATAATGCCTCCAAATCTTAATAGCGAAAATCATTGCAACCATTTTTAGATCATGTGTGGGATAGTTTACCTCATGCCTCTTGAGTTGTTAAGATGCATAGGCAATAACCTTACCTTGTTGCATAAGTACACTATTGAGACCAACTCTAGAAGCATCACAATAAAACTACATAACTTTCACCACCTAGGGGTAATGCCAAAATAGGTGATGACGGCAAGTACTCCTTCAATTTTTGAAAGCTTTCTTCACATGCATCAGTCCATCGGAACTCAACTTTATTCAGGATCGACCTAGTCAACGAAGATGCAATTTTTAGAAATCCTTCACAAAACATCGATAATAACCAGCTAAACCAAGAAAACTCTTAATCTCCTTTACTGTAGTAGGCCTGAGCCAATTCTACACTTCTTCCACCTTACTTGGATCAACATTTATTCCATTCTTAGACACATCATGACCTAAAAATTCCACATTATCCAGCCGAAACTGACATTCAGATAATTTGGCATATAATTGTTAATCTCTTAAGATTTGCAAAACCAACCTCAATTATCGCTCGTGTTCTTCTTTACTCTTGGAATTAACAAGGATATCAACTTTGTTTTGGGTCAACCTAGTCAACGAATATGTAATTTTTGAGAAATCCTTCACAAAACATCGATAATAACCAGCTAAACCAAGAAAACCATGAATCTCCTTTACTATAGTAGGCATGGGCCAATTTTGCACTGCTACCACCTTACTTGGATCAACACTTATTCCATTCTTAAACACAACATGACCTAAAAATGTCACACTATCCATCCAAAACTAATATTTAGATGATTTGGCATATAATGTTTATCTCTTAAGGTTTGCAAAACCAACCTCAATTGTTGCTCGTGTTATTCTTTACTCTTGAAATAAACAAGGATATCATCAATGAACACAATCACAAATTGATCCAAGAATGGTTTAAAAACGCAATACATCAAATCCATGAAAGTTGTTGGGGCATTAGTAAGCCAAAAGGACAAAACTAGAAATTCATAATGTCCATAACACGTGCAGAAAGTTGACTTAGTTATATCATCCCTCTTAATCTTCAATTGGTGATACCCCGAGCGCAAATCGATTTTAGAAAAACATTGAGCTCCTTGAAGTTGGTCAAACAACTCATCAATACGGGGTAATGGGTATTTATTCTTTACAATTACTTTATTCAACTATTTATATTCTACACATAATCGCATGGATCCATCTTTCTTCTTTATAAATAAGAATGGTGCTTCCCAAAGAGAAGAACTTGGGCTAATAAAACCCTTATCAAGAAGATCTTGATGTTGCTCTCTTAACTACTTAAGTTCTCATGGGGCCATACATAAGGAGGTATGGATATAGGATAAGTGTTAGGAACCAAGTCTATAGAGAACCTAATCTCCCTATCAGGTGGTAACCCAGGAAGTTCTTCAGGAAAAACATTTGAAAATTCACATGCTATTGGAATTTTTTCCAATTTTCCTCAGCCACTTGTGTATCCCTTACCAAGGCTAAGTACGCTTGACAACCTCTTCTCATTAACTTGATAGCTCTCAAGGCTGAGATTTGGTTATGTGGTACCCAACAACGTTCTCCTTGAAATGAGAAGACTAATTGTCCTGGTATCTCAAATGTCACCACTTTGTTATGACACTCCAAAGTGGCATGATGAAAATCCAACCAATCCATACCCAAAATCACATCAAAATCTACCAAGTCAATAACTATTAAATCTACTAGCATCACATTTCCCTCATTTGTTATATCACAAGAACGATACACTGACTTAGCAAGCAAATTTTCTCCAACAGGTGTAGCCACAACTAAAGCTTCTTCTAGAAAAGATGAGCATTTACCAAGTCAAGTAGCAAACCTCGAGGATACCAAAGAATGTGTAGCTCTAGGATCAAACAAAACATGACCATGACCATCTTTGAAACAAATAGAAAGTATACTTGTAACTACAACATTGGATGACTTAGCATCCTGATGAGTCAAAGCAAACATTCGAGCCTGACCTCTTCCTGTTGGTATCAAACCTCTACCTCCCTACTGAGATGTTCCTAATCCTATGGCAGAAGAATTTCCACTTTGTCGCATGGATTCAGAATGAGCCTGAGAAGATGTCAAAGTTGTTAGTGCTAATGAATAACTAGAGGATGGTCGTGTCGTAGCTACAGGACAATCCCTTCTTATGGAACAATTTCGAAAGTGAAACCTACCACAAATAGAACATCGTATAGCTGAAACACTATAATGTTTCTAATGGAAAATGGACTATGATGTTGCTCCAAATCCGATCTATGACTCTGCACTGTCCCAGAAGACTACCTATCTTGACCACCTCTTTGAGACACGAGTCTTTTTTGTCCCTGATAACCAAACATAGATCCACCATCGCGAGTCATATAGTTATTGTAAGATCCTTTAACCCATTTTTTCTTCCATGAATCTTGTCTATTGCCTCATTTTTCCTTCTGTTATTCCATGAATTATGTTCATGTAGTCCATAAAAATTGATGGTGCAATGGTAACTCCAAACAGCATAACAAGATATTCATAATGTCCATAATGGGTTCTGAAAGCAGTTTTCTAAATATCTCCTTCCCTTACCCGAATCTGATGGTAACCCGACTTCAAGTCAATCTTCGAAAATATTGCGGCTCCTCTCAACTGATCCATCAAATCATCAATGTGTGACAAAGGATAAAGATTCTTAATAGTTGCCTTATTAAGTTGTGTATAATCCACCCATAAACGCGAGCTTCCGTCCTTCTTCTTAACTAGCAACACCAGAGCTCCCCATGGTGATACACTTGGCCTAATAAATTTCTTCTCCAACAAATCCTTAATTTGGCCTTTGAGTTTATTTAATTCCAATGGCGACATTCGATACGGCGCAATTGAAATTGGTTCGGTTCCTGGGTGCAAATCAATGAAAAATTCCACTTCTCTTACCGGTGGCAATCCTGGAATTTCTGTTGGAAATACGTTTGGGTACTCATTGACAAGCATCACATCCTCTATGTTCATATTTATCTTTGCCTCCACATTAGCCAAAGACAAAAACTCATGAGTTCCTTTCCTTAGTGACACTCCGAGTTTGTTAGCAGCTAGATATATAACAACTCCTGGTTCATGGAAAAGATCTAGTTTGCGAGCACAATCCAGGATCACATAACGATACGACATCCAATCTATACCGAGAATGACCTCGAGTGATTGTAGAGGTAAAAAAATCAAATTAATCAAGAAATCCCTATTTTGGATAGTTATTTGACAATGTAAACATCCAGAATTTACTGTCAAAGTCTTAGCAGGTGTGGAAACAACCAAATCAAAAGGCAAAGTAGACACATATAACTTCAAATGATTCACGCAATCCATAGCAATGAAGGAATGGGTTACCCCCAAATCAAAAAGTGTAGTTAGAGTGTTACCTGTAATCTCACAGTCACATTGAATCAGATTGCTAGATGAATTTCCAACTTCAGCACTCACGCAATAAACGCGTCCTCTAGCAGTAGGACGAGTAACCCTAGTTACATTCACAACTGGTTCCACCTTTGGAGCCGTGCAATCCCTTGCAATGTGCCTTGGCTTCTGGCAGTTCCAGCAAGGAAGTCCCTTAGAGGTACAAACGTTAGCAAAATGTCCCTCTTCCCCACATCGGAAACATCGATTCCCTTGTCCCAATTGTATTCTGAAATTCGGGTTCCCCGGGCGATTCTTGCCCCCGTTGTTATTTTGTGGTCGATTATAAGGTTTAGCAACTTGTTTTCACTTGTAGTTCTGATAATTCACCCGACTAGACCCTCCTGAATTAAAATTCCCTCCTCGGCTAGCCCTCTTATTTTTCATATCCTCAACTTCTCTACATTTTTCCACAAGAACTTGGAAACATTGAATTCCCAAGGGTAAGATAGAGTCTTGGGTCTCATACTTTAGTCAATCTTGGAAACGACGACACATGAATGGTTCATCAATCTCTTCACGGAAAAACCTGAAATGCCTTGACAACGATTCAAACTTAGCGGCATATTCACCCATTGTCATGTTCCCCTGATGAAGTTTTAGAAAATCATCACCCAGTTTAGTCCTGGTACTCATCGGGAAGTATTTGTCTAAAAAATTCCTTTTGAATGATTCTCAATTCACCTCCTCGTGAGCTGGACCAATCAACAACCTTGTACTCCTCCACCAATACTCAACATCCTCTTGACTAAAACTTGGGAGGATTGTAACGGCAAAAGTCTTCCAATCCTCTTGACTTAGCAGCACAGATCTCTTTTTCCCTCTTTTCTAGATCCCGCATAATCTTAGCAGCAGTTTGTGCAGCAACAAAAGCAACCATGTTATTCATAGCTTATGCCATTTGATCATCCCTATTAACATTGACTCTTGGAGTGTCATTCCTTCTTAATACCATTGTTTCCTACAAAACCATCATCAAGAAGAGTCTTAACACTACTTCAAATCATTCCAAAACTAACTTTCGACTACATCAACACATAATAACTACCCCTGATCTGACAACTCATAAAAATTACCCCGACGCAAGATCAGATAACGACTCCCAACCTATAGGTTGACCTACAATCTATAACCAAAAGCTATGATACCACAATTGTAACAACCCGTTTTTTTTAAACAAAAATTAAATTTCAGAAATTAAGAAAGAAATATTTTTGGATAAAATATTTAAGTCGTAACATAACGACAAAAGTCAACAAATATTTACAAGCAGCGGAATTAGTTTTTGAAACAAAAACTCAAAGTATTTAAATAGAAAAATACATCAGGACTATGAGACCTATCAGACATAGCTCATACCCCTGAGGTATCCTCGGTAGAAACTTGTACAAAAGCATTGCCCCAAGAATTTTAACTCCCCCACATCACATCAAAAAGTGGTACATGGACCCATTAAAACAAAAGTCACGCTGACAATATAAGGTATAGGTACAATCTTCCAAAATAAAGTAACTACAACCACAAAAGAAAGACATCTAGCCCCTATACAACCATATGATCTGATCATGCTACAAATACTATACAATCCGAGTGATCTTCATGGGTCCCGCAAGATCCTTATGACACAGCATCGATCAGGTATGACTAACTACTTTCTCATCTCCAGAGTACTACCCAATAGGACGATCCTGGTTCTCATCTGAAGGCAAAGCCCAGATTTCCACAATAATTGTAAAGGGTCACCAACCGAAATTAACAAATATCACATAACATTTAAATTTCAAAAGCACAAAATAACCTTTCAACTTAGCATACTCCTTGAAAGGGTTTTCATATGCCAAACATGCATAATCAAAGTTGAAAAATGAAGTTTTTAACAAAATTGCACTATCGTATTCAAATATAGCATCTTTGTATTCGAATACAGTGCTAATTCATAAGTCAGTAGCAAAATCAGCACAACTATATTCGACTAGAGCATCCTTGTAGCCGAATACAAGTGCGAAATTAGTGAAAAATCCTTCACAATTGTATTCGACTACCACCTGGCATAGCCGAATACAAGTGCTAAGTCAGTAGCAAAACTCACTTAAATGTATTCGAGTACAAGCACCTCGTATTCGAATACAACTGCGAAATAATGCAGATTTCAGTTTCGAAAAGGTTGCGCAACAATCAACACTTACACACAAATCCAAACAATCACACTTACCAGTTACGACACAATCACAAACAACAACTAAGTATGTATATACAATCATCACATTATATCAAACATGACTCGCGTGCCAAGCACCCTAATGCAATGCGTATATGCCAAAATGCATGATTCTGGAATTCCAACCAAAACCCTCCTCGAAGGGGCGTAAATCATAATTGTACCGCCTATCACAGACCTTGTACTAATTACCAAGGTGCCACCCATCACAGCCTCGCACGATTTACTAAAGTGTCGCCTATCACAGACCTTACATTGTTTTCTAGAGTGCAATCGCTCACATATCAGCATATTATATAGTGCAATCTTTCACATATCAGCACGACACGATAATCCCCGTAAAGATAAGATGAACCAACAAATCACATGGCATCATCTTGTGGTGAATTTAAACACAGATTTGGACAACAAATGAGACTCTCATAGAGTGCTAATAGCCCCTGCAAGTAAGTTGTGCCCGAGTACACAATTTACTGACAAAAATCTATTATCACCCTCTAATTGCAGCTATTAGGATCTACGATCGAGCTCTGATACCAACTTTGTCACGACTCAAAAACTAAACATCGTGATTGACGCATAAGCTATACCTATAGACTGGCAAGCCTACCAACTAACTTAAAATTAAGCGACTAAATAGTTCTCAATAATCATTTCCAAAAAAATATGTATAATTTTTCTCAAAAATTCAATAGAGTACCCTATGTAACTTCAACTTTCTCAAATTTATCACATTCACGTTTAACTTTCAATTCAGTCATAATCCAAAGAGCATAATCTAATTGTTTAATACATTTCTCAAAAGTCTTTCTAGACTCAAAATAGCTGCAAATTACATCACGATTCAACTGACTTTACAAAAAGGGTCATCAATCAAAGAGGCCTACCAAAAAAAATTATGATCGAGACTTGAATCTACTAATAGCTTGCTACTCAACTGCATGTGAATTTGAAGAAAAAAAAATAAACAACAGAAAGGGGTAAGTCACAAAGACTTAGTGAAGAAACAACAATTACCATCAACTAGAAGGGAAACACAAAAAGGGGCACGCATAATTATTTTACAATCTTATGGCAATTATATTAAATAATACTTCCAAATATATATATATATATATATATATATATATATATATATCTTAAGTAAAGTATATGCACGATAAACTCATTAAACTTGTAATTTAATTGTTCATGTAGAAATACTAAAAATCCAATTTATAGAAAAGTGAAATCACAATGAAAAAAAAAAACAAAAACATAGGAAATCAAACAAGTAAAAATATAAATTTTTGAGAACCAAGAGGAGGATTCATCTCATTGATAGCCCTTTCCTCCTAAGGGTGGCATTTCCCTTAGGGGTGGCTCCATCTAACGGATAGCTCTCTCCTCTCAATTCCGCAATGCATCAGCATCAATTAGGGAGCTTATGTAGATAGCCCTCTCCTCTTACGGATGAAATCTTTCATAGGGGCGGCTCCATCTAACATATAACTTTCCCTAATCAAAATAATATAACTAGGTACACCTAACACCATTAATGATTGCATAGTTATAACAACAATTTCCAAAACACATATTTAAAAAAATCTCTTATTTCATCGTAACTCATGGAAAACATATTCATTTGTAAAACAATTCAATAGTTAAATACTTTATAATCCATAAATAAATCAAATTATTAACATATTATATAACCAAGACCATGAAACTTAACAAAGGAGGAAATCGATAAAAAAATTCAAAGGTTGTGTTCTCCTAGATTTTCAAATAAATACTTTAATATAGAAAACGAGTAAAATAATAATTATAGCATAATCTATACAATAGAATAAAGCAAAGATGATATTTTGACAAATTTGACAAGTTTCACTTAATTAGAGTGTTTAGGCAAATATAAAATTTCTATTAATAGAAATAATTTATAAAGAAACAAATAAAACACAACCACCTCATTGTGCAAATATTTATTTTAAAGAAAAAAAATAAATTTTCCATTACATCACGATTTGACAGTTTTTTTAGGCATCCGTTGAAAATTTATCGGTGAAATAAAAAATAAGAAGAAAAATTATTGTATCATCGGTTTATTGAGAAAAAAAAAAGAAGACTTTTTATTGAAAGTTGAAAATTCATTTATGAATTAAAAAAATACAATCAATTACACTACAATTTGACAATTTTTTGAAATTAATGGTTTTTCAAACACTACTTTAGCGACCATCGCTTCAAATTTTTACTAAAGATTACAAAAATTTAATTAAAAAATTTGTTTTATTTTACGAATTGTTTTTGTGCCTTCCAACTTTTCTTCTTCTTTACCCTCCCTTATAAATATCATTCATATTATCTGATCCATACACAATTCCCTTTTATCTTATAAATAGATTTTGTTGCTTCAATTTCTCCAAAAAAGGAGTCATGAAATTTGGTTGTTAGAGTTGTGTAGTTGTGGTTTCCGTCTGATCTAAATGTCAAACAAAAATTTATGTGATGGGAATGGTATTGATGGATGACAAGGTTTAATTCTTTCTTTTATAAATTCAAAGTTTTAAATTATACAAAAATTAATTTTGTTCAATTATTAATTTAACAAATTTGTATTTCATATTTTTAGGGTGACAAAATTCAAGAAACAGTGCGAAAAACTCATATTTCTCGATTTGAGATTAATATTCGTGAGGGAGTTGTGTGCAATTTTCGTTCTTTTGGTGTTGCGTCTTACTCTAGAGCATATAGAACAACCGGACACCAATTCAAATTAAATTTTCAAAATAGGTACAATGGTCTGACAATTAGAAATCAGTTTAGTCACAGTCTCTCCGTACTCATTCATTTCATTCTCAAACATTCGAAATGTTGACATGAATTACTTGATTGGTAAATTTATTTGAATTTGTCACTGTTATTTTATTTTAGTTATTCACAACTTAATCATTACTTTTTTTTTAAATAGATGTCATAGGAGTTTTAGTTGGAGTGAGACAAGAGAGAGTTTATGAAAGGAATGCTACCCAAGTGTGTTTAAGTTTTATTGCATCTTCAACTTTTGTTTTTGTTTTTGATGTGTTATATTTATGTTTTTTTTTTATGATCTAGATTAATGTTTTTAACAACAATGTGAATTTTTGTGATGGGAAGATTATTTATCTTTAGTATTTAAGCTACACCAACAAGTAGTACTAGAATGAATGATATTTTTCCACTTGATAGAAGAAGCAAAATTCATATGAATTCTTAAATGTCATGAATTTCATATAAGTTACATACTATATTGAGTAATAAAAATAAAAATTCATTATTCAGTTACTTACCCATCTTTAAATTTACTTAATTTACTTAATATGTTCATGTCCATTATTTTAAAAAATTCTATTTGATCAAATCTAATTATTTAGTTTGATCGAATCTAATTATTTAATTTTTCAATAATCATTATTTTTATTTGTTTAAACTTACAAGTATTATTTTACAGTAAGTTTTTTGAAAGAAAAAAAGATTATTTGGAGAATCAAAAAAATAAGGCATCATCGATTAAGATTAAAGATTGATGTTTCAGTCATGCTTTTGAGGAACATTGATCAAGCTAATGACTATGTCACGAAACAAGATTGGTCATAAATGAACTGTGTACAAATATTGCTAATGGACTATGTAACGGAACAAGATTGTTCATAAATGAATTGTGTACAAATATTATAGGAGCAAATGTGATCACAGGAATAAAAACATTGGTGATAAGATTTATATACCAATGATGAATTTGGTTTTATCTGATACATGTTTCCCATCTAAATTTCAGAGAAGACAATTTTCATTGTAATTTTGTTTTGCAATAACCATAAATAAGAGTCAAGGTTAATCTCTTTCTCAAGTTGGTTTATATTTGAAGTAACCTGTATTTAGTAAATTTTACGTGGCTATTTCACGGGTAAAGTCAAGTATATAATTGAAGATTCTTATTTTAGATGATGAAAGAAAACATGTGCCAACACCACAAATGTTGTGTACAATGAAATTGTCAACGAAATTTATTCTACAATTAGATTTTTTTTTATAAGTTGTTTTAGTTTTTGTGTATGGAATTGAATTGATGATAAAATTCAAATTATGTCTTTAATGTCAATGCCAATAAAATTTATGAGAATTGATATATAAATTAATATAATAATATATTTATCAAAATCGTAATTTGTCGCGACGCACGGTTTACACACTAGTAAAAATATATGACAATGACAGTCATCTACTCACAACTATGGAGAATCGACTACATTTGTTCTCCAACAACTTCTATAGTAGCCGGCAGGAACTCGACTAGCAAATTTGAGTATCAAAGAGTCATTATTAGCATAAAAGTTATGTTTTTACCTCAAAGAATCTCAACAAACAACTTTCAAGAAGTGGGTACCATTATCCTTCATTGACTCATTAACCATAACCCTAAAAAGCTTAACCAAAAGTATATGTAGGAGTATGAGAAGTTATGATCTCGAGAGTGTTAAATTCTTTTTAAGGATTGAAGGTTTATATGTTGTAGATGAGAAAAAGCAAGGAGAAAGAAAGAAAAAAAAAAGGGAGGCGAGTTGTTTGTCACAATAGAGAAGAAAGAGAAGACGGGAGAGGAAGTGAGATAGGAAAAGAATGAGAGTGAGTGGTTGGTTTATTTTTATTTATTAATTTTATTTAGATGACTCGGTTCAGTTCCCCTATTTTAAAATCCTATGAATTTTTTGTTCAAATTTTTGAACTAAAAAATAATAATGTGTCATGGTATAATTGATGTGACATATGATACGACGATGTGAAATATTTATCCATAAAATTGCAATAAAAACATCTAAAAAATTTAGTTTCAACTTATTAAATTATTTATTTTTATAATTTAATTAATGATATATAAATAATTAAAGTGCATTTATATGTGAATTTAAGAGAATGACCAAAATTATTAAATTTTAAAATAAATAGATTAATTATATAAATCAATAAAAATAGATGAGTCTAAATTGTAATTAAGTTTTTTTTTTTTCTGGCTAAAAATATATATACGAATTTTTCCGACCATCAAAATTGGGTCTTTTTCGCTCATAACTTGTTTTAAGCGTCTTTACTACATTTTATTGTATCATTACAATTTTATGTTGTTTTTTCTTTTTCCTCTTTTTTACCAGTCAAATATTTCTTTATTGCGAAACCCACCCTTTTCTCTCACACTACAGAATATAGATTGTTCCACACAACACACTTACTGTGTCCCCATTACTCAGTTCGTTAGCCGCACATCATAAAAAACCCTTTTCCGTTTTCCCCCATTTTCTCCACTCACTCACCCGCCTTCCACTCACTCACTCACCATGCCTCCTTCCACCCCCACTCTCCACCACCCTTCCCCCACCCTCTACTCCTAAACCAACGCCGTTCCCCCAGGTACTTTTCCATTTCTTTCTTTCTAACTTTTTTGGTTACTTCTCATTTCTTCTTCCTTTTTATTATTTTTGTTTAGTATTAGTAATTTTATCATGAAAATGACTTTCGATTGCCTCTTCCTCGATGACGGTTTTTTTAATCTACGGCTGGAAATGAAAGCAAGAGATGATGGGAAAGGGTTTAAGGGAAATATGTTTTTTGTATGTTTTTTGTTTTTTATTTATTCATGTATTTTAGAATGTTCGAACTGTCAAGTGTCAATGCATCTATCGTTTTAATGTTTACCCCTAAACTCATAAAATCTAATTGAACAGTTTTTCTTTTTGAAGTTCAATTGATTGATAGACTAAACAGGGGAGAAAGTGAGTAGGAAATGAATGGAACAATTTTTTATTTATTTTTCAAACGACTGTTATAAGCAAAATAAACTAGATTTCATGGTTGTTAAGAAATTCGTTTTGCTAAAAAAGTAAAAAGTTCAGTTATATAGTGACCAAGAGTAGTATTATTCATCATAACTATCAAAAGGTTAATTTTGTTTTTATTTGGTGAATATATCAAATCGCAATACAGTAATTGAATTTTCAGAATTTACTGTCTGTTATAGACATTACCCGTATATTTTTCATGTGTGTCACATTATGATAGTGATAATGAAAATTTGGTATCTGATTGTGTAGGTAGTTCCTGGACAACCCTGAACGTTTTTTGTTTTGGTTGATTTTGGTTCTTAAAATGAAACCACAAACCAATGGGTCTAGAGTTCATAAAGAAAATCATACTCGAGTTGAAGGGCCTAATTGGCTTATTATTGCTGCTGGTGCTTTGTTGAGTACATTGTCTATTCGCCTTGGTTACAAATTGAAACAAGCACTTGACTCAAAGCCGAAGCATAATGCAACTACTATTCTTAAAGGTACACAACTAATCTCTCTGGACTCAAATATAAGCAAAATAACTTGTCATGTGGTTATATTGCAACTACTATCCGTATTAGTTGTATCAATTTGTCTTGGAAGATGAAAAATCACATTGAATACATTTATACACGAAGGGTAATTTAGTAATAGTTATACACAATATATATTTCATACTAATTAAGAATCTTACTACCTCTGTCTCTTTTTATACTCATTCATTATATGTTTCACATATATTAAGAAAAGTCGATTTAATATATGTGAAATATATAATGAATGAGTATAAAAAGAGACAGAGGTAGTAAGATTCTTAATTAGTGTGCATATGGTTACTTTTGCTTATAGCATAGGGAGGACTTTCCACCTTTTCTGTTGTGTCTTTTGTCTTTATTTTGTTTAATTTTATTTACCTAAAAGGGAAATCTATGTGACACTCATACTCAAATGGTAATTTGAAGGGCACTGATGTGTCCTTTTTCTATAGTGTGGATTCTGAATTTTGTTTCTAACTTCAGGAAATGGAAAATCCTCCAACATAAGGAAACCTCCAGATTGCTTTATGCAGCCTAATGGATATTCCCAAACGCAAGATAATCATGGCTGCTTCAGTTGCAATTCAGGTCTAATTTGTTCTGTAAAAATGTTTTTTATATTTCTGAGTTTTAAATTTTGATGACCAGTTGCAGTATTTTCCTTGTAATTTATTTTTCCTCATCTAGAATTTGTATTTTAACATTAAGAAAGTTTGTTCTTGAATTTTAAATTATGTTGGATTAGATGTTATGGTTTTTTTCATTTGCTAAGACTTGTTGAGTTTATTGCTGTTTTCTATTTTTTATTTTACATTTTTTTAAGTGTTAGTGGAGGGTAGTCAAATTGCTATAGGCGGGGAAAACTTTGACAACTATTAGGAAATATCTAGAGATTAATGAGCTGGAAAAAGATATGTTATATGATAGAATGATATGGCGTTGTTTGATCAATGTAGCCGACTCTATATTGTGTGATAAGCCTTGGTTGTTGTTGCAGTGGGCCTTATTCCAACAATGTGTTATGATGTTCATGAAACATCTCTTTATTATTTATTGTCTATCTCAAGTTTTGTTTCATTCTCATATTATTTCTTATCTATCTCGGGTTCCAGTTCTAAATTTTTAGCACTTCAATCGAATATCATTGTTACGTGTGCTAATATTTACAGAAGTTCTGCATAAAGTTGTAGATGTCAGAATTGGTGTGCAGATGCAACTTATTTATCTGTACTCATAAGGTAGAGTGGGAAGCATGGCAACAAAATGTTCTAATCCAGTGAATGAGAATTCCAAATCAGATCTTTAGCACAACAGGTCTATGATACTTGGTATTTGACCTTGTATTTTAATTGCAGTTGTGGAGATATAGAACATTTTAATTGGTATCGGCAGATGTAGGAATAGTGCAGACATTTTAGGCTAACCTGAATTTACTTATTCTTGAGTATGTATGAGATTGGCTTCTGAATTCTGATTAAAGCTTGTCTACTTTCTTCGTACACCAGTTATTCACAATTAATTGGTAATTATATTTGCAGTTACAAATCATGTTAATAGTAGTTCTGATTCCACATTCTCTGTGATGTAAATTACTTAACATCCTTTCATCATGGAGTCGTTTTGCTGAACAGGGCATCCAGTCCTTGAATGATTAAACTTTTTCTCAGTATGTGTTGCATCTGACTTAGATTATGCATGTGATGATGGACAGGAACTGGAGGTTCTATGGAACTAAAGTGCCCACAAAATGGACAGATGCTTAGTGAATTCAACGGGGCCCTCCCTTTGGTGACTGTTCCTCCTGCCGAGTTTAGCAAAGAAAATGGTGTCGTCTGGTCTTGCTCCCCTGATCGTCTTGAATTGCCTTCAAAGCCATTCCATCATTCAAACTGTTCAGATTCACCATGTGTGTCAGAATCTGGTTCTGATATTTTCAGTAAGCGGGAAGTCATACAGAAACTTCGGCAACAATTGAAGAGAAGAGATGATATGATACTAGAGATGCAAGATCAAATGGCTGAATTGCAAAATTCACTCAATGATCAGCTGGGACTTTCTTCTCATTTGCAATTGCAGCTCGAAGCTACAAACCGGGACTTATTTGACTCGGAGAGAGAGATCCAACGGCTAAGGAAAGCAATTGCAGATCATTGTGTTGGATATGTTCCCCATGACAAGTCTTCCACTGGCACGGCTTGGTCTGCCGAGACACGAAATGGCCATCCAAATGGTGATATTAATTTGGACCTACCTGAAAAAACAAGGGATGACGAGGAGCGAATTGAGATGCTGAAAAGGCAAGTGGGAGAATTGAAAGAGGCGATAGAAGGAAAGGAATACTTACTCCAAAGCTACAAGGAGCAAAAGGCGGAACTCTCTTTGAAGAACAAGGAATTGCAGCAGAGATTGGATTCTCAGCTGCCTAATATTTTGTAGAGTTTGTGAATACTTTTCTTCTTTTCGTTTTCAGTGTCTTCTTCCCTCATTCTTTTATTTTCTCACTGTAATTAGCTCAACTTTGATTGTTCGATATCGTTTCAAAGTTTGTGCGGTGCGGAGAACCTGAGGGTTGAGTATTCCAGATTTGGCAAGATGAATGCATATTGGTCCAAGAATAGAAAATGTTCTTTCTTTTTTCTTCTTCTTAATATTATTTAGCTTAAATTATAGGTGTACCACACCCTCATTTTATGGCAAAATGACATTTTTCTAATTATATACACAATACAGGTAACCTTTCTGGAAGTGTTGAACCACTCAAGAGTGCTAGAACCAACTTCGTATCTTTCTTTGTAACTAATTATCTGAACTTGTGGAGGTTTGGGGGAAAACAATACTCATTTAAATGGTAAGAGTTTAAACTTTGGAGAGTCTTAGCTGTAAAGAATGCATGCTTGACTGTATTACCTTGAAAGAAGGTTGAATACAAACAATATTTGGGCTATAAAGCTTCAAGAGATCGTTGTTGTATTTTTTTTCAACAGGAACTCTGAATAAAATATAACTATAAATAGTATTTAAAAAATTGATATATTTTGTCTGAAATTTAATAAAATATATTTACTTTTTAAAGGACTTTATAAGTGATATCATTTAGTTGGTCCATTGATTTATCAAACTATTTTATTTAGGATTTCGCTTCTATAAAGTGAGATTAAATTGTGAGTTTGTAGATTTCTTTTTATTTTTGGCAAATGGGTGTTTCATTAGCTTTGAACCTGTCTATGTTTTCTGTTAGTCATCCATTCACTTATTGATAAATTTGCTAGTTTTCTAACTCACTGAACATTTATAGATTTTTTTTTTCTCAATAGACAAAATATAGCTTTTGTAAAGAATATATATGAAAAAGAATTGTTAAATCCAAAGTTGAAATCTATTTTATGATTGAAACAAACAATACATATTTGATTTATAAAGCCATGTTGGAACTGTTTTGAAAGTTTCATTGTAAGGATCACCATCTGAATTCTTTTATTTATTTTTTATAATTAATTTAAACACTCTTTTCAGATGAGACTTAAAAGTTTAGACGATATAAATTAAATAATATTGTCTGGTATTTAAAAAAGATTCCATTGTAAGTTTGTAAATAACAAACTATCCTTCGGAAAATTTTCAAAAAAAGACATATCGTTTTGTTTTTGTTTTTTATGTTGTCAATTCTGTTGTTCTGTCGTAATCTGGTGAAAAGACGGTTAGACATAAATTACGTGCCAGTGTGGCATAGTGCATGTGTGAAGGTGGGCCTAGTGGGGATAAGGTGTTCATGAATCATGATAGTAATAGTATATTATTCTCTTTTCTTTTCAAAGATCGTGTACGATTATAAAATTTATATAAAAATACTAATCGATATTTATGTTGAAGTTATTACATTTAAAAACAAGTTTTTTATCTCTAAACAATAAATGTACCACCCCTTCAATATTTCCTTTTGCCACTGTGGCGCCTTACTATTGGGAAAAAGTTAACGTTATTCTGTAAAAATTCTGCATGAACTCTAATGTTACTGATGGTCGCTAATGAAACCTTAGACGAGTAAACACCATTTAAATCCTTAAAATGGTAAGTTCCTCAATTTTTTACGATACAATTTTATAGGTTGTAACATTTATCTTAAGGTTGTACGAAAAAATCCAACCATTTTGTACTAGGCTAAGAGCATAAAATTGATATTCATCAAATCTTAATATTGATTCAATAGTTTCATTCGGCTTCTGTAAGTTGAGAAAGAAGTAATCTCAAGATATTAACTTGTAGATACACAGGATAATGCTATTTCAAAATGAGTATCGATCCTTACACATAATTCAAACTCTCCCAGTTGGTTTTAATTCAAATATCTCACCTAGCATTCAAATCAAATTCACCAACTTCACGCCACCCATCTGGTGTACCAGTGTCCCCATTTTCGGCTTCGTCGTTCAAGAAATCCTCCGACGGCTCCTTGTCATCTCTCTGTGAATTGTTTCCCCATCCATTCATCATCTCACCCTGATTACCGCCCTGATCCTGATCTCCCATGTCATGGCCACCCATCACAATATCACCACTGCCTTGGGAACCGAGTGCACTCCCTCTTATCGGGGCTCGAGACATCATTTCAGTATGAGACTGTGAATCAGCCCTTGCCTGCTGCTCTGCTTGATACATTGCTGCCATCCGTAGTTTAGCCTCATGGGCTTCACGGCCAGCCTTCTCCCTAGATTCTAATTCTGCTCTTAATTCGATCAGGGCCCGTTTTTCCTCTTGTAGGAGTGCCTGTTCAATCATAAGTCTTTCCTCGGACCGAAATTCCCCCAAATTTCTCTTCTGCGATATTATGTTGAAGGCAAGTGCTTGCTTCTCAAATGTTGCTGTAAACTCGGAAATTTTAGCTGCAATATTATTATCCCACTGCTGGGACCTTGAAAGCATCTGGCCAGTTGTGTCGGAATCGAGTATCCTGTCATCCTCTTCTGCTTCATAATCTGCCACAACATGATATGGCAATAATCTGCAGAAGGAAAATTTAGGGAAATTCTGAGACATTAGAAATCCATGTAAAGAGCAAACCTCATTTGCATTACACCCCAAACATGGAAATGCTGTACTTGTTTACAAATGATATGCTCAAAATCGCAATAGCATATTTCAATGAAACACAGTCAGGATAAAAAAGCAATTACAGAGCTATGATGGAGATACATACATAACAGTTAATAGAATGTTACACACAGCACTACTTTTTATTGGGAGCACAACTTATTAATGCATTTATTCTATATATATATATACACACACGAAATCAAGTGGTACACTAGTAGAAGTTATAACACCACGCAATTGCAGTGTTGCGATAAACCAGTAGAATGACAGATTGATTTATAATATATATTAAGATAAATCAACAGTTAGTCCCGCTTCCGTTGAGTGAAACCGATTAGCACATATCAATTGTCATATGGTAGAGGAAGAATTAGATTTGATAGAGAACCTGATGTTATAAGTTTGGCAAAACTACAACTAAGTAAAACAAACACTCATATAGCAAAATTACGAGTAAGGATGCAGGAATGCATAATAACTTAATGATGGTATGGTCCCCAAGCATAAATAAATAAATAAATAGAGAATTTTTATATGCTCTTAGAAACAGGGCCAATGACAAGGAAAGTAAAGTTGGAACACTAGATACCATGTTCTAAACATTTCTAAAAGTCGAACAAATAGCATAACACTGGGTTGAACACCAAATATCAAATGTTGAAAGTTGAACATATAAGATGGAAAAGGCAGCTTTAACTCAAATAAGGCAACCAACATCATAGAATTCTGAAAAGATGTGTAGCAAATACAAATAAAGAGAAGGCTGCAGTGAGAGAAACCACAAGTGAAGAGATAATAGAATCAGTATTCGGCCCAAAAAACTAATGCTGAATAATATTTAGATTCATATATCTAATTGGGATATAAGCATATAACAAAAAGTCAACTACGGGTCCATTTGGAATAGCTTATTTATGACTTATTGAGCTTATCTTATGAGATAAAACTCGCCTAAGAGTTTCAGAGAGCTTAAAAAAACTGCTTAAGACAGGTACATAGGTTTTTTTTGGCTTATTTCAGTAAGCTACTCATAATATTAATAGCATATGAAAATATATACAACTTGCACAAAAACCGTTTAACCACATTCGTCTTTGATTTATATATAGAGATAATTTATACATTAGCGCTTATATGATAGTATTTATTCAATAAACACGTAAGTTGCTTCCCCAAACTCAGCCAACACTCTTTTGGCTGGCATCACCTTAAATTAATGAAAGGAAAACCATGCAATATTAACAATGATCAACATTTCTTCAAGCATCTTTCTAATCCCAGCTAAGGTTAACAACAATTCTTACATTTTGTTTGCACACAAATCAATATCATGAAGTAAAAATTTGCCAATTGGAAAGCAGTTCGTAGAAAAATAATTCTTAATCAATGTTCGTACTTGTTGAGGCAGTACAAGTGAAATCTATTCAGAAACAGAAACTTGACAACACGCAAAGGATGGTTTTGAACAAGCTGTAGTCATCCTAACCAGCAGCTAGAGGTAGCCCAATACTAATACTAATGAAATACAATTGATAGTTTGACTTGCCTTTTGTTAGGTACTAGTTTTGGGCCTAAGCCCAACAAATGTGTCAAATAGGGGAGGTGGTTATATTTGCTGATGTGGGCACTGGCTAGTTTGTTAGAGGAGAATGGTAATTATATAAAGGATAGGGATAGCAAGAGAGAAGGCATCGAACATTACTCAGTTAGAAATCTTATGGTTTCAACGGAGAGAAATGTCTCTTCTCTGAGAAACTTTGGCTCTGGGTAACAGGAGTTATCTTCTGTAATAAATCTATTTTCAATTCAATTATATGGTTAATTTCCTCCTTTTAATTTGGGTTCCTCACCTTTCAACTTCAAGAAATGAGAGACATAACCAACTGAACATTGCATAACCCAAAAAGAAAAGGGAAGAAAAAGTGCAAAATTTAGTTGAAATTTGAAAAGGTTGTTATAATCAAACAATTGAAGGCCAGTTTCAAACAACATAGCACAGGGAATCTCTTCAACAAATAATTGACAGAAAACAAAAGGCATTTTGAAGAAACGGCTTCATATCACGTATACAATGACAACAATATTTGTTTGAATGGGTTATGATCCCCTCCATTTTCCACCTTCTCCATCTCTTCCATTACCTTAGTTTTGTGAATATAAAAGTATTGTAACGTTTGGAGGGCCCAAATATTTGTAATACACCTCAAAACACTTTAAAACTATAGTAATGGAGAGGAGAAATAGTAAAAAATGGAGAGGATCTTCACTTGTTTTGAACACCCCACTAGTCTGACACTTATCTTTGTCATGAGATATTCCATCTGATTCTTCCAAAGTTACTAAAGAAATTATACACTCTTATCTTCAGAGACTATTGACATAATGGTAAAATAACAAGTAAAATAACAAATAAAATCACAGAGCATAACTTGAGAGGAACTAAGACTGAGTCTCAAAAGGAACTTCAGAAAAAACTGCAACAAGGGATGGCAAAGCCACAAGTATAATTAACGAGGAAAATAAGATTCCACCATAATAAATGCCGCATATAGAAAACACAAATTATGCTACATCCATATACAAGCACTACAAAGGCAATTAATTTCAAACTTTTAATTTTCTATATATAAAGATAGTAACCCTGTGGATTTATTATTTTATTGTTTATATAGAGGACTAGTCCTGATGACTCATAGTAAAGTACTTACACGTATCTCCATGAAAACCCTATAGAGCACAGACACCCCAAAAAAACTCTAATCATTCAAACAGGTTGAAGCTGGTTTGCATAAATTCGAAGTAGGAGAATTCAATGCATAAATTAAGAGTAGGTGGATTTAATGACACAATAAATTAATCTTAAACCAATAGCCGTTAGCTATTTAGCACACATAAGATCACTTGAAATTAATCTTAAACCAATAGCTATTTAGCACACATATACTGATTAAAACAACCACTTCAAATCACTTGAAATTTGTAGAATCACACAAGTTAACGGTTGTTGCTACATAATACTTTCTGCGAATCAATATTATCAACCAGATAAGCACACATAAAACTTGTATGCAGCATAAGGACAAAAAAATAATAATTTCTATCTATACCACACACCCACAAATGATTGCATGGGTTTCCTTTTCTAGTTAAAACAAGTAAATCACCATCCAAATCACGCTAAATTAAAATCCACAACCACAAGCTATACAGAATGCAAGCTAATTATAATCATCTTCAACCCTTCTTCAAATTGTATATATTATTATTAAAAAGTAAGCAGAAACATTATGAGAAAATTGGATATACACAACAAGTGTTAAACAGTTTTATACTACCATCCAATAGCAACCATGTATTCCACCAAATCACCCAACTTTAATGACATGACATGGAAAAATATACAATTCCAACATTATTTTTAATGGATGTCAAGGTAAAACTAATTTACTAATTTATCTGATAATGCATATCAATTAAACTCAAACATTATATATAATATTTATTATTTATAAAATGAAAAATACCAATTAGAAAAACAGTGACGAATTAGAAACACAAAAAAGCATTTAGTTGAATATACAAAAATTAATAGTTGAGGAGAGAGAAGAAACCTCTCGCAAGCATCTTCGAGCGAAGAAAAGGGTCGCTTGAAATCCGGATGACAGACTCTCCAAGCATCTTGGTAAGCCATCTGGAGCTCCATTTGATTTCCAGGTCGAATCATCTTTTGCTGCTGCTGCTGCTGTGATTGCTGAGCCTGTTGCTGCTGCTGCTGCTGCTGAGGTAGGTGATTTGAATTAGGGTTTTGGTGTAAATTGAGAATGGGATTAGGATTAGGGTTAGGGTTAGGGTTAGGGTTTTGTTGAAGATTGAGAGGTCTTATGGGACGCAAATGAGCGTCAATGTTGGAAGGGAAACGAGAAATTGCTGCTTGTTGTTGTTGTTGTTGTTGCTTTTGTAATTGTTGTAAGAGCAGAAAATGTTGTTGTTGTTGTCGTTGTTCTTGTATCAATAGCTGTTGCTGTTGCTGTTGTTGCTGCTGCTGGTGCATTGCCTTTGCTTCTTCCATTTTTTTCAAAAGGATAAAATAAATATATTAATATCTTGGAAATGAAATTCCGAGTATATCGCAATCTACTTTTTCGAATCAAGAGAGAGGAAAAGATAGAGAAGAATAGAGAGAGAGAAGAAGAGTGTGACTCTTTCTATGTGAAAAATCTGAATTCGTTATTTCATATGATAGTTGGTCTTTTTTCTTTCACACAGAATTGTGTTCCTGTCATCACTCTTATCTCATCTTGCGAAGTGCAACGATGAAGACCCAGTTGTCTGCGTTTACCTGTGTGTGTTTTTCCTCCTTCAAGTGGAATCACGGACCTGGATATTCTGCAGTTATGTTATTTACCCCGTTACATGCTCTAATCAATCTCGGCTATTAATTTGAGATCAAACGGTTTAGATTTTGTATATGTTAAAATAATCTCAAATATTTGTGGTAATCAGACGGTTGTTAGTTATAATTGCATCACGCAATTACAACAGGGAATTTGTTTCTAAGAATCGCTCGGGTCGGACTCAATGAATCGAAAACCCGATTTAAGAAATTTGTTAATTATTGTTATTAAATATAAAATATAAATTCGAATCGGGTTTTTTTAGCACCACTCAATAATTTATGCAAAAGAAGATAATCAAGTACAATCACAAAAACATAAATCAATAATTTAAAATATGACAAACCTATCTATTATGACTAAAATCTTTTTTAAGAGTGGAAGGAATAATATTTCACTATGTAAATATCTAAATTGTGAGATCAAGGGGATGCAATCTTGTTTGCATAATGATTTTCTTCCCAATTTATGTCTAAGAAACCAAAAAGACATCTTTTTAATCTTGTGCATGCAATTTAACCACCTATTTTGTAATTGCCATGACACTATATCAAGTGACTTGAAAGCTAAGTTAACTAACTTAGAATGATTTACATTAGGAGTTGATTTCATAGTTTTCTAAAACAAGGTTGATTTCATATTTGTTTTTAATAAAACAGGAAGATATATTTCATTTGTCATTATAGCCCATTTCACCATCACTTTTCTCTTGTGGTGCTTTGGAGCAACTTTATTTGGTTGAATCCCATTTAACCTTCTCGGATTTTATGGTTTGGAAGCTCATCCACAACAAAATTTTAACATATGACAATCTTTGCAAATGTGAGTGTCTTATGGCTTCGGTTTGTAACTTGTGTAGTGTGGTTTCTAAAAGTTCCTTGCATCTCTTCTTCAATTATGCTTTGCTACTAGATTAGTCCCCCCTCTTCTTTGTTAGATAAAGAAAAATATTAATGGGAATCCTGGTGAGACTAGTGGTGGCGGTATTTTTAAGGATTTGAGAGCTACTTTTATTGGAAGTTTTGCAATCCAATTTGCCATCACTACTTCTTTTCATGCATAGTTATTAATGGTTATGCTTCCTATTAAAATTGTTTATTCTAAAGATTGACTTTGCATCTACTTAAAAGGCGAATCTTTGCTTATTGTTGGTTCTTTTAAGAATCTTAATTGGGTCTTTGGCAATTTGATGAATAGGTTAAAAACTATATTTCTCTTCTTAAAAGCAAGAGTTTCAGGGTTTTTCACATTTATAGAGAAAGGAATATGTTTGTCTGAAGATCATGGAATTAATGCTTCTACTTTGCTTTAGTAGGATTATTTACCTTATTTCATAAGAAAAAATTTCTTCCCTAATATATTTGGTCTTCCTAATTAATGTTTTTGATGATTTATTTCGTTCTGTTTACATTAAACTCTTTTTTCTCTTATCATATATAATTTTATTCTATTAAATTTTCTTAGCATGACCCTTGTTTTAGGAAGATGCTAACAAGTGCACTTCGAGCATTTGTTAAACATCTAAAGATAGAAATATTACATTGAAAAGTGCATTGTAAATTATGTATTTAACTTTTAAAATCTCAAAAATTTTAATGCAAAGTTTCTACTTTTGTATTCTTAACATATTCCTTAGAGCACTTCTAATTTTATTAGCCGTCCAAAATTACGCTTTTAGTCTAATCCCCAAGATTTTTCATATTCTTTATTTTTTAATAATTAATTTTGTTGTGCTTTAGATTATTGTTAGGGGTTGAAGTGCCAACATAGTGAGATATATTCCTCTTTAGCGATGCCTCAGCACCTCATTAGTCTAGTTTTTAAAATTATTTAAAAGGTAATGTGTGATTTATTATTATTATTGTGTATCTTGAATATCTATTAGATAAAAATATGATAAAAATTATAATATGTTTGTCACTAAAAAATTTGTTTAAAGATGATCATTTATAAATCAATTAGTTAAAGGAGAATTGTGTACTTCATTATATGTGTCTCTTGAATATCTTTATACTATATAAAAGACAACTATAGAAAACAACATTAAATAGATAAATTTCATATTGATAATTAAATAGTAAATTTGATAAAATGGATAAATTATACATATATCTACTATTTGATGATATTTCTATAGCAAAACACAATACACTAATTATAATATACTATACATATCCCACACATGACAAATGATTACCATAGTAAATTAATTAAAAGGTTATTTTTTAAAAATAAATTAATTAAAAGATAAATATGTAATTATTTATTATTGTATCTTTCAAATATCTGTTTGATAAAATATGAGAAAAATTATAATATATTAATTATAATTGACTATACAAACTATATATTATACAATTGTTTGTGAGTGATCAATTCACTCAAAGATAGTGTATCAATGATAAATTATTTAAGCGAGAACATGTATTTAATTGTTAGTGTGTCTTGTGAAATGTTTAATAAAAGTGTAGAAAAATTACTATATTGATTATAATTAATTGCACACATTAATTGTTGCACAAATAAGTTAGTTAAAATACAATCATTCATCAATTAATTAAATAAAGAGAGATGTATATTTGATTATTAGTATCTCTTTTGACTTTTTTTTTTATAATAGTGAATTAAATTATATTATAATAATT
>JBBPBS010001012.1:2240331-2323714 GCA_037974835.1 Cicer judaicum
AAAATAAATGTTTGTCATAATTGTTAAAATATGAATTTTAAGGGTTAATTATTTTTTATTAACAAATTAATTAGTTAAAGATAAATAATTAATAATTTATTTGTCTCTTGAATATTTATTTGATAAAAATATGAGAAAGATTATAATGCACTAATTATAATATATAATATCAATATACACGAGATAAATATTTATTTTTTTGTTAATTAATTAAAAAATAACCTTTCACAAATTATTTTATTAAAAAATGCTTAACAATCCCCCTCACTATACTTATTAAGAATCCATAAATAAAAATACTATATAGAAAATGTATTGAAAGCTTTGAGTTAATATTGTTTTATGCCCCCCTTCAATATGGGATCGATGAATATAATGTTAATCCTGATATTTTTTCAAATTTTGATCTCTTATATTTTAAAAATTTCCATTTTAGTAAATAAGTTTGACATTCAAAATTCGCTAATGTGACATGTTGACTTGGACTGTTCAATATCTTTTAATTCATTTGAATTTTGATTTAAAGTATAAAAATATTATTTGGAATTGATATCACAAAATAATTTTTCCACGTGTCTTCATACAATTGATTATCTTCCCACAATGGTTCAATATTAATTGCATTCACATAGAAACTAAGTGAAATATTATTATTTAAATTTAAATAAAAAATAACAACTAAAAACAATCTAAATAAGGAATTTAATTAAAATCGGAATGATACAAAAAGATTCTAAATTTAAAATTTTTATTACAATTTATTATATATGACAATTAGACCCAAACTCAGTGGTACCCGCAAAAAAAAACCACAATGAATATGGTAAAAATATGTATAATTATTTATTTATTTATTTATTATATTAATGTTTAGTTTAATTAATTTTTTTTCTTTATATTTTAATATCTATTAATATAATTGGATCATTACAATATTTATAATCAAATCAAAAAATAGTTACATAATTGTGACTTTATAACTAAGAGTTGTATCTTATTAATCGTGTCTTTATAGTTATATTTGCAATTTCTTATTAATTGTTTTTACCGATTTTAAATATCATAAAATATTATGATTATGGATATTTGAATATTATGATTATGGATATTTGAATATTATGAATATTATGATTATGGATTTTAAATATCATAAAATATTATGATTATTATGATTATGATTATGGATATTTTTAGTAAGAGTTGTATCTTATTAATCGTGTCTTTATAATTATGGATATTTGAATATGTATTGTAACGAGTATTCATTTGAAATATTTTGAGTTAGAAAATATTTTAGTTTATAATATTTTATGATTGAATTTATGATATTTGAATAATTTTTAAATTTAATCATAAAATAATATTTATTTATCGATCTATTTTGGTTAAAGTGTAAATAATGGGTATAGGTACGGACACTTAGGTACCAAGAAGGTAAATGTAAGAGTATTAAAGTTGATACCCAAGAGGATACGCGCACATATATGAGTATTTTTTTAAACTGCGAGTATGGGACGGGTACTATAGTATCCTACCCAAACCCTACCCATTGTCATCCCGATACACTGCCATAAACAGATTTTAAATTTTAATTTATTTTTTTTAATCCCTCCCCTTTATGTATTTATTTTTAACAATCTATGTTTTTTTTTAATTTATTATTTATTTTAAACCATTTTTTATCATTTTTTTAAAGAAATAATTCAACTAAAAATATATTATAAACTTTATAATTTTATGAAGTATAGGAATAAATCTAGAAAACAGATCTTTTCAATTCTTTGAACATATTAAAATGAAAATTAAATGTAATAATATGCATTAAATAAAATAATTGATGCAATTCTCTAAACAAAAAATAAAATTATAGAAATGAAAATTAGAAGAAATAATAGTCATTAAATAAAATATATTTTAGAAATTTCGATATTATTATATTTCATTCAAACAATTTCAGGAAAATTTAACAACTAATTACCTATATGATTTTTTTTAAAATCAAAATTTTCAAATATTTTAATCAATAAATATTAAAAAATGCATGCATAATTATCAATTAAAAAGTTTAAGAGAAATATGTATATATAATATAATATGATCATATTCAATTTCAGATTTAGTAAAAACATATTCTACAAATATGTTACTATATTTGACAAAATAATAAAATATTTAATACTATCTAATAAAAAAAGTCAATTTTTTTGAATTATTCAACTAATTGAGTTTTATAAATAAAAAATAAACAAATAAAAATATTAACATCTGTAAAGGAAAATATGTTAACAAATAATAATATGCATTTTTAATTTAATTCTAGAACAAATAAATTCAGTAAATATCCTTCTACATTTGTGAAATATAAGAAAAATCACTAATAGCAAATAGTTTAACTTTTACAAAATTTTATATTAATTTTTAAAATAATGATATTCAAATCAATAGTATTTGATTTTAATTTTTTTATAAAAAAAATAAATTTATTCTTATAATAAATTAATATCATATACTATAAATTTATTCTGCAAGGCTTGCCGCCGTGGGGTTAGGGGGAAAAAAAGAGACAGAACGAAAATAATAAAAAAAAAAGAGTGAAGGAGATAATAGAGGTTTATTAAAAAAATATATTTATTTGTTTGTTTAAAAACATGAAAAATCTCAATTTTACAACGATTAAAAAATTAGCGTTGGATAAACTGTGAATAAAATTAAAAAAATAATAATAACATCCATGTATAGAAAATCAGTCAATTTTACTCTATTTTTCTACAATTGACATAATAATTTTATTTATTTTTTAACAATTTTATGTTACATTCAAAAATTAATATATTTTGATATTATTAAATTAAATCACTCATAGTTAAATAACATATCATTTATAAATGAGTTTAAAAATATTTTAGATTTAATTAGTATCATCAAGTTTTTAAGTTTTTATCATTTTAGAATTATATTTAAATAAAGTTTTTTGTTATGATTTTAGTTAAAATTAATATTAATATTAAAATTTTAATTATAAAACCAATTTATTAAGTTATTCGAGTCAAAATTGAATAAATAAATACATTAAAACTTTTAATTTAGTTAATTAAATAGATACTGTAATAATGCGCATGCAGACAAATAAAAAAAATGATTAGTGAAAATATTAGTTACTTTTAATAGAATTAAAAATTAAACTTTACCGATCAGACAATGTAGTATCGGCAAATCTAACGCTATGATGTTTTGCCAGACCGACACTAACAATTAAAAAAATCACAAAAAATATTTTGCATACTAGCGTCCGCTTGACCGCTGCTAAACCGATGTTAGTTAGCGTCGGTGGTAGATGCTAATATTGACGACTAAAATGTGTTTTTCTAACGGTGAGAGTACATTTTTATTTGTACATTATTAATTTATTTTAATTCCTACAAAATAACAAACACAATCTAAGATTAAAGCAATATACCCCCACACACACACACATATATATATATATATATATATATATATATATATATATATATATATATATATATATATATATATTATGATAGCTAAATATTTTGTTTGTTTGAATGTATATATGAAATGTTTAAAAAAATCGTAAATAACTGCGGATTTGAATTCATAATATGATATCCAACTTAACAATATCGATATTTGCTAGTTAAATTAAACTTTACGAATTTATATAGATATTTTAATTGCACAATAAACATCTATTGAAAGGACCTTAAACATTTTGCATAAAATAAAATAATTATTTTATTTACTAAATATATGTATGAATAATTTGATAAAAATAATACACTAAATTTGTTCACTTAATTAAAATATCAAATTCTTTTAGTATAGTATATAAAAAATGGGGTTCAACATTTAATAAGATTCTCATTTGTTTATAAAGTTGTTTGGAACAATGCTAGAATAATGTAGGGGCATCAACCATGTACTCTTGGACTATCACACATCTTTAGTTTCAAGGACTTCTTCCTATATATATTTTTCCTTATTCTTATACCATTATTTGTGTATTACATGAGCTCTTTTAATAATTCATTCAAGATCGTTCTTAAACCTCAAAGCTTAATACAAAACCCAATGTGAGTTTTGTTACACTATTTCTAGAATAATCTTGTGTAACTTGGGATAAAAATTCTTCTATAATTACCCTTTATATATGAAGATTCATGTGATGTGGAATACTTTATATATTGAGTTTCTTAACTTCACAAAAAATAACCTCTTAATATCTTCAAGAAGCTTATGAAACTATTTTTGTAATTTTTTGATGATACTTTGATTCTTCATAATTAAGTATGCACTTGTTGATATGAGTGGTTTCTAGTGATTCTTGTTTCTTAAATAAAATTCAAGTGCAATCATCAATAGATCACCGTTCTAGAAGTTAGATTGATGATGCACATGAAACCTCAATTGAAGTTTTTGTTGATGGGGGAGATATACAATTATATGATGAGAATGTAATTTGTAAGACCCTTAATTTTAAATCCTAAATTATACAATTTTAGGGTATTTTGTGTTAAATTTCTTAGGTTGTTAGCCAAATTTTTGGTATTTAGCGAGTTAAATGCCAAAAATATATTTTTGAAAATTAGATTAAAATTATTTGTCGGAGAATAATTTAGTTACGTTGCAAATGATTTAATACCAGACAGTTTTGTTAAAAATATCACTTGTTGCTGAAAATTTATCTGTCAATTGAGTTGTGACGAGAGTAGATATTTTTATCAAAAAGGTTTGAGAAGTGATGATTTTCATAAATATCTAAAATATTTAGATATTTAGGTATTTATTGGTTTAGGTTTAATTATTATATATATATATATATGTGAGAAGAAAGAAAAGAAAAGGAAAGAAATAGAAAGGGAGGAAAAATAAAAGAAAGAAAACAGAAGAGAAGAAAAGGAAAGAAAACGTTTTCCTCCTCCCTGCCTCGCGACCCATTCTTTTCTTCCATCTTTTCTTCCATTTTCGTGGCTTCCTTTTTGCTTCAAGAAAAGAAACCAAGGCTCGGTGGGTGAGAAGACAAGGATTTCTCAACTTCATTCTTCCCCTTTGATTTGAAAACGAAGAAAAACGGTGTTAGGGATTTTCAAACCGTCAAACGCAAACCTCCACGTTTCATCTAGATCTAACCTTCGTTTCGCGAAGAGATAGAAGGGAAAGTTGCTCACCACCATGCGACGGTGCTAGGGAACTAACTTTGGAAGCGACGTCGAGAGCGGAGATTTTACCGGATTTACTCGGGTACCATAATCGCACGTTAAAGCTAATTAAGGTAAGGGCTCCTTCCAAAATTTTAGTTTGCATTTAGGGACTTATTTATGGTTGTGTGGAAAAGAATTTGTTAGGGTTGGAGTGTTGAGTTGGGGAAAATGAATTTAATGCTTTATGGGTGAAATTCTAATGTTGGGTTTTGGTGATATTGATGAGTGTTTTGTGGAAAATGAATTTAACTCATTTATGTATGATTTTGAGGAAATGAAATTTGATGTGTTTGAGTGGTGGGTTGTGATGATTTGTGTTTGTCGTGTTTGACGTATTCATAACTAATATTTATAAATTTTGAGATGTGTTTGTGTGGATTTTGTGGAAAAATGAATTAATGTGATTTGGTGTGAATTGCGGATTGAATTTGAGAATATGTCTGAGTATGTTCTGTGTGAAATTTGAAAATTATTAGAGTTAAACGAGTATTAAAAATGAGGAATATTTTAATATCTATGTTTACTTAATGTTCGTTCTGAAAATCATTAGAGTTAAACGAGTATTAAAAATGGGGATTCTTTTAATATCTTGGTTTACTTAATGTTTGTTGTGAAAATCATTAGAGTTAAACGAGTATTAAAAATGGGAAATCTTTTAATATCTCGGTTTACTTAATGTTTGTAGTGAAAATCGTTAGAGTTAAATGAGTATTAAGAATGGGGAATCTCTTAATATCTACGTTTACTTAATGATTGTCGTTCGAATTGTAAGAGTTAAATGGGTATTAAAAACGGGGAATCTTTTAATATCTGCGTTTACTTAATGGTGTTTGTCCGTGAGAGACTACATCCCGATAAATTGTGTTTGTCCGTGAGAGACTGCACAAGTGTTTGTCCGTGAGAGACTACACCCTGGTAAATTGTATTTGTCCGTGAGAGACTGCACAGGTGTTTGTCCGTGAGAGACTACACCCTGGTAAATTGTGTTTGTTCGTGAGAGATTGCACAGGTGTCTGTCCGTGAGAGACTACACCCTGGTAAATTGTGTTTGTCCGTGAGAGACTGCACAGGTGTTTGTCCGTGAGAGACTACACCCTGGTAAATTGTGTTTGTCCGTGAGAGACTGCACAAGTGTTTATATGTGAGAGACTACACCCTGATAAATTGTGTTTGTCCGTGAGAGACTACACAAGTGTTTGTTTGTGAGAGACTACACCCTGGTAATTGTGTTTGTCCGTGAGAGTTGGTATTTGCTTGTGAGAGACTACACCCTTGAAAATCGTGTTTGTTTGGGAGAGACTGCACCCGTGTTTGTCCATGAGAGATTGCACTCGTGTTCGTTCGCGAGAAACTGTATGTTTAGGATTCACGCCTCTCGCAGAGGATTTTGTGTGGAATTGAGGTCTAAGACTTGTGATAGGCTAAAAATTAATAAATCGTGCAGGCCTGTAATAGGTGGCACCTTGGTAATAAGTGCTGGTCTGTTAGAGACTATACAATTACAATTTTCTACTCCCGAAGAGTTTGATTTAAATTTCGAGTCCATGCGTTTTGGCATATACACATCACATTAGGGTGTTTGGCACGCGAGTCGTGTTTGATTCAAGATTATGATTGAGTGTTTGAACTCAAGTTGTCATGATGATTGTGTTAAAAGATATTTATCAAAATCGATTTGCCAATTGATTTGGCAAGTTACAAGGGCTCAACCATTTATCAAAATCGATTTGCCAATCGATTTGGCAAGTTACAGGGGCTAAGCTATTTATCAAAATCGATTTGCCAATCGATTTGGCAAGTTACAGGGGCTCAACTATTTAAGAAAATCGATTTCCGAATCGATTGATTTAAACCCAGAATAGAGTTTTCACTAAAAACCTTTAAGAAATTGATTTCCCAATCGATTTTCTTAGTAAAAACTTTTATTCTGAGTTAGACAATTGATTGCTCAGTTGACTCATCAATTGATTGGTCAGTTGATTTATTACTTGATTGTTTAAAACCCTATTTTGATTTCATTTTACTTGGAAAGTATTATATGAACGTTTAGCATATGGAAAACCCTTTTAAGGTGCATGCTAAGTTGAAAGGTTATTTTGTGCATTTAAAACTTAAATGTTATGTGTTAATTGTTAATTTCGGCTGGTGACCCTTTTACAACTATTATGGAAATCTGGGCTTTGCCCTTAGATGAGAGCCAGGACAATCCTACCGGTTCGTACTCTGTGGATGGAGATGTAGTTGGAAACACCTAACTAGAGCTATGTTAGGAGGATCTTGCGGGGTGCGTGAAGATCACTCAAGGAGTATAGTTTTTGTAGAATGATCAGATTAGGTTGACGTATAGGGACTAGATGTCTTTCTTTTGGATTGTGTTTATTTTAAATTAGAAGACTGTACCTATACTAATATTGTCAGCATGACATTTTATTTTCGATGGGTTCCATGTACCATTTTTTGATGTGTAAATACTTTGGATTCATATTTCAAAAACTATTCCGCTGCTTGTAAATTATATTGACTTAATTGTCGTTGCGTTATGACTTAAACATTTATCCAAAGGTATTTCCCTTATTTATTTCTTTGTTTTATGAATTTGTTTTGAAAAAAAATACACTCTCGTTGTTAAAAATCGGGGTGTTACATAATTGATGATCATGTATCTCAACATGATTAGCAAGTTTCAGACGAGTCACTAATTGAGTCTGAATTGAAAAGATCTACTAGAGAATATCAACCTTCCTAGAATTAAAAAGGACTAAATTGAAGCCCTAATTTTATCTATAAATAGATACTCAAGGTAGAAGAAGAAGATTATCGAGAGAAAAAAAGTAGAAGAACTCAAGGTCAAAATTATAAATTCATCTTAGAGTTGAAAGAGAGAAACACTTGTCCGAATAAAAAATAATTTTTTTGAATGTGATAGTCATTGTTATAATCAGCTTGTTATAAACAATTACGCAAGTTCCAAACTTTTATATTCAAACCCGATAGTGGGGTTAGTGTGCCTTCAACAATCTGAGGTTGTTAGATTGTGACGATAAGGGTTGGTTGGTAGAGTCAAGGTGTGTGTGTTCCTCAAAAGTATGGGGTTGACAATCTGTTTGAGAAGACTGACTTGGAGGGTCGGGTGCTTTGTAATTCAAGTTGTTGAATTAGTGGATTAAATCCTTTTGAGTGAAGGTACTGGGTGTAGCCAAGTTAATGGTGAACTAGGATAAATTACTTGTTTCTCTTTATTTGTGCACTCATTAGTTTGTTATTGCGTCTACTTCAAGTAAATCATGAAGAAAGAACTAGTTTAATAAAATAATTAAAAAATTATAAACTTAATCAAACACAATTCAACCCATATTCTCATGTTTGCACCTTCAATTGGCATTAGAGCTCGGTCTCAAGCCTAAGAAACTTGCGGTGTTTGAAGAAAGATCCAAGGGTTTAACATATCTAAATTTAGTGAAGAAGTTGTTGGAGGAAACAACAACAGACCATTTGTGTTTGACGAAGAATTTTTTTAGTACTAGAAAGACATACTGAGAAGTTTCTCTATTTCAAAATCTCCTGAACTTTGGGACTTTGTGGAAGATGGTTATATAACTTGAAAGAATTCTTATGGTATTGAGATTCCAAGGAAATTGATGGATGCTGATCAGAAGAATATGTACAAGATACATCATAAGTCCAGAACATTCATGATAAATGCAATCAGTTTCAATGAGTTTAATAAGTGTACCAACAAGGAGACAACAAATAGTACTTATGATAGTCCTATTTTGACCTATCAAGGAACCAAGCAAGTTAAGAAGCCAAGTCATCGAAACATTGTTTGATAAATTCCAGACTCTGGTCTCATGATTAAAGATACTTGAGAAGAAAATACTAAGAAGTCTACCAAGCAAGTGGAGACCTAAGATCACTACCATTCTAGAAGCAAAGGATTTGAATACTTTTAAGCTGGAAGAATTAATCATCTCTCTTAGATCACATGAAATTGAATTTGTAAAGGGTCAACCCAAGAAGAAGCAACCATCCTTCGCTTTGAAATCCAAATAAAAGAAAGTTCATAAGGCAACAACAGAATTAGAGGATGACGATTCATATGATTAGAAGGGAGACTTAGAGGAAGAGGAATTGACTTTCATATCTAGAAAAATTCAGAAGACGTGGCACAACATAAATAAGAAATTTCCCCAAAGATATTCCAGGAAGTCCAGTAGAGAAAGGATGATAAATCTGAAAAGAAAAGTATCATCTGCTATGGATGTTATGAACTTAGACATATCAACTAAGATTTTGAAAATTTGGAGAAAAGGAAACATCAGAGTAAATATTTCAGATCGAAGAAGAAGAGCTTGATGGCTACATGGGATGATTTTGATGAATCCTCTGATGATGAAAAGCAAACAAATTTGGCTCCGATGGCTCACACGAACTCTGCCTCTAGATCCAACACAGATTATGGCTTTTGAAGTGAATAAACATATGACGAAATTGAGGTATTTTCTGACATAACTCAATTTGATTTAAATACTATTATAAATGACTTCTTGAACAAAAAGCACAAATTGTCTTTAAAATTGAAAATACTTTGGAAAGAAAATGAAAACATAACTGAGTAAATTAATATTTTAAGGAATCAAAGTGCTGAAGTTAAAACAAAAAATACAACTCTGAAAAACTAATATTGTTTAACTCAAGGCTGAAACTCTAACTACGAAAAGCAATCATAGTTCAACATCCATTGAAAAGACCACATGTAACTCTGATAAGAATGAAGAAGTATTTCAAGATTTTCATGCTAATGCAATTTACTAAACTATTCTCTATTTATTTATTTGCAAAGTTAATCTTCCAATTGTTTGATTGATATTCATTTACGCTCCAAAACAAAATTAACTTTGTTTAGGTAAAGTTCAAAACAAACAAGGTTGACTAAAATTAATGACGATTCCTTTATTTACTAGCGAATAAAAACTCACTTCCCATTTCTATTTAAATTTAATGATGAAAATTAAATAACTTTACAATATACCACAAATTTTTTATTAATACAAAATATTATTTATAAATAAAAGTCTCATTTTCCCATGCGTGTGCATCAAACAAACATCATTCATGCAACTCTTTGAGATCATTAGTACCTAAATGTTGGTGTGAAGGGTCAAAGTATCCTACAACAAAAACTAAACCAAATAATAAGTTAACAGTCATAAAATATGAATATAAAATCTTTTCGTAATAAAAAATTTAAAGTAATTAATTCTTTAATAATTATCAAATATTTATCAAAAGTCATAAAATATATATAAATAAATCAAGTAGCAACTCACCGTTGAGGAAATAATTAGATTAAAATAAAAATAACAATAAAATGTGTGCAAGTTATGCCTGCTCCTAAATGTGTATGATCCGGATATAACCAGCCACACAAGCGTCCATAAAGATGCATACGATATGTCATGAAATAATAATGATGCTCAAAAGATACATATCACCACCCACTTAGATAATCAAAAAGAGAACAATGTCCAACATAAAAATCACTAGCCACTTAGACAACCACAAAGATAATAATATTGAAAACACAAATCACCAGCCACTTAGGCAACCACAAAGATAAAATATTCAAGGTTAAATTTTAACCAGATATTACATCAAGGTTTTATTTTCATGGATGCTTACAATCAAGAATCAGTAATCTTGCTATCCCAAATATATAACACAAACATGTGAATAAATATCTTAGAGTCACAACTTTCATTTTATAAACTATAGCATCAGATTCGATACACGTTATTGTTAGACATTAAAACTCAAGTAATGAAGAACACATACAAATATAAACTTTATTTCTTCTACTATAAAATATATCTCGTTATTAATAATTTGGGCATGCCGATCAAAGTTTACTGCTAAACGCATCACAATAATCAACTTAATTAGGTTGTCATAATTAAAAATTAAAATTTTTCGTCAATTCCCTCAAGACTTATATAGTGTTCATAAAAATCAAACATTTAACTACTACTAACAACACATAACTTTAAATTAAATACATCATGAGAAATATTTTACTCATAAAATCATTATAAAAATAATAAATTTATAATTAAGTACAACTAAACAACCGTCTTTGAGTTTCTCTGCTAGGGTACAAGTCTCCCAACTTCCCTATAGTAAAAAAGATATCTAAAATGTGATTAACAAAAACATGTTTTAATGAGTTCTGATTCGCATCACGGGACCCAGGCGCAGATGTTGTGCTTTAAGCACGAATTGACAAATTCATCAATCAGAAATGCGCCCCAGGCACAACTCTTGCGCTTCCGACACACAGCTTCTTCTATTTGATATTTTCTGCATTTTGCTCCTCTTTTGATTCTGAATTAGGTTCCGGTGTCTTTATGAAAGTTGTAGCAATGGATCTTAGCTTTCATTTTCACTTGGTTTGACTCCAATGGAACATCTACAACTTCGGATATGGCTGAAATACTCCACATAGGTCATGTTGATTTCTCACCAAAATTCAGCACAGGATTAAAAGAAGGAAACAACGCAAAACTACGAAAAATTTATACTTAATCAAGGAAATAAGAACATAAACATTTCATTAAATCTATGAACTAAAACCAACCAAATATATCAAATAACTCCTTAAATTAACTAATGATTAAAGATATATAAGACTAAAAACAATGAAAAATATGCATATGATGAAGAATCATCAATTCCCACGAGAAGTAGCTCACGAGGCAAGGACATAAAGTCTATATTATGCCAAGACAACAACATAAAGTCTACATTGTCTCATTTCTTAATTGGTTGAGATAAGGACATAAAGTCTACATTATGCCAAGACAATACCATGAATTGTCATAAAATCATGTCGTGAAAAAGAGTAAAAGCAATATAATATTTACCTTTTTAGATGTTTACTTTTTTGTGAATGGAAAATGAGGCTCAAGATTACTTATTGGTGCAAGTTTGAAGTAGATGTGAACACTATTGCACAAATTCCTCTATGTCATAGGATCATATCAAGCTTGACGCTAGCATCATATGTGAAAGCATAAAGTCGCTTTTGAAAGTTTATCCATCAATTGAAGTGAAGATGAAGGTGATCATTGCATATTTTCAAACGATTATTTTGGGTTATCCCTCCGTGCATCTCTGGATTTAAATTTTGTAAACCATTTGTCTTAGTGGATGGAACTTGGTTGTATGACAAGTACAAGGGGACTATTTTTCTATTCTTTGCACATGATAGAAATAAAAATACAATTGTCATTGCTTATGCGCTTGTGGAAGGTGAGACAGGGGGTGCTTTGAGCTTTTTTTAAAATAAAAAATCTAAGAATGTACTTAACACCTCAAGTCAACATTTGTTTGATTTTAGATAGGTACAAATCAACTAAAAGTGCTTATAATAATCCAAATAATGGTTGGCATGATTCTCCGTCAACACATGTGTACTACATCTGATATATTGCACAAAATTTCATGAGAGAGTTCAAAGACAAGAAACTTCAAAGAAAACTTGTTTGTATGAGTAATGATCTAATTCTTGTTAGTATATTTTCCACTTATTACTTTATAATACTTGATAATTTTTACATCATTTGTAACATGATATGCATTAAGTGAGCCATCATTCATATATTACTGCAATGAAATTAGGATGGCAAATCCAGAGACTTTAATATGGATCGATAATATCCCCTAGAATAATGGACTATGGTGTATTCTCAAGGTCGAAGATGGGGACACATGACAACAAACATTTCTAAGTCAATCAATGCAGTGCTCAAGGGTACACGCAATTTCATGGAATTCATCAAGAAAACATGAATACTGAATTCTTTCAAAATTCGTAGAGATTAAATATTGATTTTGTTTTGAAGTTATTCAAGAGTTGTATAATATATCTAAATAATATATTTGTTCAATCATTCAAAGATGTGTGGATATTGAGTTCTTCTAAAATAGGTAGAAATAAATGTTGAGTTTTAAAATTTTTCAAAAAATATTTAAAAATCGAAATAATATGTAAAACAATAAATATAGTTGCAATCCTTGAAGGGGAATGAGTATTGAGTTCTTTTGGAATTCATTGAATGTAAATAAACATGACATATAAAAAAATAAACATGATATATAGAAAGTTAACATGAAAAATTATATATAATAAATTTATAGATATTATATCATGTAGTATCCAAGAGTTATTGGATGGGATGCAATCACATAATATTTTTATTGAGAAATTTAATCTTATGCATTAATTAAATTTAACAGTTATAATTAATAATTCTCGTTTCTCATAATAGTTATCAGTTCTCACATGATACACTCCCTATATATATATATATATATATAGATTTACAGTTCTTAGAGATTTGTGCTTATAAACATGTCGTGAACTAATCAAACAAGGGCATGATATAGGAGAGAAGGGATGAACGAGAGAAAGAGAAGAAGAGAGTGAATAATATTATCCTCTTTTTGTGTAGTTTCTATTATTGTACTAGTCCTATTTATAAGCATAGTAAAGGACATCACTAATGAGCCTAATATTCATAACAATTAGACAAATTATAATTATTCTCATTTATATGTTGACAACATAAAAAGAAATAAAAAAATAAACTAATTTTTTAGTGATAATTAGTTGTCATGTGTATAGTATTATATTAAATTGTGATTAATATTTAATTTATATTTGGCAGAGATATGAGTTGATAAAAAAAAAGTAAGCTTAATTACACTTTGGATCTCCTATATTTTCCTATTTGTAAAATTGGTTCTCTTATTTTAAAATTGGATTATTTTGGTATCTCCTTCAAATATTTTATGGGATACAATCTCAATAAAAATGAATAGTTTCATGCGCTGAAATTGAAGTTTAGAGGATTTTATTGCAATTTCATGTATAAAATAATCATTTAATATCATATGTCACATTATTTAAAGTATGTCATATCACTAATTTTTTAATTAAAAATTTGAAAGAGAAATTAAAATCGTTGAATTTAAAAATATATGATCAATTTACAAATTAATAAAAATATGATCAAAATTAATATGATCAAAATATATGAATATATGATCAATTTCTCTCTATATATAAAATTTCATTTACACCCAAAGACTTATACTATGAGTTATATTCGTTGAATAATATCCTATTAAATAAATACTTTTTAAAATAAGTCATTAAATTGAAAGTGGCTATCATATAATTTAGATTTATAAATTTTGACATTAGTTATAATTGTTTCTTATATTATCAATATTTGTTAAATCGTCATTAATTGTGTATTATATATCACATGTAAACTCATTTAGTTTTTTTACAACGTTTAACTGTTATTTAGTATAATTTCTATTGACTTATAATTTCTAAAAGCCAAAAATTGTATCAAGAATTAAGTGAAACAAGTGTTTGAACCAAGGATTAATGAGAACAATCAAAATGATCATTTGATATCTTGAAAAATATTTCAAATGAATATATTATAAATTGAAACATATCTGAAGATTAATAAAGAAGTTAAAGAACATATTTATGAACAAATCTCAAAATAAGTATGTCGTATACTATATCAATCATTCTAGAGAGCGATTGTTGAATATTCAAGACAACATCTTCATCAAGAACATGTTCAATACATTCATGTCTATACTAAAATATCTCAATGATATTTGATTGACAAGACACAAAATATGCAAACACTAGGATAAATTGTTGAAAATATTGTTTCAACAAAAGATTTATCTTCTCATATAGAAGAGAACATTCCCAATTGTTATGAAATAATGTTCTCATGATGAACAAGTTCATTGAACTCATAAACATTCCTATCAATTCAACAAAATGACAAGAATCAACTTTGATGAAGAAGTCATTTCAAGATTGAGTTATTTATTAAAAAAAATAATAGAAAAATATCCAACATAATATTCTGGTTGTTCTATTAATGAACAATTGATAAAATAACTCTTTTGAAAGGACAACATGCAACAACTCATTTGTCACTTCACACATGGGCCTCCCAATGTGTAATGGGAAATTAAAAGTCAAGTTTTGAAGCCCAAATGATGAGAAAATATGTCCAGATCTATCTGTAGTTGATAACCACATTGATAACAAACTTTTTGCTACAAAAGGACAAAAGTACACTACATGGTACTATTTGACGTGACAACTGCAACATGCTTCTGAGTCACTCTATTCCATCAGATATAATGGCATGTCATCTAATCCTTTTTGCCTAAGTCTCCTCAAAGACTCAAGGCAAAATGTTCTGGTTGAAAAGAGAATTTTCTTGATAAAATTACTCTACACTTAAAGAGATTGATTCAGAATATTGTTGACACATTGGGAAGTGTGTCCAACGACTATATTCAATTTACATTGAATAAAACATTTGATCATCTATAAATTGAAGATTTATTGGAAGATAAAGAAAATAATTCAATTTGTGATCTACCAACACTTGTTCAAGTAAGCACATGTCAAAAAACTCTTCAAGCAAACTCCAACTCTCTTCACTATATGTGGTCATCCTTATTGGTTTTTACTTTTAGTTAATCTCATTTTTTTTAAGAATCATTATATCCCAAATGTTTTTATCATACACATTGCAATTTACTCAAGTCTATGTTTAATATTAGATTGAGTGTGTTTGTAAAAAAAATTATAGATTGAAGGGTGATTGTAAAAATCCTTTCAATATCACACTCCACTATCATCTTTTTTCAACCTTTTAATTTCATATAAATTTTCCAGAAAGTTTGAGTTAGTTAAGAGCTTAATAATCAATTTTTGATTACCAAGATTAATCTTGAGTAAAACATCAATTAAAGTGCATGGACTAAAATTTTAAAATAGTCATAATTCAAATACTCCATTTTTGTGACTATTAATTCCACTTCAACATATGCAACCAAACACTCTTAAATGATGATAATAGACATATTTTGATGTCCATTCTCTATTTAGAACATCACCATCAAGTGGAATATAAGGAGAAAAGTTGATCAAATTCATAACAATTTTTATTGTTTCTCCTTGAAAAGATTTCGGTAACTTTTTATGAGAGAGAAAACAACTGATTATATCATTAACTGTACAATTCATTCTCTCTATAACTCCATTATGCCGAAGAGTCCTTGGAACTATCTTCTCAAGTCTGATTCCATGTTCTTTGAAATACTCTACAAATAGACCTATGTATTCACCTCTTTTATCTGATGAAATACATTTCAATTTCCTTCCCCGTTCTCTTTCCACCATTGCATGAAAGTGCATGAACACTCCAAGTATATAGACTTTAGATTTAAAAGAAAAAACCCTCACTTTTCTAAATCAGTGGTCCTCAATAAAAGTAATAAAATATGATTTACCACCAAAAGTTTTATTATCCATCCTATAAGCATCAATATAAATTAAATAAATAATAGTTTTCCTCAAAAATGGATCAAACTTATGAAAAGAAACTCTATGTTGTTTTCTAGCAAAGCAACGAGAGAAAATTTATAGAGGCTCACCTTTCATCGAAAGATAATTTTTCTACACAAGGATGTTGAGTCATTTCTCACTCAAGTGACCAACACACATATGCCATAAATCAGAAGATACATCTTTAACTACATCCACTTTTTCCTTGGATAAATTGACAAACATCATGTAGAGAGAAGTACAACTTTTCTCATTTGCTACCACTAGAGATACTTTTGGTGATTTTACATATTTTCCACCACCACCAAAGAATGTGTGATAACATCAATATCCAAACTTTCACCAAAATCAAGTTGAGATGAATATATGAAACATTTCTAACGTTATTCTATTGAAGGTTGCACCCAACCCCAATTTTATACCAATAATTTTACATACTCATTCATCTCTCGTTTTTACTATGTGAAAATCAACATTGGAAGATAAGAAGAAATCATGCCTAAGAGTAACATGATATGAGGCTACAAAATCAATAACCTAAGTTGAATTCTCACATGCAAGGTTTATGGAATTATCTTCACAAATAATGCAGACAACATTAACAAATGCAACTGCAACTGTAAAATTTTTATTATGTTTCTTCTTTTTGCCTTTGTCTCTTTCCCTTGAGGAACATGCAATTTATTTTTATGTAACCTGATTTTCCACAATTATAGGATATCACTTTTTTTCTAGTTCTCGACTTGCTACGATTTTCTGAGCTATTGCACCTATGGAAGTGTCTGGATTGACTTCTCCATATTACTCTATAACTAGTGCTTCTAACTTTGAGGAAGAACCAATCAAATTGCACTCGTTTCTCCAAGATTTTTAATTCAACATGCTCTCTTTAACTATTGACTTTTCTACTTTCCACTTGGAGCTGGATTGTTCAATATCACAATAAAGACTTCTCAATTGTCAAGTAAGGAACTTAAAATTAACAACACTTGCAAATTATCATCCAATTTATTGTATGTGGCAGCCAACTAATTCAATGGATTCTAAAAAATACTCACATGTTCAGCCAATGAATCCTCATCTTTGTATTTCATATTCACTAACTTATGAACCAAGAATAGTTTATTTTTCACATTCTTCCGCTCATATAACTTTTTTAAAATCTCTCATATTTTATGAGCCTTATTTTCAATTTCTATCTACAGATATAAACTAAGATCTAACCATTGTATCATCAATGCCATTGCCTTTCTATTATCTTTCTTCTAGTCACCGTCATATTTATCTTTGGGTTTAGGGGTGTTGGAACCAGGTTGGTTCTAGGAACAATTCCTTCATCATGTTTTAATGATAACAAAGGTACTTTGTGAACAATTTATTGCATCAATGGTTTCATTGAGTGTGTAGTAAATAGAACCAGGAAACAATATTAGAGGAAGTGAATATGCCAAAGATAACGAATACATTAGATGAAAAAATATGTCAAAGGAAATGAAGAGACACTAGAGTCAAGTGATGTCAAAAGAATTCAACATAGTGTTCAGACTCTGGTTATTACATGCACTATTGTGTGCCTCTAAAGCATTTTCCTAGTGCGCCTCTGAAGCTTATGTGCGTTTGCCTTTAAAGAATAAAGCATACCTCTATTTTGCATGCCTTTGAAGTTTGAAGTATGCATCTGAAGAGCCAACTACAATAACTCCAAAACTTATATTCAAGTTGCCTCTAAAGCTCATCTTCGCTCGTGGTGAACATTGCAACTTGTTCCAAGATATTGCCTTTGATACACAACATGCTCTTAAGAGGCAACAAGGTGAAATTATCCATTCCACTAATTTTAATTCATTCAATTACACCTCTGACTATCTGAACAAAGCAACACAACATCTGACTCTGATGATCAAATTATGTTATGATGAAGAAAGCCAACAGTTGTGATGGAAAGTCAATATTCTGATGAAGACTGGGTTGTTTCATGATTCTGATGGTCTAAGAACACATTATGATATGTTCCAAATACTGTTAAAAAAGTGTGTGAAAAATATTCAAGGAGAAATATTTTCAAGCGCTATCTGCATGTTATTACATATAATCATTCTAGAAGATTTGGTTGAAGATTCGTTTTAGAATTGATCAAGTTTCAAAAGTCATATTGCCAAATCATATCTATCAAGATATGCTCAAAAGATTCAAGGAGAATTATTTTCAAGCACTATTTAGACATTCTCGCACATAATCATTCTAGAAGATTTGGTAGAAGATTCGTTTTGTAACTAATCAAGCTTCAACGATCATATTCCCAAACCATACCGATCAATATTTATTTTTTGTGAAAATATGTGTTGACCTTACACAAGGAAGATATGCTCATAATTTGGTTTGAGAAAGTATCGAGCCAATGATTCATGTTATATAAAGGGATCAATTATGAAAAAGAAGACATAACACAATAACTAAGATAACCTTACGAACTCAAAATTCTCTAAGGATTCAAAATTCAAGGTTTCTATTTTACCAAAGGCACGCGTTCAACTTTTTATTACTTAGTGCTCTATTTTAGTGTGAAGTTCGTTGAAATCTATTTGCTTAGAAAAAGTAAAATATAAATCAATTTCACTACTTTGCAACTTAACTCAGTAGTTGCTATTCTACCTCAACAACTTGTCGGTTTTCAAGTTGGAAGTTAAGAAAACTTGACTTATAGGTTCTAGGTGTAGTAGTGCCTCAACGGTCTGTAGGTTTCAGGCTAGAATTTGAGAAGGCTGACTTGTAGGGTTAAGTACTGCAATTCAAGTTTGAATTAGTGGAAAAATTCTAATATGGATTAGACGTAGCTGCCACGTTGGTAGTGAACTAGTGTATCCCTCGGTCCCGTTACTTTTTTTTATTGTTGTCTCTGATCTATTTATTTGTTCTTAGAATTGTGAATCAAAATTTTGAAAAGAAAACTTTAATAAGGCAAAACACAATTCAACACCCTCATTCTTGTTTTTTTTGCACCTTCAAGGGGTGTCCCCCTCAATATGACCTTATAAGTCTTTGTTGTATAAAATGTCTTCAATGAAGGTTTTTGAAAGTGTATAATTAGTAGAGTTTAGCTTAATCATATTCAAACTTTGATTTTTCTCTTACCTCTAAATGTACTTAACAAAACAACCAAGACTTTGGATTCCACTTTGTTGGAAAAAATCAGAGATAATAGTCTCAATAATGCCAAATATTTTTCCATTGCCCGTATTATAAATGAACAAATAGTAAATACAATTCCATAGAGCAATAACAATTGGCAGAAATAATAAATATTAGACACACCATAATTTGTAACATGAAAAACTACTCTCAACTATATTAATTAATGGGTACACATAGTCTTTCTAGTAACACTAGGGAACATAAATCAACATAGCCATCACCATAGGTGGAAACCAAACAATAACAAACAACATTTCACAAAAATAGATATTCCAAACTAACTCATAGAGAAAGTAAAACTACTATAAATTCATATTAAAAAAATAAACTCGAGGATAGAAAAAACATACTAAAATTGTAAACAAGCTACACACCTATCTACCACTAAAATTTGCGCCACTTCAATTTCTTTCTTGCATTTCAAAATTAGTGCTTCAACACTTTCAAACTAGGGATTTTAATTCCCTCGTTACCATAATAGAGGCATATCCCATTCATCAATTTCTCACTAACACTTTTTTTAATTTCTTTAATTATTATTATAATAATGACAATAATTATAATTAAACTAGTGGATCCCACTTAGGGAGTGAACCCACCTATTAAAAGCATGGTCAATATCAATCATAATTCTAGCGTAGTGGTTGAATGAACGATCACATATTGATTTGTTTATTGTGTTCTACATGAAAATAGGGACTCCCAAATTTATAGCTATAGCAAAGAGGATTTTAGGGCCCTGATATTCCTAAGTAAGGATAGAAATTCGAATCCAAACTTTTGACGTGGTTCGGTGATGAATGGAATGATTAAAATCCAGAATCCACGTGAAGAATTTTAGAAACCCAAAGTTGATATTCCATGAAGTTACTGACATAACACTCCTTAAATCTTCTACTTAGGGAAAAAAGTATTCATATAAGTCTTTTCCAAGAGATATGAATGCCTACATGCATAGGGATTTTCATAACTTTTTGTAATGTAGTGTGCAAGACATCTATTTTGAGAGGATCGTTCCCTTAAACCATATAATACGACCATGAAGGTTGTTTTTGCAGGTTTCCAATGATGTTTTAGTACGTGGTGCAACTATATGTCATTGTATTGTTGGCTAACACTTTCACTAAGATTTTTTTTTTTTAGTTTAAAATTTTTGTGGGAGATAAAGGGTTTAGGAGATGAATGAGAGGCAAAACCTGATCAAAGGAGGAGCCTTGGTGTTGTGTTTGCCAATGAAATTTTTTAGCAAGGCCTATGTAATGACAAACCGTATAGAAAGTTCAAAATCCCAGTGGAGTAAAAAAATCAAACACACATTAAGCTTCATAAATCATAATATAATAGGTTTCCTTGTTATAAGAATCTCAAGAAAAGACAGCTTCCAAGTCCTCCCCTCATTTAGTCCATGGCGCAATCTTTCCTTTGAAACTATTGCCGGAGACTTTTTTCCTCATAAGCGTCAGTCCATGAACTAAAGGTGGTGTATTAACTTGGAATATTTTAAATATGCCAATGCGCTCTCTACTGGAATCCCTTAGCCTTAGTCAATAACAAATTCCCTGTTTTTCATCTCCTTCTTTGAATCACATTGGTTTAATTAATTGACTTGAGCACAAGGAATGGGATTCCATTTGGAAGAATGCATTACACTAGTTTTTCTTCATTGAAGCTGGAGAAGGCACTTCAACTAGAGTTTGAGAAAAGGAGAAAGCTAGGAAAAATACTTGCATGGAGCATCCTCGAGAGCTTAGACAGAGTTGTCTCTCGGTATTTCCTACCTACCCATTTGTGTCTCCATCTCAGGCCAATGCCAACCATCTAATTATGGAAGTTTAATAAATTGAAATTTTAAATTGAGAATATTTTTGGATTATTTTGGTTCAATTAAATTCCTTATAAAGATTGGTTTTTCCAGGTGGAAAACTACACAAGAATGAGGGGAGTTGAATTTAAAGTGTTTGTCCATTGATACTTAGTGGCAACAAACTTAATATCTAAGGTTCGTTTTTGAACAAAGTTTTTATAAAGTAATATTTTATTTCTATGTGCTTAGCCCTAGAGTGCAAATTTTGATTTTTAGTTAAGCATATAATAGAGGTGTTATCATAGAATATATAAATTTTACTCCCATGAAGATTGTAATCTTTTGGCTGATGCTTCATCCATAGAAGCAGAGTACTGCATCTTGCTGCTGAGATATATTATGCTTTTGCCGTTGACAGATCAATGGTGCTTTGTCTCTTGCTTTACAATGAGATATATTATGCTTTTACCGTTGACAGATCAATGGTGCTTTGTCTCTTGCTTCTACTGGTGTTTTTTTCTTTCAAGTATGTCTCTTGGATAGTCAGCATCATAGTATCCACTAAGCTGTACATAGAAGATTGCTTATAGAATAAACCAAGGTTAGTAGTGTCTTTCATGTATGAAAAGATCCTTTTAACTTATGTTAAGTGGGATTCTTTTGGATCTTCCTGAAACATGGCACACACATGCACACTAAACATAATATCAAGCCTAGATGCAGTTAAATAAAGTAAAGAACCCGCCTATGAAGGTTTTATGATCAACCTTTTTGCTTGACTCATATTTGTCTAGTGAGAAAGTTGGATGCATTGGAATGCTCATTTGTTAGCATTCATCCATCTTGAACTTCTTGAGAAACTCTTTTGTATACTTTGTTTTAAGAATGAAAACTTCATTCTGCTTTTGTTTGAATATAAATTCCCAAAAAGAACTTCAATTCTCCCATCATACTTATTTGGAATTCCTATTTCATTAACTGAACAAAGTCTTGGCAAAGCTTAACATTAGTGGATCCAAAGATTATATCATCAACATAAATTTGAATTATAAGAAGATCATTTTTAATTGATATTCTAAGCAAGGTTGTGTCAACTTGCCCTGTTTCAAAACCATTTTCTAGCAAGTAATTGTTTAGTCTATCATACCAAGCTCTAGGTGCTTGTTTCAGACCATGCAAATATTTTCTTAGTTTAGAGACATAATTTGGAAACTCGGAATTTTCAATACCATGGGATTGTTTGACATAAACCAGAGGGTTGTTTGACATAATTTTCAAAACCATTTTAAAAATCACTTTTTTTATCCATTTGGTATAAAGTAATATTATTTTATGAAGCATAAGATTCTAATAACTTTTAACCTTGCCACTAGAGAAAATATGTCTCGGTGTATTCAATACTTTTTTGTTGACAGTAACCTTGAGCTATTAGTCTAGCTTTATTTCTTACCAGTTCTCATTTTTTATTCAACTTATTTTTGAATACCCCACTTTGTTCCTATGGCCTCTTAATCTCTGGTCTTGGGAAAAGATTCCAGACATCGTTTCTCTTGAATTCATTCAGTTCTTCTTCCTGCATTGCCATATCCAACCATTGTCTGATAGAGCTTCATCTACAAAGGTTGGTTCAACTTGAGATAATAGACCAAATAGTGATGTGTCCTGCAAGGAAAATATGGTATGTAGAGAATCACTTGCGTTTCCAATAATAAGTGACCATGGTTGTGATGACTTATACTTCCATTCAATTCTAGATTCCAGGGGGTCTTGATTGGTCCTGATTCCTCTTATTTTCCTTTCTCTTTTGGTATGCATGGATCCTCTAATTTATTTCCACTTCTGCTGCTTTTCGTTTTACTACATAGTCATCAATTTGCTCTAACTTTTTAAATTCAAATTTACATTGACAGACTCGTTCATAATTAGAGTTTCCAAATTGTAAACTCGATAGCCTTTAGACCTTTTAGAGTATCTCAAGAGAATGCATTTCTAATATATTTCATTTTTTATAGTAATGGTTTAGTTGTACTTTTTAGAAAGATATACATATACTCAGAGTTTTCTTATTTTTGAAAAAATAGAACATATTCGATGGAAGGCTAATTTCTCATATTAATCCACTATTTTAAAATTTTATTAAGGCTTTAATGTTTATTTTATAATTTTAATTTCACGTTGATAATTCTATTTTTTAGTCGACTATATTATCATTCTAGTTGCTTAATTTAAATCTTAATAGGGTTCATAAATTTAGTGTTACAAAATTCAATTTCTAAATTAACTAAATTAAATTTTTTGGATGCTTGATTGTTAACTATAATATGTCAATTAGTTTGATACTCAATCCAATGAAAGAAACAAAATTCACCTAGAGTTGATTTACGATTGCATAATCAATTCTATAGTCAAATAGAAATATGATCACAATTTAGAAGTTGATAGAATCTGACATAGATCTTAAATTCATGAACAAGTGGATTAGTTGTTCTTATACGTGATTGTAATTTGTTTCTCAATTTGTCCAAAATTGAATTCAAAACCCCTAGTTTATTTTAATTGATTATAAACTCGGTTAACATTGTCAGAAATCCTTGCGAGAATAGGATTGATAAATTTATTTTGAAAAAATTCGGTTTCTAAATTAACTAAATGTAGATTTCTAATGCTTGATTGGTAACTATAATCTATCAATAACGGTGATTCTTAATCCAATTAAAGAAAGAGCATTGACACAGGGTTGATTAACACTTGCTTGATTATTTCTATAGTCAAACATGAATATAATCATAATTTAGAAGTTGATAGAATTTATGGTAGGTCTGAAATTCCCGAACCAATGAATTAGTCGTTCTAATATGTGATTTTAATTCATTTCTCGATTTGTGTAAACCTGAATTCAAAACCCCTGTTTATTTTTATTGATTCTAAATTCGGTTAACATTGTTAGAAGTCCTTACGAGACAACTCGAGTTGCTGCTCTACGATAATATTTTTTTACTCGTATTTGACATGTGTGGGACAGTGGATCAACAATTATGTTGAGGTGTTCTAAGAGAATAAAAATTATATAGGATGTTGTTCTCTTCACAAAAGTTTTCAAAAAAGGAGTTTTCAAACTCACCATTAGATCACTATGAGTTGTTGTGATTGAAAGACATTTTTCATTTTACACTTGCTTATAGAAAGTGGTGAATACCTTATATGACTCATCCTTGTGTCTTAGAAATTTTACCCATGTCTATCTAGTATAATCATCAACAATAATAAGTCCATATTTTTTTAATATTGAAAAAGGTGGTTTTAATTGGACCAAACAAATCTATGTGTAAAAGCTCAAGGGGTCTTGTTATGGAAACAAAGTTTTTTGAAGAAAAAGAACGTTTAGGGTGTTTTCCTTTATGAAATGCTTCACAACAAACTTATGATTTGTACTTGAGATTTGACAGCCCTCTAACTAGTTCTAATTTGCTCAATTTAGATATTAATCTTAAATTAGCATGGCCTAATCTCTTGTACCAAGTCAATTGTTCCTCATTAACAGACTAAGACATTTGACCTCTGTTTTTCTAGATTAAAAAGGTTTATTTTGTTCAAGTTATTATGCCTTTGTAGTAAAAGGTACAACCCTATCAGTTTGAATGATTGCCCTATAGGAATTTTGATTGAAGACAACGTAATAAGAGTCACTTAATTGACTATTTCTCGGTAGGTTATGCTTCAGTCCTTTAACAAACTAAACATTTTTAATAGAGGGTGAAAAGCCATTACCAAATGTACTAGAACCTGTTATCCTTCCTTTTTGGTTGCCTCCTAACTTATTGTTCCTTGCTGCTAGGTACCATGATTGTTGTTTTAATCTTGATACTAAGGACATAGGAACAAGAATTATTTTGTGTTTAGGTACCTAAATCTGGTTGGTTCCTGGTGTGTTAGTCTTAATAAGCTTCTTGTATTTCCATGATATTTGCATGGGACAGGTTAATCTATTATGGCCCTTTTTTATGAAAATATGCACACGTAGAATCAGATATAATTAATTTGAATTTTTACGTTGATTCTACAAACACAATTTCTATATTTCCATTTCCACTAATACCATATATCATTGAAACTTGCTTGCTTCTAGCTATGCCATTTTCTAGGAAATCTTGAAATGTGAATTCATATTTAACAAAGTTGTTGATCTTATCCTTTTATGGATTCAAAACATTTTTATTTAGAGTTAAGTTTTCTCTTTTTAATTTTTCAAAACTAGTTTGAAGAGAGTTATGTTACTTATTCAAATCCTTGTAAGCTTTATTTAGGTTATTTAGTTTTGAAGAAACATGCTGATTTGCATTAAAAAAATTATTTAAAGCAGTTATTAATTTACTACGAGTTAGATAAGAAAATACCTCAATTTCCTCATGATATTATGAGCCAGAGTTAGAGTCTATGTCAGCCATCAGAGCCAAGTTTTCCAGTTCTACATCATCAGAAGAGTCACCATTCATGTGATCAGACCTTTCTTTTTGGTCTTGAATTCTTTCCTCTGGCTTTGGACATTTTGCTTTGAAAAGTCCAAGTTCGATGCATTCAAAACAATTGGATTTCTTCTTGTCAATACCTTTATCGTTACTGTGATACTTCATGAAATATTTTTGGGGGAAATGATATCTTTTTGTGCCATATGAGTTGAATTCTCCTTAAAAAGAAGGATAGCTCCTCAACTTCTGAATCGTCATTCTAACTTTCTGAATCATCCCCTGATTCTTCATCTGCTTGCAAGGCTTTCTTAGGCTCATCCTCTAGTAATTAAATTTCATGAGACTAGAGGAAGCTCATTAGTTCTTAAAGAGGCATATTGTTCAAGTCTTTAGCTTACATAATGGCAGTGACTTTAGGTTTCCAGTATTGGGTAGACTTCTACGAATCCTTTTACATAGTACATTGTTGTGTCGCTCTTTTGTAGCACCTTCAGCTCTAAGACCATAGTTTGGAGTTTGGAGATCATCTTCTCAATGTCTTCATCTTCCTACATATGAAAAAGCCCATACTTCCTGACTAAGAGATTGACATTTCTTTCCTAGACCTGTGATGACTCTTAATCATATGCATAATTTTTATTGATTTTAGTCTTATTTATCTTTAACCATTAGTTAATTTAATGAGTTATTTGATATATTTTGTTGATTTTAGTTCATTGATTTAATGAAATGTTTATGTTCTTATTTTCTTAATTAAGCAGAGTTTTTTTTCATAGTTTTGCATTGTTACTTTGTTTTAGTGCAGTGCTGAATTTTGGTGAGAAATCAACATGACCTATATGGAGTATTTCAGCCATATCCGGAGTTTTAGATTTCCAATTAGAGTAAAACCAAGTGCAAATGAAAGCTAAGAGCCATATCTACAACTTTGATGCAGACACCGGAACCCAATTCACACTCAAAAGAGTAGTAAAATGCAAAATACGTCAGACAATAGATGTTGTGCGCCTAAAGCGCGCCAGCGGCGCATTTCCAGCCTTTCAGCTTGTCCAAGCGTGCCCGGAGCGCAAATCCTGCTCCTGGGATGCGTGAGGCGCATCAACATTCATAAAAACACATTTTTTGACTGTTTAGGGATCCTTTTTGACTCTTGGGAAGTTGGGAGACTTGTGCCCTAGCATAGAAGCTCAAAGACGACCGTTTCTAACATCATTGGATCAGTTTTATCAAGAATCATTCATGAATCATTCTTGTAATTCTTCTTTAATCCTTATCTTTTGTATCTCTGTCATGAGTAACTAAATCCTATTTGTTAGGGATGAGTGTAACCAGATGAAATCCTTATTTTTCTGATTTGATTTCTAGTTATATGAATGAGTTTATTGAATTATTTTTCTGATCTCTGTGCTTAATACTTTTTATTGCATGATCAACATTAAAATGTTCTACGATTTGTATTTTGAAACGGAAGTGGACTTTACGAATGCTTGAGATGAGAAATTCATGAATTTGTAGTCTAGGGATAGATGCAGATCATGAAACCAATTAAATTAGTTGCAAAACAATAGTTTACAAGAGGATTTCTATACGGTAATGCTTAGTTCTAATCTTAAATATACTAAGGAATTAGGGGTTACTTTGGAATTAAAGGTTTTGTCACTAAGACATTAGGGCAAGAATAATAAAGAGAATTCGGTAAAAATTTAATAAAGGAATTCAGTAACTAGGATCAAATTAGGTAGCAAGGTTGAATTCGAAGTGAAACTCATCCCTGACATTTTTCTCATTATAAAGGATCAATTTTATTACCATTGTTAATTTTAAATATTATTTCAATCAATTTGGGAACCTTTTGTTCAATTGTAGTAATTAAATATAATTCAATAGTAAAACGCAATCCTTGAGTTCGACACTCGGTACTACCGTTTTATTATTACTTGCAATGATTCAGTACACTTGTTGAAATGCTATCAAGTTTTTGGCGCCGTTGTCGGGGATTGCCATATCACTATTGAATTTAATTTATTTACTTAATTGAAATTTTTTCCTCTGATATAAAATTTTTGTTTTTATTTTAGTTATTTATTTTTCTTTATTTTAAAACTCTTCATTACTCACAATCTGTCTAACCTTGTATGCGAGGCCAATCCTCAGCTGAACTTATCTTTGATCAAGAAGTTGAGAAAACTACAAAAGCAAATCAAAAAAGTGGTATGTTGGAATTGAATGTTTGTGAGGTTGGGCTGGCTCAAGGGATGTTGCTCTCAAAACAGATAAAAGATGTTATCGCTGTTGAGATAAAGAAGGGGATGGTAGCGCTAAATATACAACCCCAAGTGGCCTCTGTCAAATTGCTAAAGCATACTAGCTGTAACATTTGTGGAGGAGCACATAAAACTGGAGCTTGTGAAGCACTGGATGACAATGAGATAGAAGAACTAGAACATATGAATTTTGTGAGTAATAACGTGAGGCAAAATAATCCCAACTCTAGTACGTACAACCCTGGTTGAAGAAATCATCCAAATTTTTCTTAGAGAGATCAGCAAGGTGGATCTCAGGGTCAACAAGGAGCTCAAAAAAACCAATTTCCACCTAGAGTGCTATAGAGAAATTTGCGACAATCACAAGTTCTTTCATTGAAGAGTCAAGAGCCATCTAGAAGAATCACTCTGCATCCATAAAGAATTTGGAGACTTAAGTGGGTCAACTTGCTCAACAAATGGCACAAAGAACGTTTGGAAATCTACCTAGTGACACAGTTCTGAATCCACGGAACAATGTCAATGCAGTGACCACGAGGAGTGGCAAGGTTAGTGAACAAGTTCCACCTGAAGCCAAATAGAGTAGAAGTACTCTGACTTCAACCCACCTGAAGGAAATGGTCACACCGACATCAGTTGAGGATCACATCGCTTTTGAAAAGGAGGAAGAACTTGTGGTACAAAAAAGGGAGCCACTGCCAAAACCAGAAATTCGACTTCCATTCTCTCAAAGATTAAGGAGGGAAGAGATTGAAAAACAATTTGGTAAGTTTCTTGATGTTTTTAAAAAATTACAGATTAACACTCCTTTTGCAAAAGCACTAGAGCAAAGGCCAACATATGCCAAGTTCATGAAAGATAATCTGTTGAAAAAAAGAAAAATCGGCGGTGAAACAATTATGCTTACCAAAGAGTGTAGTGCTATACTACAAAGGAAGTTGCCACCGAAGCTCAATGATCCTGGAAGTTTCTCAATCCTGTGTGCTATTAGAAATAGAACTTTTGGGAAGGCTTTGTGTGATCTTAGGGCTAGTGTAAGTCTTATGCCCCTTTCAATATACAAAATATTAGGCATTGGAAAAGTCAAAGATACACAACTGAAGTTATAGTTTGTGGATCGCTCAATGAAACACCCCTAGGGAGTGATGGAAGATGTGTTGGTTAAAGTGGATAAGTTCATTTTTCCAGTGGATTTCGTGGTACTAGACATGGATGAGGACAGTGACATTCCTCTGATTTTGGGGAGACTGTTCTTAGCAACATCGCGAGCTATGATTGATGTGGCAGATGGCACCTTAACCTTAAAAGTAAATGAAGAAACTGTCACTTTTAACATTTTAAAAGCCATGGAACATTCAAAAGAAAGAGAAGAGTGCAATCGAATTGAAATCTTAGATGCGATAGTCAACGAAGAAATGAAGCATCAAGCACCCAATTTGCCATTAGAAAGAGTGTTATGCCTACCCCAAGACATTGTTAAAGAAAGTGAATATCAAAAGTGAATATCGAGCTCTGATACCAATTGTAGATGGAAAATACACAAGAAACAGGGGATTGGAATTTTGTATTCGATTTTTATAAATAAAAATTTGGGCTAACTAATGGGTGAAAATAAAACAAGTAAAGACAAAGGCAGTATATAGAGGATTTAATAAATAAATTTTCTTGGTTCATTACAACCTCGGTAACTACGTCCAGTTCCTTCACATAGAACGATTTAATCTAGTAATTGAAACCAAATTGCAATCGCTTAAATTCACAAGTTTTCTCAGCATCCAATTTAAAAATCACAAGTTGTTGAGGTATACAACCACTATCGGACAGGTTACACAAGTGTTTTGTTTTGTTTCTAGGTTTCTCTCAATTAGAGCATATGAAATTTAAACTCACAAACTTAGCGCAATATAAATAATGATAAATAATTTCTAAGTGATTTGTTGTTGTAGTTGTCATTTTCAGCCATGTTGTTGTATTGTATATGGTTGTTTTTTGTTACTCAAGTGGTGAAGACCATTTATAGATGTCAAGTGTTTGAGCTTTTCAAATTTCTTCTTCTTCTTCTTCTTCAACCATTCTGATTCCAACGTTCATATTATTTAATTTTGGATTCTTCAATATTCTAATATGCCCATTGCATTCAAATTCTAATGATCGTTGCTTTGATTTCAGGATGTTCTATCTTTGATTGCGTAGATCCATGGTCGTGAATTTGAATTGGATTGTTTCTATTAGATGCGACATTTAATTCGGTGTAATTTAAGAATGTAACAGATTGATCAATTTAATCCATTTAAGTGTGGACAAAAGTAATCACTTGGACATTTCAATCTTCAGTATCAGAATCAGAGGCAATGAGCCTTCATCATATTATGTTTATGAGTCGTGTGTAGAACGTGTGTCTTTGGAGTCAACTTCTAGAGTCATGACTTTTATCAAAGTCATAGTCATTGTACATCAGAGTCAAATGCTTGCCTCTGTTATTTTGTTGGAGGTTGTAACATCCTGCTTTTTCGAGATATTAACTAACAAAAATCTAAATGTAAAGATACAAATTTTTTTTTATAAGATTATCTTAAATATTCATTTACTTTAAAACCAATTAATAAATTTTTCAATTGTATTTTCAAATATAATGAATCAAAGTATTCACAATTACTAAAAGAAAAGATAATGTGTAAGACAAAAGAAACTTCTAAAGACAAAACTCTTGACATTTTACTACCCAAAAATAAATCCTAGATGGTCATAACTTTGGAGGCTTGTGGAAAACTCTCCCAACAAGTCTAACACCAATACAAAATTATCTCGGAGCCTCCAACTGCATGATACTGTACTTCCTATCATTTCTCCTACTAGGTTTGTAGCAACATTATTCACTCAAGTAACACTATATTTGACATCATGTCAAATGTAAGGGTCATCTCCAAATAACAAACACATAGAAAATAAACATGCATATATAGTTGTTATAGCAAAAGTATAAATAAATCATATACTTCATTTAACAATTAAAAATCATAATGGACCAAAGATACAAATCAACCAAATGCAGAAATCCTATTTGTTAGACTAAATGTCGATGCATGATTCCGGAATATCCCCACCCTATAGAGAAAAGAGTCCCACCATTGGACAATATCCCACCGTTAGACCAATACTCTTTAGAGTTTCATGTTTAGTACACCATTGTTGAGTATTTTTCTAAATCACGTTGCCTTTTCAAGGAACTGTCGTCGTGTACTCACGACTAGGTCCAGGCCACCAATGCATGCATGAATGTCATCACCTTAGTTAGTATCAAAATAGATCACTCAACAAGAACATCCAAAATCATTCAACCTTGTCCTAAACCAAATTGGTTTAGACACAAGGTCATTACCCAGAATAACCACAATATGCCAAGTACAACCATTATAACAACATTTTTTTTCCCACAATTTGAAGATGTCAAACACATCCATTATAAAAAAGTATCATATAACATTTATTTTGAAGCTAATACACAAACAAAATCAATACTTATCACATCCTCGACAAGACCCAATAAGTTTCAACCATATTTCCGTCGCGCCACTCTGATAAATCTACGAAGATTGGGATTCATGTTCTTTGCAATAAGCACACAATTTTTAGGCGTGGAAATATTTCAATCAACCACTAACTCCTTAATCTCATACCTAAGCCCGCTTTCGAACCTCTCACACATGTATTCTTCATCTATCTGATTTAGGAAATAGCGAAAATGCTTTGCTAGGGACTCGAACTTTGCCGCATATTCAGTTATCGTGAGATTCCCTTAATACAACTTCTGAAATTGGGCCTCCTTCTCAGCCCTAACACTTTTCGAGAAGTATTTATATAGGAACTTATTCCTGAAAGCATCCCAGGTTAGCTATTCATGATTTGTCTCCATCATTTTCTTTGCACCTCGCCACCAATATTCAGCTTCACCAATCATAAAATAGGTCGCATACTCCACTTTCGCATTGTTAGGACAATGTAGGATCTCAAGGATCTTCTCGATTTCTTGCAGCCAAAGATCAGCCTTGTCAGGGTCATGCTCCCTTTTGAATTTAGGTGGATCTTGGCGACAAAATTCATTCAATGCTCTTGATGAACTAACTGCTTCATCGCTTTGATCCCTCTGTGCATCTCGCTGACCCTGGATCATAACTTGTTGGGCCATTTTATTCATGGCTTGGATCACTTCAGTCATGTCATTTCTTCCTTGGGGGACTGATCGGTTTGTGCGACGAGCCATAACACATCCTAAAATTATCTAATTAGGAAAATATTATGACATAATTTTAACTTTAGGGTAGTACCAAAGTATTTTATTGAACACTATATAGTAGGTTCGGGTTATACAACAACTCATGCTTTAGAGGGGTTCGCAGGAAGTAGAGGTGGGTCAATGAAACACTTAATAACCAAGTCTTTCCATAGCCAGAATCCCTTCAATACAACTTTTTATGGATTATACTTCCGTTCTATTTTGGGGATCATACAATTATACATAATTTAGGATTTAGAACATTGTCTTAATTACATATATTTAGATCACATGATGAAAGCTCAACAATTACTTTGTGATTTAGATTGATATAATTTTAAATCATGGTAATAAACTCATAAGTCACAATATCATACTGTCATAAATAATTACTGCTTGATTAAATTAAAATTATTTCTAATCCTAGGATCAAGAATTTAAGACATATTTTTCATCACAATTATTCGAAGAAGTTAGACAATTAAATTCACATAAATGAAATTTAAATCATTAATGACATGAAATAGTTAGAAAATCAAACACTTAGTATGAACAAGAAGTAGAGAGTCTAAAATTAATTAAATAAAAACAATCATACGATGAACAAGTAGAAAAATCATAAAGATTATAAAATGTAACAACTGAAATAGAAATTTTATTAAAAATATAAAAGACAATGCTAATAAAAATATGCATCAAGACATAGAGTGAAATTTAATAATTAGAAAACCTAACAATTAACATATTTAATGAGACTTAATAGAAATTTAAGTAATTCTTAAAAATTCAAATTCAAAAAGGTTACACAATTAATAACACATAATGGAAATTTAAGTAATTAGGGAAATTTGAAATTCGAAGAGATTACACAATTAATGACATGTAATAAAAATTAAAATAATTAGTAAAATTCAGTTTCAAGGAGGTTACATAATCAATGACACGTAATAAAAATTTAAGTAGTTAATAAAATTCAATTTCAAGGAGGTTACATAATCAATGACACATAAGAGACATTTAAATAATTAGTAAAACTCAAATAATTAGACAATTAACATGAGCAACATCAGAAAAACATGCAGCATACACGAAGTGTCCTACCCCACCAAGGTCGGAGAATTAGGGCTCTGCTACCACAATGTAACGCCCCAGATTTTGATCATAGGATCAGGAATTAGAAATTAAACTTATTGATAGAATATGTGATAAGTCTGAAATTCGAATTAGTGGATTAATCGTTTTGCTCATATGTTAAAACAAAAAGCATAAAAAAACCCCTTTCTAATTTCAATTTTCAATTTGGTTAATATTATTATATCAGAAGTCCTTGAGAAACGACTCGAGTTACTATCTCTATTTATATTTTATCAATTGTATTTGACCCGTGTGTGACCGCGGATCAAATTAAGACATTACTTAAAAATATTTATTTTCTTTCAAAAATGACATTATTATTTTTTTTTCTAAGTAGTTCATCATATTATCAATAAAATTTCACTCGTAAATAGTTTTATTTCATTTTATGAAATAACACAATGCAATTTATCGAATATTATTTTTAGGCTTAATTGCACTTTTAGTCCCCCTATTTTAGCTGAATCGTGAAAGCAGTCCCCCCATTTTGTTTCTTCCCAGTTTTGGTCCCCCAAGCAGAATTTTAGTCCAAAATTTTATGAAATTTCATTTTTTTTTTTGCATTTATTTAAGTCACACAATGCCTCAAAATCTCATTTGTAGCAATTGGACTTGAAATATATGATCATAATTGGTGTAGAACGACTTTAAAAATTGAAATTTCATCAAATTTTGGACTAAAATTCTGTTTGGGGACCAAAACTGGGGAGAAACAAAATGGGGGGACAACTTTCGCGAGTCAGCTAAAATAGGAGGACCAAAACTGCAATTAAGTCTTATTGTTATTAGTTTTGTAAGGATAATTTGCTAATTTAGAAAATGTTCACTTATGTCTTAAAATAGAATAATTTAAGTTTTTCCTAGCGAAAGGACCCCACCTCTGCATTTCTATTTAAAATCGAAGATGAAAAATAAATAAACTAAAAAAATGTACCACATATGTCTTCTCACTACAAACATTATATTTTTTGTTAAGGTACCCCTTTTTCCACGCACGTGCGCCAAACAAACATCATTCATGCAACTCTTTGAGATCGTTAGTACCTAAATGTTGGTGTAAGGGGTCAATTCATCCCACACAAAAATTAAACCAAATAATAAGTTAACAACCATAAAATATAAATATAAAATCATTTTGTAATAAAAGATTTGGAGAAATTGTTTTTTTTTTTAATAATTTGCAAATGTGTATCAAAAGTTATAAAATGTATCTAAATAACTCAAGTAGTAACTCACCTTAGAACAAAGAACTATATCAAAATAAAAATGACCATAAAGTGTAAGCAAACTACGCATGCTCCTAAACATATATGATCTGGATATAGCCAGCTACTAAGACATCCACACATAAGTCATACATACCAATAGGGAAAATTAAACAAACCACTAAGGCGTCTACAAAGATGCATATGGTATATCATGACAATGATAATGATGCTTGAAATGTACAAATCACTAGCCACTTAGGCCATCACAAAGAAAAAAAGCATAACACAAATAACCAGTCACTTAGGCAACCAAAAAGTAAACTATTCAAAGCATAAACCACGAGCCACTTAGGCAACCACAAACAAAATATTCCAAATTTAAATTTATTTTTTGAATCACGTAAGACATCAAATTTACATTCTCATGGATGTTCATAGTTAAAACTCAATAACTTCAACACATCAAATGTGAACAAATATCTCAAAATCACCACTTTCATTTAATAATGCATAAGATTCGATTTGTCTACGTGTTATTGATAAAAATTAAAACTCATATAACCAAGAATACAATAACAACATAAATTTTATTCTTTTTTACTATAAATTTTTCCGCTTTATAAAAATGAACTATTCACTAATGGATCTCAATAATCAATTTTCTCATATTGTTAAAATTAAAAATATAAATTTCTCATCAATTTCTTCAAGGCACATATACTATTTATAAAAATCAAGTTTTAAATTTAAAATACTCAAAAAGTCGAGACTTAAAATCAAATTCATCATAATAAACATATTACTAATTATATCATCGTAAAAATTATAGCTTTATAATTAAACATTTTCACTACAAATATATTTATCAATGTATAATAATAAAAATAGAACTCTATAATTAATTTCATCAAGATAGAGGTAGTACTCAAAAGAAACAATCAAAGCATTATAGTTAATTTCTTTACGACCAAAACAAAATCAACCTTTTTTTTAAGACATCCATACATCATATATATATCTTATGAATCGCTAATTTAATATCTAGCCTAACTTTGCATGGGGAAAAACCCTTACCTTGAGTGTTTTCATTCTAGGTGACACTATATAGCCCTCGAAAATCTCACAAGATGAAGGAACGAGTGTTTTGAACTTTGATTAGAATGCGAGGGAATGTGAGGATGGTTGTTTGAGTAGCTTAGAAAATATTTGAGATAGATATAATATTGGTAATGGCATGTGGGTGATTATGACTTTTTTTTCATTTACTGCAAGTTTAATCGTGTCCTATGAAGAAGAGGTGTATGCGACTAATAAAGGAGGCATGGAGCTGATTAAAGAGAAGGAATAATTCTCTTCATTTAGTTTAATTGCACACATGAATAAGGAATTCAATTGGCATAATATCATTCAATGCATAATATCATTCAATGAACAACTGTTAAGTATTAATTGACATTAATGTATTTATTCTAGCTAGGTACGCATTTGAATGGATACAAGGGAGAAAATACACAGTTCTATAAACTAAATGCTATTAAAATAAAATATAGTTATCAAAAGTAGTAGTGTGGGTAGTTCAATTTTGACTTAGTCAAAATTTACTTGGTCATTGTTCACTCTAGGACAAATATTTATACGATTTTTAATTAATTAATAATAAAAATCCCAATAATTAATTAATATAAAAATACTTCATCAAATAATTAAACATTCAAAGAATAATTATCTTACTATCGTCACACTAAATTAATCAAAAAGAATAAACAAAACTAGGGATTTTAAATTAATTAATTTAAATAACGGGTGTTACACAACTAGTTACAAAAATAGACAATTTTGGAACAAAGAAGAGACTTCATTAGGATCCAAGTTACTCGAATTCATGTTCCTAATTATGTTAACCCTAATAGTAAGTGCATAAATAAATTCGGTCAATTTTGAGAAACTATAAAGTAAAAAAGGGGTGAAAGGTGCAAGGTCACAAGGAATATAAATATTTGGTTAAGTGATAGGATTGGCTTGGGTATGGTTAAGTTAGCTTCTAACAATGATTCAGAGAGTAAGTCTTGGACTACATGGGATGCTACCTCAGAGAAGAAAACGTGGATCCTAATTTTGTTGACCCTAATAGTAAATACATAAATAAATCATTCAAGTTTGGGAAACTAGAAAGTAGAGAAGGGGTGAAAAGTGCAAAGTCATAGGGAATGTCAACATTTTGTTCAGTAATAGAAATGGCTTGGGTATGGGCAAGTTAGCTTATGTAAGACTCTGAATCTATGTGTTTGTGCTTGCTTTTTTGGTATCTATTATCTATTATAATATAGAAAAATATAGTTTCAACTCTATTGAATGATACAACATACACTTATGTGTCACATAATAGCATTTGCGCCACATCGTTTATATTTTTATGTGGCACCCTTCATATGTCTCTACTATTAATTTTATATCTTCTATTACTCAATTTATGTTTTGCATCTCACACATCATATATATAAGTTAAAAACTCTTTAAAAAAAGCTCATCATAAAAATAATTCTACCATCTTCTCACTCCAATCAACAATTGCGGCTCCTCCAATTCTAACTTTACATATCCTAGATTAATTGAAATTTGCAAGTATGAATTCCGATCTCATGAAGCCATATCTGAATCCATCCGATCTCAGAAAGCCATATTTTAATTCAAAATCACAAAGCCATCTCTTTTTATTTCTTGGAAAATATGTGCCATCAATACACTTATATTCACCTATGTAACTAACTATAAATTATCTACGAAACTACACAAAACACTATTACTAATATATATGTATATGTTGTTTTATGTTCTAAGATATTTTATTGGTATCAAAAGACAAAAAATTGGAACTGGAGCATCTCGACACATTTTAAAGGTACATACTTTGAGTTTGAAAAATTGAATTTAAATGTTAGAAAAAAAATGAGTTAGATTTTCATGACATAATTAGTATTCTCTAATGTGATCTTAATTTTTTAATTTTAATAATAAAATTTAATCAATAACATTTTACTCTTTAATACAAAATATTGCAATTTTTGATTTTTTTTAATAGTTAATAAACAAATTTCTAATAAACATATTGAAAAATAGTTTAACTTTACTTTACACAAAACATTAAAAGTTTCAACATAGAAATACATACTAATACTAAATTTAATTTGAACATTCAAGTATTCTTTAATTAAGTTATTATTTTATTTTTAATCTTCTTTCACAAAATAGTAATGACATATTCAACCTCATTTGAAATAACTGAAAATATATTTATTATATTAGTTTTATCAAATTTTGGACCCAAAACTTCTTGGAAACTATTGAGTGTTCTTCAACAACCAAGCTATAACTTAATTCAATTTCATATATGTATTAATGGTAATTCATTACATCTCTAAAGTTAATACAAAAATTAATAAACTTGGCAACAAAAAATTGATAAACTTTCAACGAAAATGTTATATCTCTAAAGTTACAAGAAAATTCTGTAAAAAACGATAGATTGGAACTGAAGTATCTCGATACATTTCAAAAGTACACATTTCGAGTATGAAAAATAGAATGATTGAAAAATTGAATTTGTGTAAGAAAAAAATTAAGTATTTATAGTTCTCTTTCATTCTATTAGAATTTCATCACATAATTGATATTCTCTATATCAATTTGTTGTTTATGTTGTGTTAAAAAGATGTAGCTTATGATCCCAAATATCTTTTAAACACATCTACAAATTCGATATGACTTTCAAACATGATTTGTTTCATATTTAATCAAATTAATGTTAAATGATCCAAATTCATCTCGCATCTCACTCAACTATCATAAAATATAGACTTTTAAAACAATTTGAACTTATAATATTTATAATTTAAATAAAAAATTTGATCAACGATATTTTTACTCGTTAATACAAAAGGTTACAAATTTAATTTTTGTAATAGTTAATAAACAATTTTTTGGTAAAGTTATGTGATAAATAATTGTAATTAAAGTTTACCTTAAACAAAATATTTTAAGTTTCAACAAATTAACACACTAATACTAAAATTAATTGAAAAAACCAGTTATCCTATAAGCTACTATTTTACTTTTAATTTTCCTTCCAAATAATTACAATGACATATTCAATATCATTATTAATAGCTTAAATATATTTTTTTATAAGTAAATATTAGTAAATTAGTAGTTATATTAGTTTTATCATAATTTAGAAACGAAACCTCCTTCTTATAACTCTTCGTAAAACTCTTCATGTGTCCCTCATTTATATTGCACTAACAAAAAAAATTAATAAATTTTCAATAAAATACTAAAGTAAACGAAATGTTACATCTCTTAAAAAAGAACTCTAAAAGTCATTACAAATCTTTTGAGCATCATTATATGAAGATCTTAACATAAAATATTATAATCGGTTTATCTTTGCTACAAAAAATGATAAAGTACAAGTCATTTTTGAAAGTGATGGTATATGATACATTTAAGAAATCTATCATTCAAAAATAATATCTTTTATTTTGTGAATATGATATCCTCCGTGAATAATTGCAAACATTAATCTCTCGAACCAAGTTGGACTACAATGGACAACTAAACTCTCCCTTAAAAGATTTAACATTATTCTATGCACATAAAAATAAATATATACTTTAACACATTTCCATATTTAAAATTTAATTAAATTATATAATTGATTTTATTTGTTAGATGTGTCAATGCTAAGCATATGTTGGCAAAAAAAAACTTACAACTTAATTAATTATATGTCAAAAAGTGTTATTATAATGATTCAATCTTTTACTATATAAAAATTTACTTCATTTTCACAATATGAATAAATAGATTATTCGAAATAAGATAATTTTAGTTATTTTTTCTCTCTATTTTTTTTATCGGTCTTTTAATTTTATTCATGATATAATTAGGATGCCTAAATATTATAAGTAAATGGAAATGTCAATACAGTTGATATGTCAATTAATCACGATAATATCTTCACAATTTCATATTTGCTTTAACAATAGTAATTTGATCATGACTCAGAATTTCAAATTTATAATAGATTTGATTATATCACATTAAGAAATGATATAACATTATTAGTTACAAATGTTCAAAGATTCTTCAACAAAAACAATTATGGTTGATTTTTCAACTAAAATCGTTGAGGGGCAACAATGGTAAAAGTCAACCAAAATTTAAAATATAAATAAATAAATAAATGATGTTTATGAAGACAAAATTCATTTTCATTTCATGTTGACATATTTAAAATGTTAGCATTCTCCTAAATTTTAAAATTACAATTAATTGAATCCTTAGTTATATAAAACCTTTATATCTTTATTTTATCTATTTTTATAGTTAAAAATAGTTATATATTTTAATGAAAAATTTATAAATACACATATAAATTTTTTGTTGTTGTTAAGTAGTCTTGTAATTAGACTCATACATTTTAAGTGATGATAAATTTTAATGTTCTGATAGACCAACTATTATCCATACTCTATAATTTCTCTTACACAATTGGTTACAAAAGATAGACTATTTTTCCACAAGGAAGAGACTTCATTAGGATCCAAGTTACTCAAATTCATGTTCCTAATTATGTTAACCCTAATAATAAATGAATAAATAAGTTCATTCAATTTTGGGAAACTAGAAAGTATAAAAGGGGTGAAAGATGCAAGGTCACAAGGAATGTCAACATTGGTTAAGTGATAGGATTGACTTGGATATGGTAAAGTTAGCTTCTATAAATGATTCAGAGACTAAGTCTTAGACTACTTGGGATGCTACCTTAGAGAAGGAAACGTGGATCATAATTATGTTAACCCTAATAGTAAAGCATAAATAAGTTCATTCAAGTTTGGGAAACTAGAAAGTAGAGAAGGGGTGAAGAGTGCAAGGTCATAAGGAATATCAACATTTGGTTCACTGATTGATTTGGCTTGGATATGGGCAAGTTAGGTTAGGTAAGACTCTCAATTTTTTAAACTCTAATTTAGGCAAGTTGGTTGTATTTTGTGTTGAATTGTTTAGGTTATTAGCCGATTTTTGTTTAGATTTTGTTAGAGTTAGTAATATGTTTAATATATATACATATATAAAGACTATTCATCATTCATTTATGTGTTTGTGCTTGCTTTTTGGTATCTATTATCTATTATAATATATTAAAATATAATTCCGACTTTATTGAATGACACATCATACACTTATGTGCCACATCATTTATATTCTTATGTGACACCCTTTATATGTCTCTACTATTCATCTCACATCTTCTATTACTCAATTTATCTTTTGCATCTCACATATCATATGCATAAGTTAAAAATCCTTTTAAAACAAGCTCATCATAAAAATAATTCTACTATATTCTCACTCCAATAAACTAGTTGCGGCTCCTGCAACTCTAACTTTACAAATCCTAGATTAATTGACATTTGCAAATATGAATCTCATTTCACGAAGCCATATTTGAATCCGGTCTCACAAAACCATATTTGATCCAAAATCACAAAGCCATCTCTTTTCATTTCTTGGAAAATTTGTGCCATTGATACACTTACATTCGCCTATGTAACTAACAATAAATTGTCTACGCAACTACACAAATGCCTTATTGCAAATTCAATAAAATAAAGGAAACATATCATTTTTCAAATATTTGTTTTGGACAAAAACTCTAATATAAGAAACATCAAGGATCTTTAAGACTTCCTTAGTTCACTTCCAAAAAATTAACAATAAAATTTAACGATACTTCAACACAAAATTCATTTTAATTATTACAAAAAAAATTAACAACTCTATCATAAAATTATTTTTATTTTATAAATCAACACAACATCTACACAATTGTCTCATAAAAATTCATAATTTTAAGCTTCTAGAATAAGTAACTATAACAACAACATTCAAAACGTTTATAGAAAATGATTATAATTAACATCAATAAGGTTTCTAAAAATTTCTTCAACACTCAAACTATCACAACATAAAATTTTAACCAAATAAAAAATGAGTTTGTAGCCAGTAATTACTTCTATCGATTAAAACATAATCTAGTTTTTATAACGACTTTTACCGGATGAAAATTAATTTTTGATATAGATAAATATTTTCTCTAATCAAAATAGGTTTTTACTTCTAAGATCAAGATGACTCCTAAGAAAATAAATTGCCTATCACAATTTTTCTTTTAAAACTAAAAAGGATTTTCCTACACAATAATCATAATAATAGTAATATCAAACACTATTTTCAAAATTATCCATCATCAAAAAGTCATTTACGTAAATCAATTTTTTGACCGGTAACAACAATAAAAACTTTATCATAAAATCAATTCTACCAACAACGAGAATTTGTTAAACAAAGTTAATATGATTGTCATGAAAGAGTTCTTACTTGAGGGGATGAATCATGAACTCATTTAGAGGTTTTCTTGAATTTCTTCATTTTTCTTTCTTTATCGCAGAGAGGTTGTTCTGGGTATTCAGATTGAGAATGAAAGGCATCGATTTTTTTTCTTTCTATTACTAGAATTAAGGAATGTGTTGTTTTCAACCTAAGCTCATTAAGACCCTAAATATGCACTCATCAAATTAAATTAATTTTGTTTTTAACGACTTCTTTCTTTTCTATTATTGTTGTTATTATTATAAGTATTTTTTTTTTCCAAATACTTAGCCAAATATTCAATCAAATTAAATACATCATGTCATACACATATATACTTTTCAAAAATAATCATTGAATAAAAATATAATAATAATAATAATAATAACCACATTAGAAAGTATAAAAAAAATAAAAATAAAAATATCTTTCACACATTGCTATTAATAAAGAAAAAATGAAGGTCTTACACTCTATCAATTTAAAATAGTTTCGTCCTCGAAACTGACACTAATGGAGGAAAATGTGGGTCTTACAGAGGAAGCTTATTAGAGCATGTTGCACTTGAATTCAGACTCTTATCTTCATAGGTGAAACCTTGGAGGAAGATTATCAAAGTTAGATCCTAAGAATTAAATACTTAAATGAGAAGTCATATCCTTAGAGGCTTCTTCTTTGGAGATTGCGAAGGGCGTGTGTTATTCCTTTCATCTGATCTGTCCTTTTATTCTATTTTCTCTTAATTCATTTTCTTCCTCTGATGCACAACACAACAAAAGGCGTGTGTTGTTCCTTTCCTCTGAAGTGTTTGCTTTAGATTATTTCCTTTCTTCTGATTAGTTTGCTTTTGATCGTTCATTTTCCTCTAATATGTTTGCTTTTGATTATTTCTCATCTAGTGATATTCTCTGGTGATATCCTCTAGTGGTATCATCCTATGATAGCTCGCACGATATCCTCTGATTATATCTTCTAGTGGTACAATTTGGTAGTATGCTTTAGTGGTATCCTCTGGTAGACGTGTTTCCTCTAATTCGATGTGCTTCCTCTAATCTTGGGTGTTTCCTTTGATTTATGGGCTTTGTTTTATCTTAGTTTCTATATAGTCAATTAAATTATTAGTTCATGGAATTGTTCTTACAAAAAGTCTTTTGTTATCATCAAAACAAGATAAGAAATTTATTCTCCAAACCATCCTGATTCCATATGAATGTAATTAATGCTAGATGATTGTAGTAGGACATATGAAAAAATTATTTCATGATGTAAGTATAGAAGTACGCCTAAGATTGATCCACTAATTGTCAGAAAATGTACAACTCCCACATTGGGATTCTTTCTACAAACTTCTAACAAACACTTCTAAGATAGTACACCACTATCTTAGATTAAGCTATTTTTAAGAAAGTACTACTTTCCTTTACAAGTGATACAATAAGATTCGAATAAGAATAAGGAGAGGTATATTGATAAATAATCCAATAACAATTCAAGTACTGGAGGACCTTTCTGAATGATATGAAAATGAAATGCAAATACTTTGTAAAAAATCAGAATTTTGTTCAAAGTTGTTCAAGGTATTGATTCAAGGATTGTGTTCTTTTTGATATGAATTTATGGGGTATTTATACTCTATAAACATCTCTTCAGATTCGTGGCCATTGATCCAAGAGGTTTGATGAAAAAATACAATGTTCTAGAGCCATTCCAGATTTGAAAAATTGTATTGTTTCCAGTTGTATTCGAATACAGGACATGTGTATTCGAATTCACCTCTTTGTAACGTTCAAAAATATTCAAAAATTACACCTTGTATTCGAATACACATTGGTGTAGTCGAATACAGATTAGTGAAAATTTGTCACTAACTTACTTTGTATTCGACTACAGAGGGTTGTAGTTGAATACACATATAAAGATTTTGGCCACTGACTTGAAATGTATTCGACTACACATAGTCGTAGTCGAATACAACTTTGAGATTTTTGCTTCTGACTTGCATTGTATTCGAATACAAGATGCTGTATTCGAATACACATATATTTTGTCAAAAATATGATTTTTAAGACTTTGTTAATGTTGTTTTGACTTTTGAAAATATTTTTAATGCATATGTAAATATGACTTGTTCTCATGTAATTGAAATATTGGTTTGTATCATATACCTTTACATTTTATCATTTAATGTTTGGATTTGAAGCTTATTAATAGAGATATTTGATCTTCTTTTTGATCTTGTTGCATTGACCATAATTTGTGATCTTTGTCTTCGTCAAAAACATGTAGTTTACACATGAAATTAATTTCAAATAATATTAATAAAGATATCTTTTATTTTTTTGTTGATGATAATTTCAAATTCTAAAGTTTTCATTTATTTATTTATTTTCTTATTAGCTCAAAAAACAACACTTACACGATTTAATAAAGGGAATGGGGTGTCTTGGATTCGAACTTTCGAAGCAACACACCTGAACTTGTACCCCAATAGTACTATCACTATACTACACCATGAGAGATGTATCAAAAATTTGCATAAAAAAAAAAGTTTAAATTTAAATTAGAGAAAATTATGGTGAGGATATTTGGTTTCATAAATTTCCTTCAAAATACCTTTCAATTATGTTATATAAAGTAGATAGATACAATTAAAAATATATATTTTTTGTCTAAAAGTGGTTTTAATCAATTCAATGTTTTATTTTTAAGCTTGTTAGCATATATAGTATGTCTTTGATTAACTTTTGCAAATGTACGTTTGAATATATTTAATTTTCTAAATATAATTTTAGTTAAAGTTAAATTTTTTCTAACGTAATTTATGTTTAAATTATTTTTTTTATAGACATCATTTTATAAAATAAAATTTATTTAAAAAATATAATCAAACATACTTTTAAATGTGTATTTATTAAAAAATATTTTATTTTATTATAATATAATGTGAATTTTGCGGTTAGTGTATTTTGTATTCAGTGAAAAAATGGGTAAGAAAGTTTTTATACTTCTAAACGTAAAATGAACAATTCAAAAATATGGTTATATTACATTTAGATAAACATAGATTTGGAGTTATTAAACATAATATACTGATATTGTTTAAGTTTGATAACTTATATGCCCAAAAAAATATACTTTTTTATATACAAATAATGGATAATAGACTCAACTTATAAAAAAAATGTTTTAAATTATGTAATAAAATTAAAGAGAAATCACATGATAAATTTTTTTCTTCAAAATACTTTTTATTCATTTATTTATTTTTAATTTAAATTTCTATACTATTCATATTTATAAATCTTTTAGATAATAAAATTATGGTGACAATAACACATAAAAACTTTTCATTAAAATACCTTTCAATCATATATTATATAAATTATTTATTTATTAATAATTTAAAATGCAAAACTTTCTATTTTCAAAAGTCTTTTAAAATTGAAGATTAAAAAAAATAACTATCTTTAACATATCATTCAATTATATATTATATAGATAAATAGATATACACTTAGATATGGATATTTTTATATATGCAGGATAATTTTTGTTTTGAAGAAAGATAATTATTATTTGTTGACAAAGATATATAGAGATATAAAACATAATTAATTTTTATTGGCAAATGCAAAATCAACCTTTTTATTCTTCTCAATATAATTATTAGCAAGAGGAGATGTTGTTGTTAGGGGTGGAAATATGTCAGGCCATACCACACTTTTAAAAGTCTTAGTCTGACCTACGATTAATTGTTTAGGTTCAAGTCTGGCATACGGCCTAACATAGACTTTTTTCGGTCTGGCATGGGCTTTTTAAAAGTCTTTCATGACCTAGAAGCCTATTTAAAAACCTTATTCACATTAAAACATTTAAATGTTCTACTTATACTAGATGATCCTCTCCACATATCAATATCAATGTACATATCTATATATATATTAAGCAAAAAAATTATTTTTTCTAACAAAATAATTTAAAACACAAATCTGAAACAAACATCCTTTAAACCCTAAAATATAATTTTTAGTTTCAAAGAATAGACTTTTTTTTTTTTTCTGAAACAAACACATATATTATTACCTCTCAAACAAATATGGTACGACTACCAAATAGACTCGCTACTGAATATGGAATGACTACTGAGTAATTGCCTAATTGATAGAATTTAAAATAGAAAATACTATTATTAATATAATGATAAAATATATATAGAACGGCCTGTCAGGCCTATTAGGCTTTATTATAAGCATGAGTCTAACTAATTTAAATAAATAGACTTTAAAAATAGCATGAGTCCATCCTTTTTACTAAATAGGCCAGACCACAGACAAGGCCGTATAGGCCCCTCACGGACGGCCTAACCTATTCTAATTCCTAGTTTTCGCCTCAATATATTTATTAACAACATATGCAAACACTACGACCTCCTCACTTGCCAACGTCCTTGTTTCAATATCATTCTTCCCAATATCGACAAGAGGACATTTTTTTTTTTATAATATTTGGATATTATTTAATATTTTTCTTATATTTATCTTTACTTTAAATTTTATTTTTGTCTCATTAATCATGTTAAAAAATTTAATTCAAATTTAAATTATATTAATCAACTCTTAAGTTATTTAAAACTCTTCAGGTGTTCCTCATTTAAATTGCACTACCAAAAAAATTAATAAATTTTCAATAAAATATTAAAGTAAACAAAATGTTACGTCTCGAACCAAGTTGGATCACAAGAGACTACTAAACTATCCTTTACAAGATTTATCATACTTCAATGGAATTAGAATATTAATTATATGTTTGTTTGAAAAAGATAATAAATGTATATTACAATATGAAAATAAATATATATTTAGAAATATTTTTTTTCTTAATATATGTGCATATAAAAAAATCAAATACATACGAACCGAAAAAAAGGTGAATAGACAAGTCAACTTGATCATAATTTTATTTTATTAAATATGATAAAAATAATTTGACTCATTTTATTATGTGCACATAATTTGACTGGTATTATTATTAAATATGATAAAAATATATGTAGACTATATAATGATATTATTTAGAATAAATTATTTCATTAACTAAATTTGACAATAAAGTAAAATGATTTACTAATTTTATATGACTATTTTAAATGTTTTACTTTTTGTATATTTATAAATTATATTTTGTTAAAATTGCAATACATATGTGTGAGTGAATACAACTATATATAATATTCATAATGAGTTGTGTACTTTAAGTGAGTTTTCTTGTTTTTTATAGAGATGAGAAACACGAACAAAATGCAGCTTTCTTGTATTACCTTTTTTTTCTTGCTCACAATTTTCACAATGGTCTTCAGTATTACTACAGCCTCCCCCAATGTAAATATTCATCAGGTATATCATATTAGTCATATTTTATCTGTTCTGATACACGTGAAGTATTTTTTATTAGTCTCTTTTTACTCACCGATTTGAATGTACACCATTCCAATAAAACGTTGCGAATATGTTACACATTATTAACTTATTTGTTTTATCTGTGTTACAAATTAAATATTATTTCACATTTTACATAATCTCACATTTTACATAATCTGAAAGTGGTAAAAAATAGTAGACCACCAAAATGTTTCTGGAACTAGACAAATTAATTCGGTTCATAAAAATTAGTTATTTATTAATTATTTAATATTAAATAAAATTAAAATAATTTAAATAGTGGCACAAAGGAATATAATAACCATCATAAATGACATATACCAATGTTTAATTAATTGAAATATAACCATATTTCCTAAAATGATAATAACAATATATAATTACCTAAAGAAGACTTACATAAAACTATTAAATTTTTCAATTTTCATAGTACACTTGTATGTATTGTAAATGTGCATTCCCATATTGTTTTATAATTGAAAAATGTAGTAATTGTAAGATTAATTTTTTTTATTGATATTTATTTAAAAAATATGAATTATTGGTAAATATAGTAAAGAAATTTATGTATGAATATTTTTATTTTTCTAACGTAAGACTTTTAAATTTATCTCCATAGTCATAAAATTCTAAAATAATTAACGAATAAGGCGTTTTGATTAACATTATAGTTTATAAATTTTGAATCTAACTTACACAAAACATATAATTTAATGATAAAAAAAATAATTTAGTCATTATGACATATCATGTGTTTTATATTAAAACTAGTATTTTATAAACAAAATATGATAATTATTGTTCTACTAAGCTAAGCATTCCGACTAATAATGATATGTTTGTTCGGAATGTTGAGAAAATTGGAGAAGATATGATGTCTATAGTTTCATCAAGAAGGCTTTTTGAAAAGTTGATCGGGTCAACTCCTCCGGCTTGCAAAAACCAATGCGCGCAATGTCCAACAACCTGCAAAGCTACCCTTGTGTCTGGACCTTATGGTTCTATGATATGGACTTGCAAATGTGCATAATATTTGTATGAGTTTACTTCCTCAATTTAAAATAAATAATAAAATATAAATTGCATTCAAATTGGTTAAAGATTACATACTTAACTTATGGAATAATTTTTATATTTTATAAGAAATATTTTTTATAATAGTACACATATTTATCATTTGTTTAATAACTAGTAATAATTTTAAATCATTAATATTATATAATTTATATAAATTTGAATTTATTTTTGTTCCTTTCAAATATATATTTTTTCTTATTGAAATAGTAAATTTGTGATTTTTGTTCTAAATATTCCAATTTGATCTTCCACCTTGTTTTGGTCTTTCCAAAATTTATTATTTTGGAATTTATCTCTATTGTATGCATTTAATACTCATTTTAATCTTTATAAATAAATGGTTTTGGAAAAAATATAATCAAACATAAAAAAATATTACAATAATTAAAATAAAATAACATAAATTAAAAGTAAAAAATCATATATTTACAAACATTAACAAAAAAATCATTTTATAACCACTAAAAAAGAAAAATACGTTACATATACAAAGACAAATATATACTTAAATCTATATGAAATATTTAGATCACCGTCCAACCCTTAAAATATATTCTTTAATTTAATGTAGATTACACTAGTGCTAATGATATTATACATGTTTTATGTAAAAAAAATGTGTTAAAAGTTAACTCAATAGCAAATTGTAAATAACATGAAAAGTATTTCTTTAGTGCGTTAATTTAGACCTTGAATTTACTATTTTTTCTAAATAACTTCATTTTAAGGCGTAAGTTTAGACATTAGTTATTAGAAAACTGGTGTCAATTTGTGTTCATAATTTTGAAAACATATATCTTACATAAGTTGTGCGAGAAAATTGATGTAAAATGTTGGAAAGCACTTCATGTAGTTTCTTAATTTAATTTCAGGTAACAATTTAATCTTTTATCTCTTTATTTTCAATTTGATCACATAAGTATTAAAATGTCAATAATATTATCTTTTTCACATTAATCCATAAAATTTATCATCTTCGAAAGAAACTCATAAACTCAGAAAATTTGTAATTAAGTTCAACAAAATCTATATTTTTATCATATTCATAAATCAAATCTTCAAATAAACTGATAATCATATCCAACAACAGCAAATTCATCAAATAAAGAACTCACATTTTAAGATTTATGTTACGGATTTGATTTGAAGAAAGATAGAAAGAAGAAAAAGATATTGTCTTGGTCATTTAAGGGTATAGGGATTTTGATTTGCAGAAGGAAAGAAAGAAGAAGAATATATTGTTGAAGACGAAAATATGAGTTTATGTGAAGTATTAACATTTGATAATCACTCGTAATCACTCGTAAAAAAGTTTGAGTATTTGATATATGACCACACTAGTGATTTTGACCAAATCAATTAATTTTGGTTCACCAACAATAAGATAGTTAAGTAAATTCCCTTCACTCTAAAGAATTCAATTTACTAAATCAAATTGATTTTCACCAACACTAAATCAAACTGGTGTTTAAATCTTATCAAACTTCTAACTTTGATCAGTCAAATATTTTGAGGTTGCAATCACTAATCAGCTAAATAACAAATATAAGAAGTTAACGTGTTTCTTGGTAACACTTACATGAGAATATTGCAATGTAAACTTTCAGTAAAAACACTAATATTATCTCAAGAGAATATTTTCTCTTTTTTGTATACAAGGAATTTGTTGCAAAAAAGTTTCACTCAATTGTTGTACTTTTGAGTTATTGCTTGTAAAATACATGTTTTTTATGAAGACCAAGACCAACGATTGTGATCAAGGCAACGAGCTAAAAAAGAAGTCCAAATATCTTTTTATAAACTTTAAATTCAAACATATTAGATGTTTAAGTGTAAAGGTAAATGATACAACCAGTAGCTCAAATACTTGAGAACCATTCATCTCTATTATTTTTGACAAGGTGTTAAAACTATTATTTTTGACAAAATACAAAGTTGTATACAAATACATCATAGTGTATTTGAATACAGATGTTGAGTCAGAAGCAAAAGCTTCATATCTATATTCGACTACGACTTGCTATAGTCGAATACAAACAACAAGTTAGCAGAAAAAATAACAAATTTGAATTCGACTACATGAATGTGTATTGGAATACAAGATGCAAATTTTGAATAAAATTGAGCGTTACAAAGAGGTGTATTCGAATACATACATCGTGTATTCGAATACAACTGGAGGCAATACAATTTTTAGATACTTACTCCTCAATCATTACTCACACTTCCGCACAACATGTTTTCAGATACTTACTCCTCAATCATTACTCATGACTTCCGCACAACTTGTTTTCAGATATGGTGGCCATAATAACAAACCCCCATGTTTCGTTGGAGAAAACTATGACATTTGGAAGATACGTATGCAAGCGTATCTTGAAGCACAAGGAGACGACATATGGGATGCAATTGAAAATGGTCCTCAAATTCCAAAATCAGTCATCAACAACAAAGAAGAAATAAAGATAAAAAATTATTGGAGTGATGATAAAAGAAAAGTGTTGTTCGATAAGAAGGCTAAAAATATGCTACAATCAGCACTAGGAATTGATGAATTTTTCCATATATCTCACTATAAAACAGCCAAAGAAATATGGGATACCTTGGATGTAACTCATGAAGGCACCATTGAGGTAAAAAAGATCTAAACTTAATACACTATCACAAGAATATGAATTATTTCGAATGCAGCTCGAAGAATCTATTTTAGACCTACAAGAAAGGTTTTCCCACTTAACCAACCATTTGTCGGCTCTTGAAAAGACCTTCCCCAATGGTGAACTAAATCTAAAAGTATTAAGATCATTAAAGAGGGTTTGGCAACCAAAGGTGACAACAATCTCCAAAAAGAAAATTCTATCCAAAATGTCTCTTTCTGCATTGTTTGGAAAACTTCAAGAACACAAAATCGAATTTGGAAGGTTAGAACAAAATGAAAGTCAAGAAAATAAGACCAAAAACATTGCTCTAAATACCAAATCAAAGACGAAATTTCAGATGAAAATGAAAACATTACTTTCCTCGTTAAGAAATTTGGTACGTTTCTTAAAAATGACAGAACTTTCAAAAAGAAAAGTTTCAGAAAGAAAGATAGCTCTACTTCAAATCAAAACTTCACTTGCTTTGAATGTGGGAAGCAAGTAAATATCAAGGCATATTGTCTAAACCTTATTAAGAAAAATGCCATTAAAAAGAAAGACTTCAAGAAGACATACATAGCTTGGGAAGACAACAAAGTACGTTCATCTTTAGAAACAGAAAGTGAAGAATGCGCTAATGTTGCAAAATCAATATTAGAATACAGAAACAGAAAGTACGTTCAAACTCAATATTAGAATACAGTTGTGGGCTTCGTTCTCCCTTCCAAAATCTCGTCCGTTATTACTTCCAAAAATTTACCCAATCAACCCACCTTGCAACCAAGATCAATCCTTACTCATACCCTTCATTCAAAATTATATTTCTTAATAAAACTCTAAAACCCATTTCTCCGATATATGTCAAAAATTCTTCCACACCATGGACGCATGCAAAAGAGGACCAAGGACCAAGCTTGCATCAGTGGGTCCCTCAAAGAAGTGAACAAAGAGTGCAAATATCACGATTTATTTCGTCTTCTACACACATCGGAAGAAATAAACCGGTTTCGCACAATCTACCCGGACAAGCGGCTCATCATTTCCAAATTTGGTACTTTAGATTCTTTTTCTGCTTTTAAATTTCCTGATTTACTTAAAGTCGATCATGTTGAAGAGTTTATTGGTTACAAATGTCCTGCTATCCCGATTTAGTTAGGGTCTTTTACTGTAATCTCACCAAAGATGGAACAATGCCACTTTCTCGAGTCAAGGGTAAAACCATTAAGTTAGACACAAAAACCATTGGTGAAATCTTGAACATTCGATTCGAAGGACAAAAAATCAGTCCCTGCAAATTGTGTGAATGGACTGGTCTTGCTAAATATGATTCATATGTTGCTTTATGTTGATTTGACAAAAATACTATGGAGCAAAAGAGGATTCAAGCTGGTTCTATATATGCGCAGCAATGGTATGGAGTCGGGAATCTTACTATTGACTATCGCCTTCTACATTACTTTTTAAGTTACATCTTGGTTCCGAAGGGTTGCAATTACTCCCAAATTTCAGAATTTGAATCACAAATCATGTTCTTTATGTATGAAGGATATCCACTAAACTGGGCATACTTTGTTAAATCTGTGATGTTTGCGTCAAAAGAAGCAATTGGTTACCATACGCTAAAGAAGTCTCTAGGATTCTGGAACATTTTGGGGTGGACTTCTCTGAAGAAGTAATGTATACACCCACGAAGGACAACTTGATGGATTTAAGCGCCCTGCCTAGCATGAAGTGTAAGTACAGAAGTACGCCTAAGTGGGGGGGGGGGGGGGGGGGGGGGGTGAATTAGGTGTTAGTAAATTTTCTTGTTTCAAGCGAAATGGTAGTTGATTTTTCTGAGTTAATATAATGTCTACTAATAAAAGGGTGCAGCAAATAAATGAACACAATAGATTTATTTTGGTTCCCCTTATAACCTAGGGTACGTCCAGTCCTCTTGCACACCATAAGAGATTGATCCACTAATTGTCATAAAATGTACAACTCCCACCCTAGGATTCTTGCTACAAACTTCTAACAATACTTTTAGGATAACACACCACTATCTTAGATTATGCTACTTTTAAGAAAGTACTATTTTCTTTTACAATGATACAATATGATTTTGAATAAGAATAAGGAGAGGTATATTGATAACAATCCAATAATAATTCAAGTACTTGAGAACCTTTATGAATGATATGAAAATGAAATACAAGTACTTCGTAAAAAATCAGAATTTTGTTCAAAGTTTTTCAAGGTATTGATTCAAGGATTGTGTAATGTTTGATCTGAAGTTATATGATATTTATACTCCATAAACATCTCTTTAGATTCTGGCCATTGATCCAAGAGGTTTGATGAAAAAATACAATGATCTGGAGCCATTCCAGATCTGAAAAATTGTATTGCTTCTAGTAGTATTCGAATACATGGTGTGTGTATTTGAATACACCTTTTTGTAACATTCAAAAATATTCAAAAATTATACCTTGTATTCGAATACACCTTTGTGTAGTCGAATACAGATTAGTGAAAATTTATCACTGACTTACTCTGTATTCGACTACAGAAGGTTGTATTCGAATACATATATATGGATTTTGGCCACTGACTTGAAGTGTATTCGACTACATATAGTCATAGTCGAATACAACTTTGAGACTTTTGCTTTTGACTTGGTTTGTATTCAAATACAGGATGCTATATTCGAATACACTTATGTATTTTGTCAAAAATATTAGTTTTAAGACTTTGTTAATGCTATTTTGACTTTTGAAAATACTTTATATGCAAATGTACGTATGACTTGTTCTCATGTAATTGAAGTATTGGTTTGTATCATATACCTTTACATTTTAACATTTAATATTTGGATTTAAAGCTTATTAATGAAGATATTTGAACTTCTTTTTTAGGTTGTTGTTTTGACCATAATTGTTGATATTTGTCTTCATCAAAAAGTTGTAGTTTACATTCTCCCCCTTTTTGATTATGACAAAATGTTTTTGTTGTGGAGAGATTGTGGAATTCGAATCATTGCTCCCCCGTAATATATGCGTACTCCCCCTTTGTATGTAATTAATTGAAAAATTGTTTGAGGACCTACAAGATGTTTAAGGCAACAACAATACCAAATTTTCTCCCCCTTTTGACATGATCAAAAAGAAGGAAAAATATAGAAACATACAATTCCAATCATATAAACATGAATAAGAGTAAAAATACACATTGTAAACAAAAGAGAATGGCATAATGATGGAATCAAGTTCAAGGAAATACATCACACAACAAATGGTGCATATTGTCAGCATTAAGCGATACATAACCAAATTACAATGAAAATACTAGTAGCAAAATATTACATAACCAAAACGAGAATAAAGAAACTCCTAGCAGCGAACTAATTAAAATCCGTTGGCGTGTGAAAATAATTGATTTTGTTAGATAAACTATTGATGTCTTGAGAAAAATTTGTCATGGTTGCAACCAATAGTAGTTTCAATGTTCTAGAAGTGAGTGTCGATAAAAGTGGTCAGATTTTGGAATTGAGTTTGGAAGAAGGTTTGGAAAGAATCAAGGCGGGTCATGAGCATTTGATTGGAGATATAATCATCATTAGAGGTTGTTTCCTCACCATCTTCATCATCTAGGCAACAAAATTTGAGGGTCCAGCAGTGTCTTCTTGAGAAGCATCAGATGGTTGACCATAATCACCTTTATGCACAAAAGATTCAAGCTCTTCATTCCATATGATCCTCATGCTAGGCAAGACACCTAAATCCAACATATTTTCTTTTGTGGGTGTATACATGACTTCATCAGAGAAATCCACACCAAAGTGTTCCAAAATCCGGGAAACTTGCTACGCATATGGTAATCCAATTGCCTCTCGGGACCCAAACATGACATATGTCACAAAGTATGCCCAATTCAGTTGATAACCTTCATACATGAAATTCATAATATGTAATTCAAACTCCGAAATTTAGGATTAATTTCCAGCCTTTGGAACCAGAATGTAGCTAAGGAAATAGTGCAAAAGGCGATAATCAACAGTATGATTTCCCACTCCATACCGTTGCTGGGCATATTTGGAACCAGCCTGAGTCCTCTTTTGTTCCATTGTGCGTCTGTCAAACTGACATAGGGCAACATACGCATCATACTTAGAGATATCAATCCATTCACACAAGTTGTTGGGACAAAACTTTTGACCTTTAAAGGGAATGTTCAGAATTTCTCCTATGGTTTTGGTATTTAACCGAATGGTTTTACCTTTAACTCGAGATACCAGCATTTTTCAATCTTGGATGAGATTGCAATAAAAAACCCTAACTAAGTCAGGATAAACAAGACCTTTGTAACCTATAAACTCTTCAACATGGTGTGCTTTAAGCAACATATGAAATATAAAGGTAGAGAAAGAGTTTAAAGTACCATATTTTGGAATGATAAGTCGCTTGTCAGAGTAGAATGTGCGAAAATGATCAATTTCTTCTGGTGTGTGTAGAAGTCGGGATAAATCCGTGATGTTGGGATTCCTTGTTCGTTTTCTTGAGGGACCCACTACTGCATGCTTGGTTCGTGGTCCTCGTTTGCGGGCATCCATGGTGAAAAAGGAGATTTTGGTGAACAATGGTTTTAAGAGAAAATTGAGATATGTGAGAAATCTGATGATGAATGACAAGAAAGAAGTAAGGATTGATGTAGTTTGCAAGGTTGGGTGAATGGGTAACTGAGTGAAAGGAGGATGGACAAGATTTAGGGAGAAGAGGAGGAAGGCTACAACTGTGTATTCGAATACCAAATGTAAAATAACCCTAAAATGTGAAACAACTTTTATATTTGGGCAAAAACACGAAGGTGTATTTGACTACACCTAGTTGTATTCGAATACACATTGTTCTGGGAACGTGTATTCGATTACACATACGTTGTATTCGAATATAGGAATTTCTGGAAAGTATGTATTCGAATACAGACATTTGTATTCGACTACATATGCGAATTTTTGCTTAAAAACTAAATTTTTATGGAAATCTCAACATGTAACACACAAATTTATATATCAAGAAACAATAATCATCAAGGAATGAAATTTTTAAAGAGATATGACAGACTATATGTATCATGCCAATTGATACCAAGTTCTCATTTAAAATATCAAGTTCTCTTCGGATCTTATAAAATGAGTCCTTAGGTAAAGGTTTTGTAAAGATATCAGCCACTTGATTTTGTGTATCAACAAAGGTTATCTCAACATTATCTTTATGCACATGATCGCGTAGAAAGTGATGACATATATCGATGTGTTTAGTCCTAGAGTGCATGATTGGATTCTTTGAGATGTTTATTGCACTTGTGTTGTCACATCTTAGGGGAACGCATCCGAGATCAACTCCATAGTCATGTAATTGCTGTTTGAGCCAGAGAATCTGAGCACAACAACTTTCTGCTGCTATGTATTCAGCTTCAGCAGTACTAAGTGCAACACAAGCTTGCTTTTTGCAGGACCATGATTCTAGTGCATTGCCTAAGATATGGCAAGTGCCGCTTGTGCTTTTACGATCCGTTTTGCATCCTGCATAATCTGAATCAGAATATCCAACTAGGCTACATATGCTACCCTTGGGGTACCATAGGCCTACATTTGTCGTTCCTTTCAAATACTTCATAATTCTTTTAACGGCTGCAAGATGCGATTCTTTTGGATCTGCCTGGAATCTTGCACACAAGCAAACACTAAACATAATATCTAGTCGGTTGGCCGTTAGATATAATAAGGATCCAATCATACCTCGATATTTGGATATGTCGATTGAAATACCTAATGCATCTTTATCAACATACGTTCTGGAGCCCATTGGAGTTGCACTTTCTTTGCAGTTTTCCATTTCAAATCTTTTGAGTAATTCTTTACAATATTTTGCCTGATTTATGAAGATGCCATGCTCAAGTTGCTTGATGTGAAGTCCAAGAAAATAGTTTAATTTTTCCATCATGGACATTTCAAATTCACCTTGCATTATTGAAGATAAATCTTCACATATGTCATTGTTTGTTGATCCAAATCTTATATCATCAACGTAGATTTGGACCAATAAGGTGTGACCATTATCTCTTTTGAGAAATAATGTTTTATCGACTTTCCTTTTTTCAAATCCTCGTGCACATAAAAAGGTGCTTAATCTATAATACCAAGCTCTTGTAGCTTGTTTTAGACCATAGAGAGCCTTTTTTAATTTGTAAACATGTGAGGAATTTTTGGAATCTTCAAACCCAGGTGGCTGTTTGACATATACTTCTTCATTTATGTATCCATTGAGAAAGGAACTCTTCACATCCATTTGATATAACTCAAAGTTCATGGAACAAGCATACGTAAGTAGTAAACGTATTGCTTATAATCTTGCTACTGGAGCAAATGTTTCGTCAAAATCTATCCCTTCCTCTTGATTGTATCCTTGAGCGACCAATCTAGCTTTGTTGCGGACAACTATGCCAGTCTCATCAAGTTTATTTTTAAACACCCATTTTGTACCAATGATGTGTTTATTTTCATGATTAGGAACAAGTTCCCATACTTGGCTTCTTTCAAATTGATCGAGTTCTTGCATGGCAAGTATGCATTGATCATCATTGAAGTGCTTCACCAATTTTGGAGGATTCGATTTGAGAAACAAATGCCATGTTTAAGCAAGCATCTTGTAGTTTTAATCTTTTTGTGACTCCTTTATTGATATCACCTATGATGTTATCAATTGGGTGATATCTATGGGTTCTCCATTCTTTAGGAAGATCATCATTTTCCTTTTCAATGTTGACTCCACTTTCTTGACCTGGTTGATCAGTTTGATGTTCTTTGCTTATATCATCGCTTTCAAAAACATCATCATCACAAGAAATAATATTTTCCTCTTTTATGGGGTTAGTTTCATCAAAAGTTACATGCATTGATTCTTTGACCAATAAAGTTCTTTTATTAAAGATTCTAAATGCTTTACTAGATAAAGAGTAACCGATAAATATACCTTCATCAGCTTTTTCATCAAATTTTCCAAGGTTGTCTTTACCGTTGTTCAACACAAAACACTTACATCCAAAAATATGGAAGTGAGAGATATTGGGTTTTCTTCCTATGTAAAGTTCATACGGAGTATTCTTAAGAATTGGCCGAATGAATACCCGGTTGCAAACATAGCATGTTGTGTTTATAGCATCTGCCCAAAAGTATTTGGGTAGGTTTGAGTCGCTTAGCATAGTTCTTGCGAGCTCTACCAAAGATTTGTTCTTTCTCTCAACAACCCTATTTTGTTGTGGTGTCCTTGGTGCAGAAAAATTGTAAAAAATGCCATTTTCTTCACAAAATTCTTCAAATGAAGTATTTTGAAATTCTCCTCCATGATCATTTCTAATTGATACAATTTTGGCAGATTGTTCGTTTTGGACTAGCTTGGCATATTTTTTAAATGCTTTAAAAGCTTCACTTTTACTTGCCAAAAATAAGGTCCAAGTGAACCTTGAGTAATCATCAACAATAACTAGTCCATATGAGTTTCCACCAAGACTTTTGGTTCTTGATGAACTTTTTGTTTGCTTTCCTTTTTGACACGCATCACACAATTTATCCTTTATAAATTTCATTTTTGGTAAGCCTACAACAAGATCATGCTTGACCAATTTGTTTAAATGATCCATGTGAATATGAGCAAATCTCTTATACCATAGCCAAGCATCATTATTGTCGCTTACCAAAAGACATTTCATTTTTAAGGATATATCATCAAGATTAAGTATAAAAATGTTTTTGAACCGCTTACCCATAAATTGAATTTCATTTGTAGCTTCATTTTAAATGATGCACCCATCTTTGTTAAAGACTACTTGTATCCTTTGTCGCAAAGCTTGCTAATGCTTATGAGATTGTGTTTTAGACCTTCAACATATAAGACATCTTCAATCGAGGGGGATGGTGTTGTACCGACTTTTCCAATGCTTAAAATTTTTCCTTTGTTGTTGTCTCCATAGACTACATATCCCTTTGACTCAAGTTTTAAGGCTGAAAATTTTGTTACATCACATGTCATATGTTTAGAGCATCCACTATCTAAGTGCCACATATTTGAAGTACCTTGCTTGCATACCTAAAAAATTGAAATCAAACTTTATTAGGTACCCAATGTGCTTTGGGTCCTTGATGGTTAGTACCTTGCTTTATCTATACGTAATGCCCTCTTGGAACACTAATATTTCTAATGTGACAGGTATTAGGTGTATGACCATGAAGACCACAATAAGAACAAGTAGGATTAAATCCATTTTTAGTAGAATGTATATGAGATTTATTTTGAATAATTCTCTCTTTATAATGATGATCCTTTTTCATAACTATAGTCTTTTATTGATTAGATTGATTACTTGCTTTAACAAAAATAGTCTTATTCAAGTTTGGTTTATCAAATTTTGAATATCCAAGACCACTTTTGTCATTTGAGTATCCTTGCATATTTAAAACATTTTCCAATCCTATTTGTCCCTTTTCGTATCATTCAATTACCCTATTTAATTGAACAATTTTGAATGAGAGGGAATCAGATTTATTGCATGTAAAATTCTGTTTTAGTTTTTCAAAAATTTTCTCCATAATGTCAAATTTTTCTTGTATACTTGAGATTTGTTTCTTTTGTGTTAACACTAGTTTACACAGATTTTTATATTCAATAAGTAATTCCTTAATTGCGTTTTGAGCATCATTGTATTCTATAATTTATTCACTATTAGTTTTATTATGATGAGGAGAGTCTATATTACTAACCTGATCTTCTTCATCATCAAATTGATGCGATGCCATTAATGCAAAATTGGCGCATTCTTCACTTTCTGTTTCTGAAGATGAACTCACTTCGTTGTCTTCCCAAGCTATGTATGCCTTCTTGAAGTCTTTCTTTTTGATGGCATTCTTCTTAGCAAGGTTTGGACAATCTGCTTTGACATGTCCTTGTTTTCCACATTCAAAGCAATTGAAGTTTTGATTTGATGTAGAACTATCTTTCTTCGTGAAACTTTTCTTTTTGAATGTTCTGTCATTTTTAAGAAACTTACCAAATTTCATAAAAAGAAAAAAAATGTTTTCATCTTCATCTGAATTGTCGTCCTTGATTTGTTCTCTTGATTCGGTCTTTAGAGCAATATTTTTGGTCTTCTTTTCTTGACTTTCATTTTGTTCTAACCTTCCAAGTTCGATTTCGTGATCTTGAAGTTTTCTAAATAATGCAGAAAGAGACATTTTGGGTAGGCTTTTCTTTTCAGAGATTGCTATCACTTTTGGTTGCTAGGCCCTTGTCAATGATCTCAGTACTTTTAGATTTAATTCATCATTGGTGAAGATTTTTCCGAGTGCCATCAAATGATTGGTTAAATGGGAGAACCTTTTCTGTAAGTCTAGAATAAACTCTCCGGGCTGCATTCGAAATAACTCATATTCTTGTGATAGTGTGTTGAGTTTAGATCTTTTTACCTCAATGGTGCCTTCGTGAGTTACTTCCAATGTATCCCATATTTCTTTTGCTGTTTTATAGTGAGATATACGGAAAAATTCATCCATTCCTAGTGCATATTGTAATATATTCTTAGCCTTCTTATCGAACAACACTTTTCTTTTATCATCATCAGTCCAAGAACTTTTTATCTTTATTTCTTCTCTTTTACCATCATTAGTCCAAGAACTTTTTATCTTTATTTATTCTTTGTTATTGATGACAGTTTTTGGAATGTGAGGACCATTTTCAAATGCATCACATATGTCGTCTCCTTGTGCTTTAAGATACGCTTGCATACGTATCTTTCAAAAATCGTAGTGCTCTCCAACAAAATATGGTGGCTTGGTACTGCTACCACTGCCTCTAAAAACAGGTTGAATGGAAGCCATGAGTAATTAATCTGAATTAGGTGTTAGTAAATTTTCTTGTTTTTAGCAAAATGGTAGTTGAATTTTTTGAGTTAATATAATGTCTATTAATAAAAGGATGCAGTAAATAAATGAACACAAGAGATTTATCCTGGTTCCCATTATAACCAAGGGTACGTCCAGTCCTCTTGCACACCACAAGAAATTGATCAACTAATTGTCAGAAAATGTACAACTCCCACCTTGGGATTCTTGCTACAAGCTTCTAACAATACTTCTAGGATAGCACACCACTATCTTAGATTATGCTACTTTTAAGAAAGTACTACTTTCTTTTACAAGTGATACAATATGATTTTGAATAAGGATAAGGAGAGGTATATTGATAACAATCCAATAATAATTCAAGTACTTGAGAAGCTTTATGAATGATATGAAAATGAAATGCAGGTACTTTGTAAAAAATCATAATTTTGTTCAAAGTTGTTCAAGGTATTGATTCAAGGATTGTGTAATGTTTGATCTGAAGTTATATGATATTTATACTCCATAAACATCTCTTTAGATTCTGGCCATTGATCCAAGAGGTTTGATGAAAAAATACAATGATCTGGAGCCATTCCAGATCTGAAAAATTGTATTGCTTCTAGTAGTATTCGAATACATGGTGTGTGTATTTGAATACACCTTTTTGTAACGTTCAAAAATATTCAAAAATTACACCTTGTATTCGAATACACCTTTGTGTAGTGGAATACAGATTATTGAAAATTTGCCACTGAATTACTTTGTATTCGACTACAGAAGGTTATAGTCGAATACAGATATAAGGATTTTGGCCACTGACTTGAAGTGTATTCGACTACGCATAGTCGTAGTCTTTTGCTTCTGACTTGCTTTGTATTCAAATACAGGATGCTGTATTCGAATACACTTATGTATTTTGTCAAAAATATTAGTTTTAAGACTTTGTTAATGCTATTTTAACTTTTGAAAATACTTTATACGCGAATGTAAGTATGAATTGTTCTCATGTAATTGAAGTATTGGTTTGTATCATATACCTTTACATTTTAACATTTAATATTTAGATTTGAAGCTTATTAATTAAGATATTTGAACTTCTTTTTGATGTTGTTGCTTTGACCATAATTGTTGATCTTTGTCTTCATAAAAAAACTTGTAGTTTACATGAAGATCATCGTGAATGAGCAGCTTCACTCATATGTGCATAAAAGTGACCTTGGTCAAACATCTGTTGTCGCTCAAGAGGACACTGTTGGCCCCTCCAATGTTGCTACCCAAGCTGACCAACATGGAGAGGAAACTGCCTCCAATGATGATCATATATCTCCAATCGCATGGTCATACACAAACTTGACTCCTTATAAACCTTCGTCACAACCCAATTCCAAATATGACCACCTCCCTCGACACCCTCTTTCAAACCATCGAAACTACTATTGATCACAACCATGAAGCCTTATCTCGTGACCTTAGTAGTTTATCTGATAAGCTTGATCATTTTCACCTCCCGCCAGATGTTGACATGTAGTTCGATACTAGGAATATATTTGTTGTAGTTTGTTTATGTAATGCTTTGTGTTGTTATCCTTAACACTATTTGACTATATCTTTCTTTTATGATGTACTAAGTTGAACATGACTCCATTCTAAATTATGTCATCCTCCTTTGGTTACCTTGTGTACTATTTTCCCTTTATTAGTATTTATATGCTTGAAATTGTATGTTTCTATATTTTTCCTTCTTTTTGATCATAACCAACGGGGGAGAAAATTTGGTATTGTTGTTTCTTTAAAAACCTTTGTAGGTCTTCAAACAAGCTTTCAAATTGATCACATATATTCAAGATCAACGGGGGAGTACACATAAATTACGGGGGAGCAATGTTAGAATGATGCAATCTCTCCAAAACAACAATGTTTTGTCATAATCAAGAAGGGAGAGAATGTAAAAAACATGTTTTTGATGAAGACAAAGACCAACAATTGTTATCAAGGCAACAAGCTCAAAAAGAAGTTCAAATATCTTTTGATAAACTTTAAATTCAAACATATTAGATGTTTAAATGTAAAGATAAATGATACAACCAATAGCTCAAATACTTGAGAACCATTCATCTCTACATATGCATATAAAGAATTTTCAAAAGTAAAAATTACATTAACAAGGTGTTAAAACTATTATTTTTGACAAAATACAAAGTTGTATTCAAATACATCATAGTGTATTTGAATACAGATGTTGAGTTAGAAGCAAAAGCTTCATATCTGTATTCGACTACGACTTGCTATAGTCGAATACAAACAACAAGTTAGTGGCAAAAATAACAAATTTGAATTCGACTACATGAATGTGTATTGGAATACAAGATGCAAATTTTGAATAAAATTGAGCGTTACAAAGAGGTGTATTCGAATACATACATCGTGTATTCGAATACAACTGGAGGCAATACAATTTTTCAGATCTGAAGTGGCTCTAGATCATTGTATTTGTTCATCAAACCTCTTGGATCAATGGCCACGAATCTGAAGAAATGTTTATGGAGTATAAATACACCATAACTTCAGATCTATAGACACACGATCCTAGAATCAAACCTTGAACAACTTTGAACAAATTTATGATTTTTTACAAGTACTTGCATCTCATTTTGATATCATTCAGAAAGGTTCTCAAAATAATTGAAGTAATATTAAATTGATATCATTATACCACTCTTATATTCTTATTCCAAATCAAACTGTATCATTTGTAAAAGAAAGTAGTGCTTTTTCAAAGTAGTCAAATCTAAGATAGTGGTGTGTTATCTTAGAAGTTTTGTTAGAAGTTTGTAGCAGAGATCCTAGGGTGGGATTTGTACATTTTCTGACAATAGTAAAGAAATCTCTTGTAGTGTGCAAGAGGACTGGATGAACCATTGGTTATAAGGGGAACCAGGATAATACTGATGTATTCATTTAATTGTTGTCATTTATTTACTGTCACTTACAATCCTAAAGCAGAGAATTCAATCACCAAATTGTTGAAAACAAGAAAATTTCCAAAACACCTAATTCACCTTGAGGTGTGTTGCAATAAGGCATGTTATATAAAGTCACATTGAGGTGTGTTGCAAACCTTGTAAATTCGTCTTTCTTCCCAAACTAAAAAGGATCAAACGAGGTAGGAAGAAGAAGAAGAAGGGGCATCAATTTCAATAGAGGAACTAGAGCTTGAATATAGTTGGGACCTCTAGAAGTGGTCCCTACCTCATTTATTTATTTTTAATTTAAAATTCTAAACTATTCATATTTATATAAATATTTTAGATAATAAAATTATGGTGAGAATAACACATAAAAACTTTTCATTAAAATACCTTTCAATCATATATTATATAAATTATTTATTTATATATTGATAATTTAAAATACAAAACTTTCTATTTTCAAAATTCTTTTAAAATTGACGATAAAGAAAATAACTCTCTTTAAAGTATCATTCAGTTATATATTATATAGATAAATAGATATACATTAAGATATGGATATTTTTATATATGTAGAAACCATAGATAATTTTTGTTTTGAAGAAAGATATTTATTATTTGTTGACAAAGATGTCTATAGATATAAAACATAATAATTTTTTATTGACAAATGCAAAATTGACATTTTTATTCTTGTCAATATAACTATTAGCAGGAGGAGATGTTGTCATTAGGGGTGGGAATATGTCAGGCCATACCACACTTTTAAAGGCCTTAGTCTGACATGCGATTTATTTTTTAGGTCCAAGTCTAACATACGGCCTATCATAGACTTTTTTCGGTCTAGCACGATCTTTTTAAAAGTCTGTCATGACCTGGAAGCCTATTTAAAAACCTTATTCACATTAAAACATTTAAATGTTCTACTTATACTAGATAATCCTCTCCACATATCAATATCAATGTTCATATCTATATATATATATATGAAGCAAAAAAATTATTTTTTCTAACAAAATAATTTTAAAAAAAATTTGAAATAACATCCTTTAAACCCTAAAATATAATTTTTAGTTTCAAAGAATAGACTTTTTTTTTTTCTGAAACAAACGCATTTATTATTACCTCTCAAACAAATATGGAACGACTACTAAATATAGAATCGCTACCGAATATAGAATGACAATTGAGTAATTGCCTAATTGATATAATTTAAAATAGGAAATAATATTATTAATAAAATAATAAAAAATTACATTAATAAATAATAAAATATATATAGGTCGGCCTGTCAGACCTAATAGATTTTTTTATAAGTATGAGTTTGACCTACTTAAATAAATAGACTTTAAAAATAGAATGAGTCTATCATTTTTACTAAATAGGTCAGACCATAAGTAGACAAGACTATAGACCCCTCACGGACGACATAACCTATTTCAATCCATAGTTATCGCCTCAGTATATTTATTAACAGCATATGCAAGCACTACGACCTCCTCATTTGCCATCGTACTTGTTTCAATATCATTCTTCCCAATATCAAAAAGAGGACATTTTTTTATAATATTTGGATATTATTTAATATTTTTTTTATATTTATCTTTACTTTAAATTTTATTTTTATTTTATTAATCATTTTAAAAAATTTAATCCAAAATTAAAATATATTAAATCTACTCTTAAGTTATTTAAAACTCTTCAGGTGTCCCTCATTTAAATTCCACTAACAAAAAAATTAATAAATTTTCAATAAAATATTAAAGTAAGCGAAATGTTAAATCTCAAACTAAGATGGACCACAATGGACGACTAAACTATCCCTTAAAAGATTTATCATACTTCAATGCAATTAGATTATTAATTATATGTTTATTTGAACAAAAAAAGATAGTAAATATATATTACAATATGAAAATAAATGTATATTTATAAATAATTTTTTTTTTAATGTATGTGCATAAAAAAAAATCCAATACATACGAACCGAATAAAAGGTGACAAGTCAATGTGATCATAATTTTATTTTATTAAATATGACTAAAATATGATAAAAAAATAATTTGACTCATTTGTTTATGTTCATATAATTTGACAGGTATTATTATTAAATATGATGAAAATATACGTAGACTATATAATGATATTATTAAGAATATATTATTTCATTTAACTAAATTCGACAATACAGTAAAATGATTTACTAATTTTATATGATTATTTTAAATGTTTTACTTTTTATATATTTATAAATTTTATTTTGGTAAAATCGCAATACATACGTGTGAGTGAATACAACTATATATAATATTCATAATGAGTGGTGTTCTTTAAGTGAGTTTCCTTGTTTTTTATAGAGAAGATGAGAAACGTGAACAATATCCAGCTTTATTGTGTTACCTTTTTTTTTTCTCACAATTTTCACAACGGACTTCAGAATTACTACAGCCTCACTCAATGTAGTAAATATTCATCAGATATATTATATTTGTCATATTTTATCTGTTCTGTTACACGTAAAGTATTTTTTATTAGCCTCTTTTTACTAACCGATTTGGATATACACCATTCCAAAAAAACATAACTAATATGTTACACATTATTAACTTATTTTTTTATCTGTGTTACATATTAAATATTATTTCACATTTTACATATTCTAAAAGAGGTAAAAAATAGTAGACCACCAAAATGTTTCTGGAACCAGACAAATTCAATTCGACTCATAAAAATTAGTTATTTATTAATTATTTAATTTGAAATAAAATTAAAATAATTCAAATAGTGGCACAAAGGAATATAATAACCATCATAAATGACATATATAACAATGTTTAAATAATTGAAATCTAACGAACATTTCTATAATGATAATAACAATATATAATTATTTAAAGAAGATTTAAATAAAACTATGTAAATGTGCATTACCATATTGTTTTATCTCCATAGTCTTAAAATTCTAAAATAATTAACAAATAAAGCGTTTTGACTAAGTAATTTGATAGTTTAAAAATTTTGAATCTAACTTACACAAAATTAATGATTTTATGATAAAAAAAAGATAATTTAGTCATTATGACATATTATGTGCTTTATATTAAAATTAGTATTTTATTTATAAACAAAATATGATCATTATTATTCTACTAAACTAAGCATTCCAACTAAAATGATATGTTTGGTCAGAATGTTAAGGAGAAAATTGAAGAAGACATGGTGTCTATAATTTCGTCAAGAAGGCTTTTTGAAAAGTTGATCGGGTCAACTCCTCCGAATTGCAAAACCAAATGCGGGCAATGTCCAACAAGCTGCCAAGCGCACTACCCTTGTGTCTGGACCTTATGGTTCTATGATATGGACTTACAAATGTGCATAATATTTGTTTTCTATTTGTATGAGGTTACTTCCTCAATTTAAAATAAATAATAAAATATAAATTGCATTCAAATTGGTTAATAATTACATATTTAATTTATGGAATAATTTTTATATTTTAAAAGACATATCTTTTAGAATAGTACACATATTTATCATTTGTTTAATAACTAGTAATAATTTTAAATCATTAATATTATATAATTTATATAAATTCGAATTTATTTTTGTTCCTTTTAAATATATCTTTTTGCTTATTGAAATAGTAAATTTGTGATTTTTGTTCTCAATATTCCAATTTGATCTTCTACCTTGTTTTGGTCTTTCCAAACTTTGTTATTTTGGAATTTATCTCTATTATATGCATTTAATATTCATGTTAATCTTTATAAATAAATGATTTTTCAAAAAATATAATCAAACATCAAAAAATATTACAATGATTAAAATAAAATAATATGAATCAAAACAAAAAAATCATATATTTACAAGGATTAACAAAATCAATCATTTTATAACCACTAAAAAAGAAAAAAATATTTTATATACACAAAGACAAATATATACTTAAACCTGTATGAAATATTAGATCATGGCCGCACCCTTAAAAAATATTCTTTAATTTAATGTATATTAGATTAGTGCTAATGATATTACACACGTTTTATGTAAAAAAAATGTGTTAAAAGTTAACGCAATAGCAATTTGTAAATAACATGAAAAATGATGGTAATTATGACCTCAGTTTTACGGAATATATGCAAAAAGATTTCTATTCTAACAATATGTGCAGCAGTTTAATAAATTGTAGATTTACAAAACACAAAATTACGGAAGGTCCCTAATAATCAATTCTAATGAATGTCAAACAATATCAGTTATTGATTATATGGAGAAATGCATCAAAAAAAATTAGTATTCAAGATATTGATTTTCATGCAATCTAGTCAAGACAATTAGTCATGCGAAGACATTTATCACAAAATCTTTATCATGCATTCAATCAATATCAAGAACACAATAATTTCATAAATTTAAACGAGATAAGGGAAAGAAAAGTGTACGCAGATATTTATACTGGTTCAGCCGCCTTGACGGCTTACATCCAGTCCTAAGATCAAACCTGATCTTAGCCTTTCCAATAGAACTTCTTAGAATCAGTTTACAGATTTTACACAGCGCCTCGCCTCAATCTTAAACTATTATCCCTGTTCTATCTTTCCTTCCCTGAATTCCCGAGTTTAAATCCCATAAACTCTACCAAGAATACAGTCAAGTGTCTTCTTGTTGACAGCCCTCAACCTCGAAGATCACCACCAGTTGTAACTGGATTTTCTCAAAGTAATTTGGTTACAGAAATTGAATTACAGAAATTGAAATAGATCAATTATACAAAGTTCTTGATCTTCATTCTTCTCAAAGCTATCTTTCTCAATTTTGTCTTTTTCAATCCTTTTTTATCACAAATGTAGATAGTTCAAGGCTGAAAAAGATATTCAAAGTAATATCAGTTGAGAAAGAATTAGTAGTATATTGTGTATGTTGTGAAGATGTATTATCAAAAATATTATTCACATGTTATGAGAAGAATAGAGTGGATGCAGTTTATATAGTTTCAGGAAAAACAACACATGAATCGATTTAGCCAATCGATTCCTTAAAGTTATAAAGCACACTAATCGATTTGTACAATCGATTTCGTGAATCTTGTTTTTCTTGAATCTTGAAACTGCATATACTAATCGATTTACCTAATCGATTAGATTAACTGAGTTCTTCAGACTTGGATGGATGTTCATATTTGAATCGATGTGCATAATCGACTTGTGGTGTTTTGTTCCAACAACGAGATCAAAACAATCGATGTACTCAATCGATTCAAACATGTACATAGTCCTTAAGCCATCTCTGTTTCTAAAAACTTTTGTACCAATCGATTGGGTCAATCGATTTCACTGGTTCCAGAGACACAGTGATTTTCATAAATCAATTTGCCTAACCGATTTGACAAGTTACAGAGTTGATTTAAAACTACATAATTGATGTATCTAATCGACTATGGATTTAAGTCTGAAGCACATTACATTGTTTGGTTCATTCAATCGATTTACCAAGTCGATTGATGCCAAACTTATTTCAAAAGTAGTATGTCCTAGACCAAATTCATTTTGAAGTTAATTTGGGTAAATCGATTTGTCTAATCGTTTTGCTCATTATTGGTTTGGCTCTGTGACATTCAAAATCGATTATGCCAATCGATATAGACAATCAAAAATAAAGATGTGATTGGCTCAATCGATTTGCCAAATCGATTAGTTTGCAAGGCATGCTACTGACTTGCACATTTTAATTTCAGTAAATGTACCAATCGATTTGTCTAATCGATGTAAGCAATCAGTTCAGTCCTGGTGAATTAACCAATCGATTTGCCTAATTGATTTAAGGCTAACTGGCTCTCTGACTTGCACAATTCATTTTTTAATAAATGTACCAATCGATTGATATCATACTTGATTTTCAGAGAATGTGCAAATCGATGTTGCCAATCGATTGCTTAATCCCAGACTGCATAATTTCATTCAACCCTGTTACAGAATCGACTTTACTAATCGATTTGCTTGTGAATCTTCAAGCTTTTGTTGATTTCTTAAGTTCCAAGCAATTGTCTCAAGTTTGTAGGGTTGAGTTGTTGTTCCTGAAATTTTTCTCAGTTTACAATGTCAGATTTATTTGATGATGTATGTTTGTCAATAATATCAAAAACGAACATATGTCTAACAAAAAATATTTCTTTAGCGCGTATAGACCTTGATTTTACGATATTTTTTAAATAACTTCATTTTAAGGCGTAAGTTTAGACATTAGTTATTATGAAACTGAGGTCAATTGTGTTCATAATTTTGAAAACATATATTTTACATAAGTTGTGAGAGAAAATTGATGTAAAATATTGAAAAGCACTTCATGTGGTTTCTTAATTTAATTTCAGGTAACAATTTAGTCTTTAATCTCATTTTTCTCAATTTGATCACATAAGTTTTAAAATGTCAATAATATTATTTTTTTCACATTAATCCATAAAGTTTATCATCTTCGAAAGAAACTCATAAACTCATCAAATTAGTAATTATGTTCAACAAAATCTGTATTTTTATCATATTCACAAATTAAATCTTCAAATAAATTCATATTTTTATATCCAACAACATCAAATTCATCAAATAAAGAACTCATATTCTATGATTTATGTTAGGGATTTGATTTGAAGAAAGATAGAAAGAAGAAAAAGATATTGTCTTGGTCATTTAAGGGTTTAGGGATTTGATTTGCAGAAGGAAAAAAAAGAAAAAGAAGAAGAAGATATTGTCTTGGTGATTTAGGAATCCAAATTTTAAATGGTGAGTGTTTTATTTGATGATGTTAAAGACGAAAATACCAGTTTATGTGATGTATTAACATTAGATATTATAAAAAATCTAATGTAAAGTTTTAAAGTAGTGGAAAACTTGTTAATCACTCGTAAATTTTTTTTAGTATTTGATATATGACCACACTAGTGATGTTTGACCAATTCAATTAATTATAGTTCACCAATAATAAGATAGCCACGTAAAGTCCCTTTACTCTGAAGAATTCAATCCACTAAATCATACTAATTTTCACCAACACAAATCACACTGGTGTTTTAATCTTATCAAACTTCAATCTTTGACAAGACAAATTTTTTGAGGTTGTAGCCACTAATAAGCTAAATAACAAATATAAGAAGTTGAAGTGTTTCTAGGTAACTCTTACAAGAGAATATTGCAATGTAAACTCTCAGTAAAAACACTAATATTATCTCAAGAGAATATTTTCTCTTTGTTGTATGTAAGGAAATTATTGCAAAAAAGTTTCACTCAATTGTTGTACTTTTTGAGTTATAGCTCACACTTCTTTATATAGAGAAATATGATGTTATTAGGGTTTCTAACTATTGTAGGAACTTTTGCACAATTTTCCTATGAAGTGTAAGAATCGTACAGTTAGTTAAATGTCTTAAATTCCCACGTTAATTAAATATTTTCTTAGCTTTATGATGATTGGTCATTAACTTAGAAACATCAAAGGATGTATGCATCTTAAGATCACACTTATGTCAACGGTTAGAGTAGAGGATAACTTCCATTAGACAATAACAGATGATTTGACTTCGGTTATTTGAGAGACAATGAATGTTGAAATGTTGACTTTTCTAATAGGATTAACTAGAGGATCAAATAGTTCTTAAGTTGCGTTTATAAAACACATACATATAGAGTAAGCATTAAGGCATATTATATAGAGTCACATTGAGGTGCGTTGCAAACCTTTTAGATTCGTCTTTCTTCCCAAATTAAGAAGGGTCAAACGAGGTAGGGAGAAGATAACATGGCATCAATTTAAATAGAGGAACTAGAGCTTGAATATAGTTGGGACCTATAGAAGTGGTATCTAAACTTAAGGAATGACCACAAGAAACTAAAATGGTTTTGGTGAAACAACCACTAGAATTTCCATAAGATGAGTTTCAAAGGGAGAGGCAGTTGCACTAGTTCTTCCTTCTAGTGTTGCACGTAGTGTCCTTATAGTTTGCATTTCCTATGCCATCTTGAAGTTCAGAACCCAGAGGTATACAATCTTTTTAGTATTCTGAATGAAAACAATGTTCTGATATACCAACTATTATCCATACTCCATATTTTCTCTTACACAATTGGTTACAAAAGATAGACAACTTTTCTAGAAGGAAGAGACTTCATTAGGATCCAAGTTACTCGAATTCATGTTCCTAATTATGTTAATTCAATAGTAAATGCATATATAAATTCATTCAAGTATGGGAAACTAGAAAGTATTAAAGGGGTGAAAGATGCAAGGTTACAAGGAATGTCAACATTTGCTTAAGTGATAGGATTGGCTTGGATATGGTCAAGTTAATTTCTAAAAAATGATTCAAAGACTAAGTCTTGGACTACTTTGGATGCTACCTTAGAGAAGGAAATGTGGTTCCTAATTATGTTAACCCTAATTGTAAAGCATAAATAAATTCATTCAAGTTTGGGAAACTAGAAAGTAGAGAAAGGGTAAAGAGTGCAAGGTCATAAGAAATGTCCACATTTGGTTCACTGATAGAATTGGCTTGGGTATGGGCAAGTTAGCTTATGTAAGACTCTTAAATTTTTTAAACTTTAATTTATGTAATTTTGTTCTATTTTGTGTTGATTTGTTTAGGTTATTAGACAATTTTTTATTTTATGAAATTAAGTACCAAAAATATATTTTGTTAGAGTTAGTAATAGATTTATAATATATATACTGGAGACCTGATTAAAACTATTCATCTTTCATTTATGTGTTTGTCCTTGCTTTTTGGTATCTATTATCTGTTATAATATATTACAATATTAAAATATAATTTCAACTTTACTGAATGAAAACATCATATACTTATGTGCCACATCATTTTATTTGCGCCACATCATTTATATTTTTATGTGGCACCCTTTATATGTCTCTGCTATTCATCTCAGATCTTCCATTACTCAATTAATCTTTTGCATCTCGCAGATCATAAACATAAGTTAAAAACATTTAGAACTAGTTTCGGCTCCTCCAACTCTAACTTTACTTTTCCTAGGTTAACTGACATTTGCAAATATGAATCTAATCTCACGAAGCAATATCTGAATTCGATCACAAAGCCATATTTTAATCCAAAATCACAAAGCCATCTCTTTTCATTTCATGGAAAATTTGTGCCACTGATACACTTATATTCGCCTATGTAACTAACTATAAATTATCTATGCAACTACACAAAACACTTTTATAAATATATATATATATATGTGTGTGTGTGTGTTTGTGTGTGTGTGTATGTTGTTTTGTGTTCTATGATATTTTATCGGAATCAAAAGACAAAAAATTCGAACTCGAACATCTCGACACATTTAAAACGTACATAATTTGAGTCTGAAAAATTGAATTTATAGGTTTGATAAAATTGAATTGTTAGATTATCATTATATTTCACACACAATCTCTTAAGGACTTCTGAGACACATGACCAACACTAACAAAACTAAAAACCACCCCCACTAACCTGCAGTTCAATCTAGATCGAATTTCTCTTATACAACTTGTAACATCCTGCTTTTTCGAGACATTAACTAACAAAATTTTAAACATAGAGATACATATTCATTTTTTATAAGATTATCTTAAATACTCATTACTTTAAAATCAATTAATAACTTTTTCAATTCTATTTTCAAAAATAATAAATCAAAGTATTTGCAATTACAAAAAGTAAAGTTAATGCGTAAGATAAAAGAAACTCCTAAAGACAAAACTCTTGACATTTTACTACCCAAAAATAAATCTTAGTTGATCATAACTTCGGACACTTGTGGAAAACTCTCGCAACAAGTCTAACACCAATACAAAAGTATCTCGGAGACTCCAACTACATGCTATTGCATTTCCTCGCCGTAACACTCTAAATTTGATAATAAACTATTTTGTTAATGAAATAGTATTTTAAATAATTAATTTGATGTTAAAATTATTTTAGAATATATGTTCATAAAATTTGTGAGTAAATTTTGTTATATGGATGTTTTATATGATGTGCTGGTTTGATAGATATTATATTTAATGAGCAATATAAATAATAAATATTTTATTTTATTATTTTACATATTTTATATATTTTTCTAAAAATAATAGTATTTTAGTGTAATATTTTAAAGAACAAGATTTAACATGATTTTAAGTGTATGTGTCTGATTGTGGCGGTCTGCTGTCGAGCCTTAAGGCAAGATTGTTAGACCTTGGAGGTATTCGGGTGGGGAATTCCTAGATGACTTGGAAGTAGCACTCAAAATGTCGGGAGCTACCACGCAACATACGTTTACCTCGACTGTCACGTATATGTGTCTCAGGTTGAGTTAAGGGGATCTATGAGGACAGGGCCAATTTGAATTGTCCGTCCACCGGGATGGTGGCATAGTATCAAACCTCCTAACCAAGTACTTTAGAGTTAGAATGCTACCACATTGTGAAGTAGAGTCTAAGTTCATGCATAACATTGTATTTTATTGTAATTGTTTTGTTGTTATTAATATGTATCGTGTATGGTGATAATTTCTCTTAAACAATTTGATGTTACAGGGAAATCTATTGATTTTCCTTGAGTGATTTTGACATTTGAATGTGATATTTTCTAGATGGAATATTTGTGTAATAATACAGTCCTATTATGATTGTTTGTGTGTTCTTTTCTAACTTGTATTATATTGTCATCGTGATTTCGCAACTCACCTCCTTCGTTGTTTGTGTTTGACAGGTTGGGCCCTGCGTTTGCAAAATCGTAGTTATTACAGGTTAATGAGTCTTGAAGTTCAAGTTTTGGAGGAACCCCGCTCTGATAGGTGATACCGGGAATAAGGGTTTCAATTTATATTTTACTTATTTAATTTGAATCGAATTTTTGTATGAAAACCTAAGAAGTACTTGTAAGTTTCTAGAATTAAATCAAGTAATTATACTTAAATCAAGCTTATCATGATTGCACTATTTTAATGGATAAAATAAATTTAAAGTATTTTTATTTTTGAAAAAACGTGATATCCTAAATGAAATATAAAATTTATTATTTTTATTTTCTTGGAAATATATTTTTATTTATCCACTGCAAATTTGATAGGAATATGATATAAATTATTATATATATGATTTTGGGATTTAGGGTGTCACACTCGCAATTCTCCTACTAGGTTGGCCACGACATTATTCGCTCAAGTAACACTATATGTGACATCATGTCAAATGTAAGGGTCATCTCCAAATAACAATGTAACATATAACGTTTATTTTCCAAAATTTGAACATGTCAGAGTGATGTCTTTACCGTGATGATTGTCATTATTAAGGTTCCTACGTAGCGGTCTTTGCTCCAAAACGTTACACCTTCACAAATTAATTCACTATCCACTTATTGTCAAAACTCGTCTTATCCACAATTCCTATTCAAGGTTTGGTGTTGGCTTAAAGTTTTAAGACACACAATTTTTTTATATTTTTAAAAGATATAAATAATCTCAAATTAACAAGCACACAAACAAGTAACAATAAAAAGAGATTTTGAGTTTATATTTGGCCCAAGTGCCTCATTGGAAATTCAATAAAATAAAGGAAATATGTCATTTTTTAAATATTTCTTTTGGACCAAAATTCTAATATAAGAAACATCAATGATCCTTAAGACTTCCTTAGTTCACATCCAAAAAATTAACAATAAAATTTAACGACACAATTGTCTCATAAAAACTCATAATTTTAAGCTTCTAAAAGAAGTAACTATAACAACATCTTTCAAAACGTTTATAGAAAATGATTATAATTAACATCAGTGAGGTTTCTAATAATTTCTTCAACACTCAAACTATCACAACATAAAAATTTAACCAAGCAAAAATTGAGTTGTAGCCAATAATTACTTCTATTTATTAAAACATAATCTAGTTTTTATAACGGCTTTTACCGGATGAAAATTAATTTTTGATATACAGAAATATTTTCTCTAATCAAAATAGGTTTTTACTTCTAAGATCAAGAACACTTCCAAGGAAATAAATTGTCTATCGCAATTTTTCTTTCAAAACTAAAAAAAAATTTCCTACACAATTATCATAATAATAGTAATATCAAATAGTTCATATTTTAGGAGATTAATCATTAACTCATTTAGAGGTTTTCTTGAATTGCTTCCTTTTTCTTTCATTATCGCAGAGAGGTTGCTATAGGTATTCAGATTGGGAATGAGAGGCATCGATTTTTTTTCTTTCTATTACTAGAGTTAAGGAATGTCATGTCTTCAACCTAAGCCGATTAAGACCCTAAATATTCATTCACCAATTAATGTAATTTTCTTTTTAATGTCTTCTTTCTTTTCTATTCTTGTCGTAAGTATTATAAGTATTTTTTTCTTTCTAAATACTTAGCTAAATATTCAATCAAATTAAATACATCATGTCATACACATATATACTTATCAAAAAAAAAATTGAATAAAAATATAATAATAATTATAACAACCATATTAGAAATTATAAAAAAAAAAAATATCTTTCACACATTGCTACTAATAAAGAAAAAATGAAGGTCTTACACTTTATCCATTTAAAATAGTTTCGTCTTCAAAACTGATACTAAAGGAGAAAAATGTGGGTCTTACAGAGGATTCTTATTTCTTATTAGAGCATACTGCACTTGACTTAAGACTCTTATCTTCATAGGTGAAACCATGGAGGAAGATTATCAATGTTAGATCTTTAGACTTAAATACTTAAATGAGAAGTCAGATCCTTAAAGGCATCTCCTTTGGAGACTGCGAAGGGTGTGTGTTATTCTTTTCCTCTAATCTGTCCTTTTATTCTATTTTCTCTTAATTTGTTTTCATCCTCTAATGCACAACACAACAAAGGGCGTTTATTGTTCCTTTCCTCTGAAGTGTTTCATTTAGATTATATCCTTTCTTCTAATTTGTTTGCTTTTGATTGTTCATTTTTCTCTGATATGTTTGCTTTTGGTTGTTTCTCATCTAATGATGTTCTCTGGTGGTATCCTCTGGTGATAGCTCGCGTGGTATCCTCTAATTATATCATCTAGTGGTACGACTTGGTGGTATGCCTTGGTGGTATCCTCTGGTAGACGTGTTTCCTCTAATTAGAGGTGCTTCTTCTAACCTTGGGTGTTTCGTTTGATTTATGAGCTTCGTTCTATCTTATTTTTTGCATACTCAATTAGATTATTAGTCCATTGAATTGTTCTCACAAAAAGTCTTTTGTTATCATCAAAACAAGATACGGAATTTATTCTCCAAACCATCCTAGTTCCATATGAATGTAATTAATACTAGATGATTGTAGTAGGACATATGAAAAAATTATTTCATCAAATCAATTTCAAATAATATTAATAAAGATACCTTTTATATTTTTGTTGATGATAATTTAAAACTCTAATAATTTTCATTTATTTATTTATTTTAATATTAGCTCAAAAAACAACACTTACACGATTTAATAAAGGGAAGAGGGTGTTTTGGATTCGAACTTTTAAAGCAACACACCTGAACTCATGCCCCAATAGTACTATCACTACACTACACCATGAGAGATGTATCAAAAATTTGCATACACAAAAAAGGTTAAATTTTAATTTACAAAAAAAGTTTAAATTTTAATTAGAGAAAATTTTGGTCAGGATATTTGGTTTCTTAAATTTCCTTGAAAATACCTTTCAATTATGTTATATAGATAGATATAAATATAAAGTGGATAGATATAATTAAATATATATATATTTTATCTAAAAGTGGTTTTAATCAATTCAAATATTTTTAAGCTTGTTAGCATATATAGTATTTGTTTGATTAAAGTTTGCAAATGTACGTTTGAATAAATTGAATTTTGTAAATGTAATTTTAGTTAAAGTTAAATTTTCTCTAACATAGTTTATGTATGAATATTTTCTTATAGACATCATTTTATACTATAAAATTTATTTAAATTATATAATCAAATATATTTCTAAATGTGTATTTATTAAATAATATTTTATTTTATTATAATATAATGTGAATTTTTCGGTTAGTGTATTATGTATCCAATGAAAAAATGGGTAAGAAATCTTTTATACTTTTAAACTTAAAATGAATAATTCAAAAATATCGGTTATATTACTTTTAGATAAACATAGATTTGGAGTTATTAAATATAATGTCAACCCACTTTTCTATTATAAAATTACATTTAGAATTGCTAAAGAAAACTAAATATACTGATATTGTTTTAGTTTGATAACTTATATGTCCAAAAAAACTATTATTTTTTATATATAAATAATGGATAATATACTCAACTTATAAAAAATGTTTTAACTTATGTAAGAAAATTAAAGAGAAATCACATGATAAACTTTTTTCTTCAAAATACTTTTTATTCAAAATAAGTTAGGCCATAATTAAGTAGGCAAAGCCGTAGAGCCTTCACGGACGGTTTAGCCTATTCCCATTCCTAGTTGTCGCCTCAGTATAATTATTAACAGCATATGCTATCACTACGACCTCCTCATTTGCCAACGTCTTTGTTTAAATATCATTCTTCCCAATATCAACAAGAGGACTTTCTTTTTTATTATAATATTTGGATATTATTTAATATTTTTAATATATTTATCTTTACTTTAAATTTTATTTTTGTCTCACTAATTATTTTAAAAAAATTTAATTCAAATTTAAAATATATTACATCTAGTCTTAAGTTATTTAAAACTCTTCAGGTGTCCCTCATTTAAATTGCACTAACAAAAAATTAATAAATTTCCAATAAAATATTAAAGTAAACGAAATGTAAAATCTATAAAAAAGGAATTCTAGAAGTCATTACAAATCTCTTGAGCATCATTATATGAAGATCTTAATGTAAAATACTATGATCAATTTATCTTTACTACAAAAAATGATAAAGTACAAGTCATTCTTAAAATTGATGGTATATGATACATTTAAGAAATCATACACCTATCATTCAAAAGTAATATATTTTATTTTGTGAATGTGATATAATCCGTGCATAATTACAAATATTAATCTCTCGAACCAAGTTGGACCACAATAGATGACTAAACTCTCCCTTAAAAGATTTAACATTATTCTATGCACATAAAAATAAATATATACTATAACACATCTCCGTATTTAAAATTTAAATAAATTCTATAATTGATTTTATTTTTTTATGTGTTAATACTAGCATATGTTGGCAAAGAAAAACTTACAACTTAATTAACTATATTTTAAAAAGTGTTATTATAATGATTCAATATCTTACTATTTAAAAAGTTACTTCATTTTCACATGTCTAAATATTTATAGGTAAATGGAAATGTCAATACAGTTGATACGTCAATTAATCATGACGGTATCTTTACACTTTCATATTTACTTTAACAAAAGTAATTTGATCATGACTCTCTAATTTTAAATTTATAATACATTTGATTATATCAAATTAAAAAATGACATTATATTATTATTTGCAAATGTTCAAAGATTCTTTAAGAAAAATAATTATGGTTAATTTTTCAACTAAAATTGCTGAGGAGCAACAATAGTGAAAGTAAACCAAACTTTAAAGTATAAATAAATAAACAAATGATATTTATAAAAAAAAAAAGTCATTTTCATTTCACGTTTACAAATTTAAAATGTTAGCATTCTCTAAATTTTAAGATTACAATTAATTGAATCGTTAGTTACACAAATATTTTTTATCTTTATTTTATCTATTTTTATAGTAAAAAAAAGTTATATATTGTAATGAAAAATTTATAAATGCACATATAAAAATTTATTTTTGTAAAGTAGTCTTGTAATTAGACTAATACATTTTAAGTAATGAGAAATTGAGTATTCTGAGTTTGAATTTAAGCGTTTATCTATCAATATAGTTATAACTACCAATTTTTTTGTACATATGGAATTTATGTGAATAAATTTAATTTTGATTTATCATACTTCAATGCAATTAGAATATTAGTTATATGTTTCTTTGAAAAAGATAATAAATGTATATTACTATATGAAAATAAATGTAAATTTAGAAATAATTTTTTTCTTAAAATATATACATATAAAAAATCAAATACATACAAACAAAAACAAAGGTCAATAGACAAGTTAATTTGATCGTAATTTTATTTTATTAAATATGATTAAGGCATGTTATATAAAGTCACATTGAGATGCGTTGCAAACGTTTTAAATTCGTCTTTCTTCTCAAATTAAGAAGGGTCAAATGAGGTAGGGAGAAGATGAAGGGGCATCAGTTTAAATAGAGGAACTAGAGCTAAAATATAGTTGGGACCTATAGCAGTGGCATCTCAACTTGAGGAATGACCACAAAAAACTAAAATGGTTTTGGTGAAACAACCATTAGAATTTCCATAAGATGAGTTTCAAAGGGAGAGGCAGTTGCACTAGTTCTTCCTTCTAGTGTTGCACATAGTGTCCTTATAGTTTGAGTTTCTTGTGCCATCTTGAAGTTCATAACCCAAAGGTATACAATCTTTTTAGTATTCTGAATGACAACAATGTTTGATATACCAACTATTATCCATAATCCATATTTTCTCTTACACAATTGGTTACAAAAGATAGAGAATTTTTCCACAAGGAAGAGACTTCATTAGGATCCAAGTTACTCGAATTCATATTCCTAATTATGTTAACCCTAATTGTAAATGCATAAATAAATTCATTCAAGTATGGGAAACTATAAAGTATTAAAGGGGTGAAAGATGCAAGGTCACAAGGAATGTCAACATTTGCTTAAGTGATAGGATTGACTTGGATATGGTCAAGTTAATTTCTAACAATGATTTAGAGACTAAGTCTTGGACTACTTTGGATGCTACCTTAGAGAAGGAAATGTGGATCCTAATTATGTTAACCCTAATAGTAAAGCATAAATAAATTCATTCAAGTTTGGGAAACTAGAAAGTAGAGAAGGGGTAAAGAGTGCAAGGTCATAAGGAATGTCAACATTTGGTTCAGTGGTAGAATTGGCTTGGGTATGGGAAATTTAGCTTATGTAAGACTCTGAATTTTTTAAACTTTAATTTATGCAATTTTGTTCTATTTTGTCTTGATTTGTTTAGGTTATTAGCTGATTTTTTATTTTATGAAATTAAGTACCAAAAATATATTTTGTTAGAGTTAGTAATAGATTTATAATATATATATATATATATATATATATATTGGAGACCCGAATAAAACTATTCATCATTCATTTATGTGTTTGTGCTTGCTTTTTGGTATCTATTATCTATTATAATATATTAAAACATAATTTCAACTTTATTGAATGAAACATGATACACTTATGTGCCACATCATTTTATTTGTGCCGCATTATTTATATTTTTATGTGGCACCCTTTATATGTCTCTACTATTCATCTCATATCTTCCATTTCTCAATTTATCTTTTGTATCTCAAAGATCATATACATAAGATAAAAACCATTTAAAACTAGTTTCGGATCCTCCAACTCTAACTTTACATTTCCTAGGTTAATTGACATTTGCAAATATGAATATGATCTCACGAAGCCATATCCGATCCCAAAGCCATATTTTAATCCAACATCACAAAGCCATCTCTTTTCATTTCTTGAAAAATTTGTGCCATTGATACACTTATATTCGCCTATGTAACTAACTATAAATTATCTACGCAACTACACAAAATACTTTTATTAATATATATATATATATATATATATATATATATATATGTGCGTGTGTGTGTGTGTTGTTTTGTGTTCTATGATATTTTATCAGAATCAAAAGACAAAAAGTTGGAACTGAAACATCTCGACACATTTTTCAAAGGTACATAATTTGAGTTTGAAAAATTGAATTTATAAGTTTGATAAAATTGAGTTAATATATTATCATTCTATTTCACACAATCTCTTGAGGACTTCTGAGACACATGACCAACACTAACAAAACTAAAAACCACATGCACTAACCTGCAGTCCAATCTAGATCGAACTTCTCTTATACAACTTGTAACATCCTGCTTTTTCGAGACATTAACTAACAAAATTTTAAACATAGAGATACGTATTCGTTTTTTATAAGATTATCTTAAATACTCATTACATTAAAATCAATTAATAAATTTTTCAATTCTATTTTCAAAAATAATGAATCAAAGTATTTGCAATTACAAAAAGTAAAGTTAATGCGTAAGACAAAAAAAAAAACTCCTAAAGACAAAACTCTTGACATTTTACTACCCAAAAATAAATCTTAGTTGGTCATAACTTTGGACACTTGTGGAAAACTCTCGCAACAAGTCTAACACCAATACAAAAGTATCTCGGAGACTCCAACTGCATGTTATTGCACTTCCTCGCTGTAGCACTCTAAATTTAATGATAAAATCTTTTATTAATTAAATAGAATTTTAAATAATTAATTTAATGTTAGAATTATTTTAGAATATATGTTGATAAATTTTGTGAGCAAATTTTGTTATATGGATGCTTTATTTGATGTGCTGGTTTGGTAGATATTATATTTAATGAGCAATATAAATAATAAATATTTTATTTTATTATTTTATATATTTTTCTAAAATAATAGTATTTTAGTGTAATATTTTAAAGAACAAGATTTTAAGTGTATATGTGAGTTGGTAATTAATATGATATTTTCTTATATGTTTGACTAATATTAAATGTGTACATATTTATATTGTAATCATTTTTAAGTATTTCTTATGTTAATTATTTCTAAATATATCTTATTTTAATTATTTATTAATTATCTTGACATCATAGTAATATTGTGTTCGATTTTCTTTGCTTTTATAAACTTATTTTGGAATTGTGATTTTATATATATATAT